>CM056056.1:162635970-163028938 GCA_029574335.1 Rana kukunoris | reverse complement strand
GGAACTTTAAAGAAGCTGACAGGTGTGTTTCCTTGTGCAGGTGCAATGCTGAATATTCCATCACCGTGTGTCAGTGCTTCCTCTCCAAGGTCAGATGGCTGCAAACAGCTGTCTAGGCCAATTCCAGGTCTTAGTGCATCCATCCATCCTCTGCATTGGGAGGTTGTTGGTCATGGCCTTCGTTGTTGCTCAGAAGCAGCTGGTAAACATGCAGACTGTACCTCTGATGGATCACAATTTTCGATGCGTTCAAGTATCTCCATCATTTCAGTTTCATCACAACGTCGAGTTCCATCCCATCATTATCAGCATCAGCATCAACATCATCAACATTATCAACATTATCAACATTATCAACATCATCAATATCATCAACATCATCATCATCAGCGATTGTCTCATCCACCCTGATTGAAATGTCACTGTAGTCAGGGTGTGTGTCAATGAGTTTTGACAGACCTGCTACTACATTTCTCATGCACATTTCACAATGGCGAAACAGCTGGTGGCCTTTGTAAGTCAGACGTCTTTTCAGCTTCACTCTGTGTAACTGGGATGTGCTGTCCGATCTTGGTAGAGTATTGACCGTGGTTTCCACCTCGGATGGCACACACGCTATAGCTGCCTGTCGACCTTTGGGAAGTGTGATGATCTTGGCAAATGGCAGTATTTTTGGCCAAAAGTTGTCTTTTCAGCACATTCAAATCGCAGAGCTCCATGTTGTTAGCCACAGCGATGGATGATTTGTGTCCTGCTTTTAAATGTGAATCACAGTTGTGACAAATCCATCCTTTGCTCCTTTCTGGTACGATGCATTGTTCAGGGCCTTGACAGTGATTGTTGCACAACATGACATATTTCCCTGTCAAACACTGTGAATGCAATGTTTTACTTGGTTAGGGAAAAGGGTGCGATGACACATCGTGCACACAAACGTTGGTCCATGCATTCATGAAAATGGGATATAGCTGTCTGCATTAGTCGGTTGACTGCATTCCGCATGACACGGAGTCCATCGTCTGTATTTCATTATTATTTGGCCAAATACTGCCATCGTGCACACAAACGTTGGCCCAGCTTTAATGCATTCATGGAAAGTGGATATAGCTGTCTGCATTAGTCGGTTGACTGCATTCCGCATGACACGAGTCCATCGTCTGTATTTCATTATTATTTTGAACACAAATGCATCTTTATGGGCTTTTATCTGCTTGAGTGTGACGCTTCATTTTCATGTAACTCATGCAATGTTGCAAGTGATGTTTTCTGAAACAGGGTCATTATGGTATTTCCTGGTGAAGCTTCTGCTTCCAGTTGAAATCGGCATTTGTTGCATTATCTTCTGGTGATGTATTTCTTCTGCTTTAACTTGAAATCGAAATTTGTCGCATATCTTCTAGTAATGTAGGTCTCTTCTTCAATTTAAAATCGGCATCAGCTGGTTGTGTATTGCTTCTGCTTCAACTTAAATCAGCATCTGCTCTGTATCGTTGGTGATGTATGTCCTCTTCATAAGAATACCAATAATGGTGACAGACATCTTTGTAGCCTTGAAATCATACCTCTTTCATTTCTGTGCCTTGTCTTCTGTTTTTGTCGTTGCTGTGCATTTCGTTTGGAAAATGCCTTACTTGTCCTTCCATATGCCCTGTGAGGATTGTGATTGTGCATCATGTGTCTGTAGAGGATGCTTGTTGGCTGGGAATCCAGTGTGTGTTGCATCTTTGGGAGGTGTGTGTTGCATCTTTGGTCATCTGTGTCACTTTGTTTTCCACATGCTTTCCATATTAAGTGGTTTGTCAGATTGCAACGCTGCGGACAGACATCTTACACGACTAAATGAGACTGCATGAAGTCATACTGCAGTCCATCAATGGGGCCTCTGGTGTCTGTAAGTAGCAAATCATTCAACTTATAATCCTTGCCTCCATATCACCAAATGTGTAAAAGTGATCATCACAGCTTTTCCTTTTCAGTGGCAGGAAGTCCATCCTTATTTCGACTATGAGAATCAAACAGTCCATATCTTCCAGACTTGTCTCTGAACAATGCAATGTAATATGGCGCTACTGTAAAAAGTGCATGTGTAACATCTGCATTGAGGCACTGAAGTCTTGTTGAGAGGTCAACAAACCAACCTTGGTTTGGTCACTGTTTACCGTGGCTCTCACACATCCTGGTAACACTGGAGATTTGACAACGTTTATACACATATTTGTCAGTGTTGACCCTGAGGGGCACTTCTTCCATTGTCAAGTGTTGATGCTGACATTTCTTTGTTTTATTGTTGTAAATATAACTTCCTTTACCTTAGTGCAGTCCTCCTTTTTTACTTACATCATCCTTTGATTTTGATTTTAAATGTCCTTATTTCTTCTGAAAATCCTCACTTCCTGTTCTTCTGTCTGTAACTCCAACACAGTAGTGCAAGGCTTTTTCCCTGGTGTGGAGAAAGCCTCTTGAGGGTGGGAGGGGTGAGCAGGACGCCCACTAACACACAGCTCCTTTCTCTATCTGCAAAGTACAGAGCGTCCTGACATCCTGGTCGCCCTCCCCCTCAAGAGGTTTTCTCCCCTGCCCGGGGTGAGTGAGGGATAATTGCACTGAGGTAAAGGAACTATTTAGGGAAAGAATTACCATTACAAACGCTTTTTATCTACACACAAAATAAGTAAAATAACCCTTCAAATAAACCTTAATAAATCCACAACCGTACCATGCGATCGATACAGCGACTTCACCGTATAAAAGACAAGACGCTTGTGAACGCATCGATATGAAATTTATGTTGATAAACTTAAAACTGTGGCCATATCAGCGATTTAGAAAGAGTATCTTTGTGTGTCTTACTAACAAATTTTAAAAGCGATAGCTGAATATTTTGTGACCGTGGTAAAGTTTGTTTGGTGTCTGTCAGTGAAAGTATGAAGGAGGAGATACATTTTGTATGGCATGAGATTTGAAGCACGAAAAAGCATGTTCTCATTGACTTCAATGTTAAAAAAAAGCGACTAAAAGCTTAATATTTTAAAAAGTATAAATAGCACAAAAAAACTTGAAGAAGTCCCATCGTTAGCTAAATGAGATGAACATTTTAAAAGTTGAATGGTCTCAATCGCTGAAAGTATGGCGAAGTTACGCAGAGCTTAAAAACGTACGGAATAAAATTAAAATTAAAATGAAGAATAATAAAAAACGAATAACAATACTAATAATAATATATATGCGAGAACACTTAACTAGATACAATTTCTGGAAATTGTATGACGTGTTCTTCCTCCACCAGTAGTCTACAACTGGGAGGGCGGAGTAACTGGGCAGTGGCTTGAGTAACTGTTGTGTGGTTGGAGTAACTGTGGAAAGGTTGGACTGGCACAGTAACTTTATTGATGGGCAGAGTAACCCTTTGGAGTGAGTAAAGATAGTAAACATTACACTAACCAATTGATTGATCTAAAAACGCACATGACAAGCTTGATAGAGTGAAAAATGTATTTCAACTTTTAATATAGCACATTTTTTTTCAAAGTTATTTGGAATTTATCAAAGAATACAAAACAGCGGAAAACAGTAACCGTCGTATTACAGTACATAGTAAGTAATTTACAGATAACAAATCAAAAGAGTAAGCAAAGTTGAATGTTAGAAATAAGAGGCGACCTGCATTGTCTTTCCCCCAGGCACCCCAACTGGGAACATACTGTGTCCTGAGTGAAAAAGACAACACAGCCAAACTCATGTTACAAACAATTTGGGATACAGAAATTACTTACAATAAGGAATAGCAATATAACAGTAGTGTGTGGCCTATAACAACAGCAAGCCCCAAATCAGCGATCATAGCAGTAGAGCAGGTGATCCCTTTGGGTGACAATATTTTAGGGTTGAGTTGTAAGTGTAAGAGATTAAGGTAGGGTATACATTTAGTATGGTACTAACCAGGGGTTTAATCAGGAATGGTTTTTTAGCGACTATGAGTGAGGGGTCTCAGTAGCTTTGCATTTGCTGGCAATTGTCAGCCTGGTAGCAATAAGGACATGAGTTAGAATGGGCTGAGAGGCTAAAGGCCAGGAGTTAAAGCCTAAACTCAAAACCATCAATTGCGAGGAGAGTAAGATAGGAGCAAATAGGTTAGAAAGGAGCTTTGTAAGGCAGCCCAGAAGGGTTTCAGGTAAACGGTATATGGGGGAACCATGGCGAGTTCCATTGGTTATATGGAAGGGATCTGAAAGAATACCTGAATTGGTAACTCTGGAACTGGGAGAGAGAGTATAGGTCCATTATGGAATTCATATAGAGCCAGAGAAGCCAAATTTCACTTACACTGCTTTTAGGTAAGTCCAGTCTACCCTATTGAACGCCTTCTCCGCATCCAAAGAGAAAACAGAGAAGGCGTATAATAGTGTTCAACCCATTGCAACAAGTCCTATATTTAGCGGCGGGTGCCATCAGATGCCTGCCATCCGTTAACAAATCCCACCTGCTAGGAGATTAGCATAAAGTTTTGTATCAGTATTTGGCAATGAAATGGTTGATAGCTAGCTGGGTCGTCAGGTTTGCCTGGTTTGGGAATCGTGGCAATGGTTGCTTCAAAGGCTTTCGAAGGTATTAAGCCTGTGGAGAGTGTGTGATTGAATGAGTTGCATAAATAATTGTCACTGCATTTGTTTATAACTGGTTTATAAGTAACAGGGTTCAGGAATTTGCTGCGTACAAAATGCAGAATACATGAGTATGCTAATGGACCATGTGCAATTTCTGACCTCTGCACCCTCCACTCTCCTTCCATCCTCCCATCCACCCTGGGATGGAATGGGGTGGTGTGAAGGAGGTCAGTGTATGTTAGGGAGGTGAAGTCAGTGTATGTCAGGTAGGACAATGTATGTCAGGTAGGTCCATGTATGTCAGGTAGGTCTATGTATGTGAGGTCAGTGTATGTCAGGTAGGTAAGGTCAGTGTATGTCAGGTAGGTGAAGTCATTGTGTATGTCAGGTAGGTCCATGTATGTCAGTAGCCCATCCCATCCTATCCATCCCCTTCACCCCTACCCCACTCCATCTCACCCCACCCCACCCCACCCCCATCTCATCCCATCCTACAGCGCCCATCCCATCTATACCCTCCCATCCTACGGCACCCCCCCCAACCCCATCCTGACCCCATCCCACCCCATCCCATCTCATTCCACCCATCCCATCTCATCCTACCCCACCCCATCCCATCCCAGGGTGGATGGGGGATGGAACGAGAGTGGAGGGTGCAGAGGTCAGATATTGCACATGGTCCCATAGCATACTCCTGTATCCTGCATTTTGTACGCAGCAAACTCCTGAACCCTGCGCTCCATAAAACCAGTAATAAACAAATGCAGTGACAATTTATTTATAAATAAATAGTGGACACCATGTCTTACATAACAACGGCCTTTTGACGGCAACTTTACTGCTAACGCGGCCCCCTAATCATTTGTGGGGATTTCAATCAAATTATAGACCCCTCAACCCAACAAGTAGACAATCCATTGCCTCTTATTCCTACTTAATTCTGAAGAATTAAGTAGGAATAAAGAGCAATGGATTGTCTTCTTGTTGGGTTGGAGTGGGTCTATAATTTGATTGAAATCCCCACAAATGATTAGGGGGTGCTCTCGGAAAGGTGTTAGTTTCCCCATGACGGTTTTATAGAACTGGCTTTGGCAACTATATCAATATATAAAATGACAATTGTCATCCTATGGTTATTAATGGAGGCATGTAGTATGATATTATATACAAAAGTCCGCGTTAAAGTGTAGGTGTATGCTGCTGCCTCCCAATATGATCACAGTGAGGAGACCTGGTAAAATGAATAAATAAGAAGGTAAAATGGCGCTGCTGGTGGCAGATAGGTCACAGCCCACACATATAGTGCGTAACACAAATCTGTGGTGGGTGGTTAATTAAAATCAATAGAATTATTCACTGGAATCTTACCATGATATAATAACTTTGTGGGATACCATGTATGTACACACCTGAAACACACCTGAGCCCCAATACTATCTCTTGGCCGTTGACCTGCACAGGATGGTGACCTATTGGGTATTTTCCCTTCTTATCTATTCATGTAGTTTGATATACCTGCCAAAAATGTCTATTTCTAAGTGGATCAGTTGAAATGCTACAGTAGAGCGTATCGCTATGAGGACTCCAGCATTTTTCTCAGGGGAGTTGGCAAAAAAGTGTGGGAATTTTTTATGAGAACAAGATGGCGGTTTAAGAGAGGAGAGGTGGATTTCTTGCACGCACATGTGATCTGCGTTAAGTTTTAGTGCTTCTTTCCATAGTAAGTGGTGTTTGAAGGGGGAGTTGAGGCTTTTGACATGCAGGGAGCCAATGGTAAGAGCCATAATAAGTATGTGTAAACAAGGCTTTGGAGTGCGCAAGGGGGGGAGGAAGGAGAACACCTGCTAATTCAAACACCAAAATACTTTTTAATATTGAACAATAGTACATATTAATTGTCAATACAATGGTATGTACAGAACATTTTTTTTTTTTTTAAATTTTTTTATTGATCTCACAAATCGGAGTACGAGAAAGTAATGAAGGCGGGCGCAGCCGCTACAATGAACACATACGTATAATTGAACAATCGTCAAGTTAAATTCCGATAGTACATATTAGTTAATAGAATAAAATAAATTAACTAAATATATTCAAAATCAAACGTTTGGTTGTAGATAACACACAAGCAATAAAGATATCTGAATTGGTAAATCTCTTCTTGATAACATAAACAGGATTACAGTAAAATTACAGCCTTCTAAGTCATTTGCTGCAGGGTTTCTTTATCAGGATTTCCCTGACAGGTAGTCACTGGAGGGGAAATCCACCAATCTGTACTAGACATAGTCATTAAAATTGGGAACACCTAGAGATGTGTCACATTAAAAATGCCTATACACTGCTTTCCCCTCTTGTCTGAATAGCAATTAACACCCCTATTTGGATCAATGTTCAAATTTGGTTACATTCTGTTGTAGCACCCTATACTGTGTGCTAAAAGTAGAGTAGGCAAATCAAATCCTGACTCATGCTGTACATTTGTGAGTCTATAATTGGGTCAGGGTCATTGGAGTTCAGGGCTGGATCACTCTTCTTGGCAGTTCTCTGGTGCCTCCCCCTGGTGTCTCGAAGGATGGAGAACCTTCTAGAATTAGAGGGCAGGGTTTAGGAAGAGCTGCCATGCATATTTATGAGGTCTCAGCCAATCCCCAGTGGTGAGATGGCAGGTGAGATGGCAGGGGACTGAGGTAACCTCACAAATAACCTTGGGCCAGGGGAAGCAGAGGGAAAGGTTATACTGTACTGTTTCACTCCACATGTGCTATTTAATGGGACTGTGAGTTACCGCCTGTAAGGGGCTGAGCTGACAAGGAGTCTGTCAGATCCTTCAGGAGAGTGGATCAGCAGAAGTGTGTTCAGGAGAAAAGCTGACGCGAGCACTTTATCAGGTGCGATTTTGCCTGTCCCTGCGCCACCAGTGACAAAGTAAAAGAATGGGTCAGGATAAACGGTTAGTGCACCAGTCACAACACAAACTGAGTAAAATGTCTGAGCTTGTGTCCGGTTAAGGTTTCTGTACATTTTCAAATCAGGACACATTTGTGGGGCCCTTACAGTAAAGCGCAATTCCACCTGTTTGTTTTTCACGTGTATACTCATTCTTCTTTGCGTTCCTCTATACATTCCAACCTATCCAACTCAGCTTCTGGGGCAAAGGTGTTCCAAGCATCTTCAACAGGTCCGTTTTTTACAAAGTCATCCAAGACTTGTTCCACAATTTTGTTGTGTTGTTCGAACTTCTTTTGGTTGATGGTAACAATTGCAGACACCGCTTGGATTGCTTCTTCTCTTGGTAAGCTCACACAAGCGCCTTTATAAAAATCCTGGTGTGTGGGAAATTTTTAGTTTTCAGTGATGACTCTGAACGGTGAGGGAGGTAGAGCTTAAGCAGTCTGCCGTAGAAGTTCTCGGGGTCCTTCTTCTCTGAGAAGCGTGCATACCTGATGATTGCAGGCTTCCCTCTTGTGCGTTTTTGAATCATTCAATAGTCTGACACGCTTTCCATCTTCCTCTTGCTTGCCATCTTTCTTCTGCTTGCCATAAGAGAACCCTGTAATGGGATGCAAAGTCTGCCAGACACATGGACTCAAACTCTGGTGTTTCGGTTTCGGCCTGGCTCTGTATTTGTCGACAGAACTCGTTATCCACACATTAAGAGAATCGGCTGGTTTATTCTGCAATGCACTGAGCGGGAGACTCACAAAACAACCTCACGTGAGGAAGACTTCATTTTCAGGCTGCATGAACGGGCCACAGACTCTCTGTGTTTTGAATAAGCCTGAAGAACTTCTTTCATTTCTTCTCGTTCTGTCTCTGTTTCTGGGCTGATTTCTTTGACTATTTTTTTGAGATGGTCACTCATCTCACGTTCTGGCTTGGATATGTAGGACAACATGTACATGTACACGTTCCAGGCCGTCAGCAAATGTGGATTGTAGTTGTTCACCACAGCAGTCCTTGACATCACGCTTCATTAGAATCACGCTTAAGGAGGTTAATGAGTTGTACTGATTCAAAGTCATATCACACTGTGCCAGTAGCTGTGACATGTCTTCAAGCTGCACTTTTCGGTTATTAAGCAAATCCCATACTGGTTTCAGTTTGTTTTTGGCTGCTTGTGGTTTCATTGCACAATCTTCTTGTTCCTCTGCCATAAGTTATCTTCGTTTTTCTAATAGGTGGCTTTGGAAATCCAAATCTGCATATTCTGTTACCTTTCTTGCACGATTTTGAATGAGATCTGCTGTGCATTTGAACTTCTATTACAAATCTGTGAAGAAAGGCCTGTTTGGCTTCATCAGGCAGCTGGCATGAGATGTGACGATCTATAAAGTCACACACCATTTTCATCCCTGTCTTTTCCAAATATAGGAGCTCATGCAACCCAACAAACATAGACAATGTATATGAGGGCTCCCTCTCGCCTGAAATTCACCGATTGGCTGTGCAGGACCCAACAGCAGCTCTCGCATCAACCCTTTTGTCAAACATAGCGCATGGTGGTCACTGGGTTGCCTGAGCTGTCTAGGCCAATTCCAGGTCTTAGTGCATCCTTCTCATCCTCTGCATTGGGAGGTTGTTGGTCATGGCCTTCTTGTTGCTCAGAAGCAGCTGGTAAACATGCAGACTGTACCTCTGATGGATCACAATTTTCGATGCGTTCAAGTATCTCCATCATTTCAGTTTCATCACAACTGTCGAGTTCCATCCCATCATTATTATCAGCATCAGCATCAACATCATCAATATCATCAACATCATCAACATTATCAACATTATCAACATTATCAACATTATCAACATTATCAACATTATCAACATCATCAACATCATCAACATCATCATCATCATCATCATCATCATCATCAGCGATTGTCTCATCCACCCTGATTGAAATGTCACTGAGTCGGGGTGTGTGTCAATGAGTTTTGACAGACCTGCTACTACACATTTCTCATGCACATTTCACAATGGTGAAACAGCTGGTGGCCTTTGTAAGTCAGACGTCTTTTCAGCTTTCACTCTGTGTAACTGGGATGTGCTGTCCGATCTTGGTAGAGTATTGACCGTGGTGTCCACCTCGGATGGCACACTCACTACAGAGCGCCATGTATAGCTGCCTGTCGACCTTTGGGAAGTGTGATGATCTTGGCAAATGGCAGTATTTTGGCCAAAAGTTGTCTTTTCAGCACATTCAAATCGCAGAGCTCCATGTTGTTAGCCACAGCGATGGATGATTTGTGTCCTGCTTTTAAATGTGAATCACAGTTGTGACAAATCCATCCTTTGCTCCTTTCTGGTACGATGCATTGTTCAGGGCCTTGACAGTGATTGTTGCACACATGGACATATTTCCCTATCAAACACACTGTGAATGCAATGTTTTACTTGGTTAGGGAAAAGGGTGCGGATGACACATCGTGCACACAAAAGTTGGTCCATGCATTCATGGAAATGGGATATAGCTGTCTGCATTAGTCGGTTGACTGCATTCCCTCCCGCATGACACGGAGTCCATCGTCTGTATTTCATTATTATTTTGAAGGCACATTGCATCTTTATGGTCTTTATCTGCTTGAGTGTGACGCTTCATTTTCATGTAACTCATGCAATGTTGCAAGTGATGTTTTGTGAAAGCAGGGTCCATTATGGTATTTCCTGGTGAAGCTTCTGCTTCCATTTGAAATCGGCATTTGTTGCATATCTTCTGGTGAAATCGGCATTTGTTGCATATCTTCTGGTGATGTATTTCTTCTTCTTCAATTTAAAATCGGCATCAGTCGCATATTTGCTGGTTGTGTATTGCTTCTGCTTCAACTTAAAATCAGCATCTGCTCTGTATCGGTTGGTGATGTATGTACTCTTCTTATTGGTGACAGACATCTTTGTAGCCTTGAAATCATACCTTCTTTCATTTCTGTGCCTTGTCTTCTGTTTTTGTCGTTGCTGTGCATTTCGTTTGGAAAATGCCTTACTGTCCTTCCATATGCCCTGTGAGGATTGTGATTGTGCATCATGTGTCTGTGGAGGATGCTTGTTGGCTGGGAATCCAGTGTGTGTTGCATCTTTGGTCATCTGTGTCACTTTGTTTTCCACATGCTTTCCATTAAGTGGTTTGTCAGATTGCAACGCTGCGGACAGACATCTTACACGATTAAATGAGACTGCCATGAAGTCATACTGCAGTCCATCAATAGGGCCTCTGGTGTCTGTAAGTAGCATATCATACAACTTATAAATCCTTGCCTCCATATCACTCAAATGTGTAAAAGTGATCATCACAGCTTTTCCTTTTTCAGTGGCAGGAAGTTCATCCTTATTTCGACTATGAGAATCAAACAGTCCATATCTCCCAGACTTGTCTCTGAACAATGCAATGTAATATGGCGCTACTGTAAAAAGTGCATGTGTAACATCTACATTGAGGCACTGAAGTCTTGTTGAGAGGTCAACAAACCAACCTTGGTTGTCACTGTTTACCGTGGCTCTCATACATCCTAACACTGGAGATTTGACAACGTTATACACATATTTGTCAGTGTTGACCCTGAGGGGCACTTCTTCCATTGTCAAGTGTTGGTGCTGATAGACATTTTTTTGTTTTATTGTTGTGCCATACAAGCTGTTGCCCTTCTTCAGTATTTGATCAAGATCATCCTTCCTCACATCATCAAGCTCACTGTGGTATGCCAAAAATGTCAGAGCCATGCATGTACACTGTTTGTTCCTTAAACTTCCATACACATGATGACCCTGATGAAATGATGCCTGCACCGATATCTCACTTGGTACACATGGTTCTTGCATGCCATGGTTTTCAGAATTGCCCATCACTTGACACTGAGTTAAACATGGGAATGACACCACGTGTTTACACGTGTTTACTGTGTACCTCCTGGGCACATGCACTCTAAAAAGTAATTTGAGAAACCTGTTACCACCACTTAATAAATGCATATTTCCAAGATAAAAATTTGAATTTATTGTTTTAAATTAACTTTTAATAAGTTGTGTTGATATTATATTGTTGGAAATTACAGCAACCTAATTTTGTGTGTCATGTACAGTCCTATTTCTGCATTCATTGATGTAAAAGGAAATTTAAAGCGGAGGTTCACACTAAAAAGTGAACTTCCGCTGTTAGGAACCCTCCCCCCTCTGGTGTCACATTTGACACCTTTCAGGGGGAGGGGGTGCAGATATCTGTCTGAGACAGGTATTTGCAACACTTCCGGGTTCGGATCCCCGCAAGGAATACAGCCTGGCACGTAACCCCCCCCCCCCGGTGTCTCCTGGGAAAAACAGGTAAGTGTCCATTTTTTAAAAGTCAGCAGCTGCTGTATTTGTACCAACAATTATTTGTACCAACAACAATTATTATTCCCCAAATTTTTTATAAAATACCCCTGTGTATACACATTACACTATGTGGATTTCCTTTTCTCGGATCACACAGCCACTCGTGCTGGGAGGGAAATGCATCCCTCGGTAACCGCACGGAGGATTGCCATAAGCCGGAATTCGATCAAGTGAGAAGACAGTTCCATCACCCCATCACCAACTGCTCTTCACCCCATTGGGGTAGTTACGTCTGGTGAGTGGGGACCCATGGGGGAAGCACAGGTGTCACTACTTCACTGGAATTGATGAGCGGCACTGAATCACTTTATCACTTTAATTTTATTTTTATTTCATTGGTTTTTGGACTTATACCAGCTGATCTGGAAATTGTTGCACGTGTGAACACTGCTATTATTGATCATCAGATCCTGTTTTGCTGAGGACTAGTGCCTGAATAGACTCCTTAGAGCATTGATGTGTATTGGGATTTGTTTTTATCTATCTCCCATATATGCTCATACAGGATTTACGGATGTTCATATTTATATCTGAATCACTTTTACGCAGAAGATCTAGCTGCGATTAGTGGTTTCTTACACTGATATCTATCTTTGGAATCATTATTGTTTATTATCCATTTTATTTTTATTAACCACAGGTTACTTTCATCTTTAATATAATCACCCACTTTGCAGGATACACCACATGTATTTAGAGCACTTTAGGAGGTTGTTTCACAATTAGTATAGCATACTGGTATTTTTACCCCGTGAGCCTGCACAGTATCCTGTATCAGTATCTTAACACACGTTAAGTGAGAGTCTTCTACAACAATATGCTCACATTGCGCTTACCTTAAAGTGGAGGTTCGGGTTCCTTCGGCATCTTGTGACGCGCTGCATGCGCCGGGCCGAAGGACGTCAATCACAACCTGTGATTGTAAACGCCCAGTACCGCGGGACCGCCGGAGGGGAAGAGCCCGTAAAAAGGTTTGTAAGAAAAAAAAAAAAACACCGGCATACTGCCGGTCGGGTGGGTGTTCTCCATGGCATGCTAGAATTTTTTTTGGAGGGTGAACCTCTACTTTAATGGGCCTCTTTCAGTGATGTGGATTAATCCTGTGTTGTCATATGGTGGATATCTCTCAATCCTGTGTTCTGGATTATGGGTATCCACGGTCCGCGGGTAGGCTGGTAATGTCCTCTTGTCTGTGTATCAGCCTTAGGGCTTGCAGGGCATGGTTAATCATGCAGGTGTGAGAGAGCAAGCCCTCAGCCCAGGTTCACACTGGGTACGATTTAGTTTGATTTGAGATGCGATTTCACATGTGAGTCAGCTGAACTCGCGCGATTTCACTCCCGCAGACAAGAGGACATACCAGCCTACACAGACAAGAGGACATACCAGCCTACCCGCGGACCCCAGATACCTATTTAAAAGAATATCCCAGTTACCCATCCAGAACAACACAGGATTGAGAGATATCCACAATAGGACAACACAGGATTGATCCACATCAATGAGAGAGGCCCATTATTACCTACTTAAGGTAAGCGCAATGTGAGCATATTGTTGTAGGAGACTCTCACTGAAAATCATTACAAGATCAGTCATCTTTATAGGAAATTCATTATATGGGACACTCTTCTTTATTTTGCATGCAGCACTTTAGGATTCACTGTATCTGGCTTCCCCATAGTTAGTCATTTGTTTAGTGTGACATATTTGTTTATGTGCTGATCACTTTTCTATTATCCATTGTTGATTTATTTAGTTCACTATTTATTTAATTTAGGTCTATTCACTTGTTTATCTTTATTTGGTGGCGCAAGAACACTTTTCTACTTTTAAACTACATTCAAGACTTCATGGTTTGCTTAAAATATTTACTAAAGGCAAATCCACTTTGCACTGAAGGTGCACTTGGAAGTGCAGTCGATGTAGATCTGAGGGGGACATGCAAGGAAAATAAAAACAGCATTTTCGCTTGCACATGATTGGATGATAAAAATCAGCAGAGCTTCCACTCATTTCAGATTTTTCCCTCAGTTCTACAGCAAACACACTTGAAGTGCAAAGTGGATTTGCCTTTAGTAAATAAACCCCAATACTCTGGTTGTTTATTGTCTTCTTTCCTTGGAGTTGGAGGGGCTGTCCCCCTCTAACCTATGGCCAATATTGTGTATTCCTATTTGTCTGTGTTTTTATTTTTTTTTGGTTGATGCTCCCTCTTCCCTCTTCCTACTTGCCCTAAGGCCGCTTTCACACTGAGGCGGCACCAGCAGTAACGCGCCACTATTTTTAGCAGCGCTTTGCTGTCAGTTTGGCGGTGCCATTCGGCCGTTAGCGCTGTGCTTTTAACAACCACTAGTGAGCGAAAAAGGGTTAAAAAACTGCCTGTGGTTCTGCCCAATGACTTTAATGGGCAGGGGCGCTGTAGAAGCGGTGTATCCATGAGCATTTCCCAAACAATGTTTAAAATGCACTGCAGCTGTTGTGCTCTGCAGTGGGTATCAATATTAATCTAATGACACCCCAAATCCAGATAAATGCAGTGTGTTTGCTCGCATTGGATCACATGGTACAGAAGTACCACATGATCTGGTTGCAATGAGTTTCCAATTGTAGATTCACTACTTTTAGTGCAGTGCAAATTCAGCCCATTCAAAATGAATGGGCTGAAATCGCACCACAAAGAACTGCATGTGAATCGCATGTGAACATACAGCGCATTCCTGTGCAATTTCCGGTGTGAGACGGTCCTAAGATTATATTTGGCACTGTGGTTTTAGATATATTAGGATATATTATACATGGTACAAATCTTTATGTTTGAAACTTATTTTCTAGTTTTGTTAACTTTACTATGTATGTTAAAAAACCCAAATGTTTTGTGTAATAAGGTTAAGGCCCCTTTCACACTGGGGCAGTGGGTGCGTCGGCGGTAAAGCGCTGCTATTTTTTTAAACACTATTTGACTGCTAGCAGGGCGGTTTTACCCCGCTAGCGGCCGAGAAGTGGTTAAAAACCCCCACTAAGCGCCTCTGCAGAGGCGCTTTTCCAGCTGTATAGCCATGCTGTCCCATTGAAATTAATGGGGAGGAGCGGTATAAACACTGCTCCTTCACCGCTCCAAAGATGCGGCTAGCAGGAAGTTTTTCCCGTCCTGCGAGCGCACCGCTCCAGTTTGAAAGCCCTCTGGCTTTCACACTGGAGATACAGCTTTAGAGCACCGGAGACACAGTTTAGGGTCGGTTTGCAGGCTCTATTTTAAGCGCAATAGCGCCTGCAAACTGCTCCAGTGTGAAAGGGGTCTAATTGTTTAACAATTGTGTTGTTGAATGAATACATTTGTAAAAGCTACTATAAAAACAAAGCTAAACAACTAATAGAGAAAATAACTTTGAACCAACTTGAGTTTAGCTGTTTATTAACCTAAAAAAATGTGCTTATAATTCCCTTCAGAGCTGTGAAGAAGGAGCTATAATGCTATAATTTTCCTCAGAGCTGTGTGAGACTAGATATAATTTGCCTCACCTCACAGAAATCACCTCACAGCTGTGTGGGAGGAGCTATAGAAAGCTCTTTAGCTGTGTGTGAGGAGATATTTTCCTCGTCGGCTCCTAGAAACAGACACTCAGATTCTGGCTTGTTTTTAATACTGTGCAAATGATTGTATTTTAAAAACTATAAATCGCACAAAGAATATCTTTATATTTTCCGAATCACACGACCCAGACCTTCAATCTGATGTATAGTATGTCTCTAAAATATTAAAATTGAAGGCACAGTCGCAGTTTACAAATTGCCTTGCAATATTCAGTTTTCAAAACTTTTTCCTCCATTGACTTCCATTGAAATGATGGATGGCGTGTGTTGCAAGCAAATGGCCGTATCTTGACAACACTTAGGACGATCACGTGTAGTGGCAGCAGGGACCGCTGAACATTTTGATATAAGATTTGTGTAGGTCGGCTTGAAAATGAGGGAGTGGTCGCAGTTTGGAAATCATGTAATGATTTTTTCAGTTTTTTTTCAGTTCTACACTCTAAGCTTCACCATTCATTCCTATGGGATTGCTATGGACTGGTTGCTATGGATGGTTGCTATGGTCGGGTTGCTATGGTCGGGTTGCTATGGTCGGGTTGCTATGGTCGGGTTGCTATGGAGTGGTTGCTATGGAGTGGTTGCTATGGACTGGTTGCTATGGACTGGTTGCTATGGACTGGTTGCTATGGACTGGTTGCTATGGACAGGTTGCTATGGTCTGGTTGCTATGGATGGTTTCTATGGACTGGATGCTATGGATGGTTGCTATATGCAGAGTATGCAGAAGTTACGCAGAGCCAAATACAGGCATACCCCGCTTTTAAGTACACAATGGGGTTTATTTACTAATGCTGGAAATCGCAATATCAGGCTCACTTCTGCAGAAAAACCAATAAGCTTCTAACCCCAGCTTGTTCAGTTAAGCCTGGTAATAAAACCTGGAAGCTCATTGGTTTGTGTGCAGAAGTGAGCCTTATATTGCGCTTTCCAGCTTTAGTAAATAAACCCCATTGTATACTTAAAAGTGGGATATGCCTGAAAAACAGCCATATCACCTCACAGCTGTGTGGGAGGAGCTATATAAAGCCCCTTAGCTGTGTGTGAGGAGACATCGTCTCCTAGGAAACCAATGTAAACACATGCAAACAGCCACTCTAAACAGCAACTTAGATTCTGGCTTGTTTTTTACTGTGCTTCTTCAAATGATTGTATTTTAAAAACTATAAATCGCACAGCGAATATCTTTATTTTTTACGAATCACAAGACCCAGACCTTCAACCTGATGTATAGTATGTCTCTAAAATATTAAAATTGAAGGCACAGTCGCAGTTTACAAATTGCCTTGCAATATTCAGTTTTTTATTTTTTTCCTCCATTGACTTTCATTGAAATGATGGATGGCGTGAGTTGCAAACAAATGTCTGTATCTTGAAAACCATTTGACCGATCGCTTAGCTGTCGACACGTGTAGTGTCAGCAGGGACAACTGAACATTTTGATATAAGATTTGTGTAGGACGGCTTGAAAATGAGGGAGTGGTCGCAGTTTGGAAATCATGTAATCATAATTCCGTTTATGCCATTCTGTGCTCTAGCTCTCACCATTCATTCCTATGGGAAAATTTTGCCACAAATATGACGATATTTCGCGAACGATTTGGCGAAACGTTCCACAAAGTAATAGCAACGCGATCGGGAACAATCCGCTCGTTTCGGTATATTACTCGTCTATGTAGTGTAAAAACTGTGGGAGGAGTTAGGGTGGTAAATTTGGCTATAAGAATAATAATAATATATATGTGAGAGAATAGTAAGTGATTTTGCTATGCAAGAACACTTAATAATATATATGTGAGAGAATAGTAAGTGATCTTACTATGCAAGAACACTTAACTAGAAAAGGTACAATTTCTGGGGAAATTGTGTGACGTGTTCTTGCCTTCACCAGTACTCCTGACTGGTGACGGTGCCCCTGGAGATGTAAATGTGATCCAACAATGTGTCTATCCATTGCTCCATTAAAAACTGCTCCATCAAAAACTATCCCATCAAAACTGCACCATCCTATTTGCCCCTTCAAAAACTGGTTGCTATGGACTGGTTGCTATGAACTGGTTGCTATGGACAGTTGCTATGGATGGTTTCTATGGACTGGATGCTATGGATGGTTGCTATATGCAGAGTATGCAGAAGTTACCCCCCTTTTAAGTACACAATGGGGTTTATTTACTAACGCTGGAAATCGCAATATCAGGCTCACTTCTGCAGAAAAAACAATAAGCTTCTAACCCCAGCTTGTTCAGTTAAGCCTGGTAATAAAACCTGGAAGCTCATTGGTTTGTGTGCAGAAGTGAGCCTTATATTGCGCTTTCCAGCTTTAGTAAATAAACCCCATTGAGTACTTAAAAGTGGGATATGCCTGAAAAACAGCCATATCACCTCACAGCTGTGTGGGAGGAGCTATAGAAAGCCCCTTAGCTGTGTGTGAGGAGATATTCTCCTCATCGTCTCCTAGGATGTAAACACATGCAAACAGCCACTCTAAACAGAAACTCAGATTTTGGCTTGTTTTTAATACTGTGCTTCTTCAAATGATTGTATTTTAAAAACTATAAATCGCACAGTGAATATCTTTATATTTTACGAATCACAAGACCCAGACCTTCAACCTTTTACAAATTGCCTTGCAAAAATATGTTTTCAATTTTTTTTCCTCCATTGACTTTCATTGAAATGATGGATGGCATGTGTTGCAAACAAATGTCTGTATCTTGACAACCATTTGACCGATCGCTTAGCCGTCGACACGTGTAGTGTCAGCAGGGACAGCTGAACATTTTGATATAAGATTTGTGTAGGTCGGCTTGAAAATGAGGGAGTGGTCGCAGTTTACAAATCGTGTAATGATTTTTCCGTTTTTTGCCATTCTGTGCTCTAGCTCTCACCATTCATTCCTATGGGAAAATTTCGCCACAAAAATTACGATATTTCGCGAACGTTTTGGCGAAACGTTCCACAAAGTAATAGCCCACTATTCGGGAACAAGCCACTCGATTTGATATATCACTCGTCTATGTAGCGTAAAAACTGTGGGAGGAGTTAGGGTGGTAAATTTGGCTATAAGAATAATAATAATATATATGTGAGAGAATAGTAAGTGCTCTTGCTATGCAAGACCACTTAATAATAATATATATGTGAGAGAATAGTAAGTGCTCTTGCTATGCAAGACCACTTAATAATCTTTGTATTAAAGGCATACCAGAGAACTTTGAGGGCCTAGAACTAAGAAAAGTGGCCACTATTATTTTTAACAATATCTTAAAGAAACCCCCAGACACAAGGCTGGATCTGGATAGGGTACATAAAGTCCCTACAGTACGCCGTCAGGACCAAAGTAACCAAAGCAGCCCCCGAGATGTACTCTGTGGCCTTGTACACACGAGGGAATGTATCCGGTCGGAAACATCCGACGGATATTTCCCAGCGGATAAGTCAAATTTGTCCATTGGTCTGATGAGCGTACACACCATCGGACCGAAATCCCAGCGGACCAGAACGCGGGCACGTAAACCACGTACGACGTCACTATACAGGGGAATGAGGAAGCCATCGGCGCCGCCCTCTGTTCCGCTTCTGCTAGTTCCGTGTTAGCGAAGGTTTGGTTAGAGCTGATTCGTGCTTTTCAGTCTCCGCGCTTAACAGGTCGTATTTTCAGGTTCAGTGTGTGCTTGTGGGCTCGTATTTGTCATTCAGTGTCGCCGTACGCGGCGTTTCTGCTTTGCAGTGCCGTCCTGTACGGTCGTATCTGTTTGACGTGCGATCTTTGCAGGTCTTGCTGGATTTGGGGGTGCTTTCGGTTTGAGTGTGTTCTTGACTGACCAGCCGGCCGGTTTGAAGCCATGATGGAGCAGCAGCGCAACTTTTCACAAGTTCGTGCTGTTTATGGGTTTTGTTCTGGAGTCTGTGTGCATTCCAGTGATTTGGACAGGAACAGTAGGAGGAGGAGTTCCTGGGCCAAGAATTGGTTGCGGCAGCGTAATCGATTCTCTCATATGTCTCTGCTTAGGGAGATCCGGGAGAATAATCCTGATGACTTCAGGAACTTTCTCCGTATGACGGACCCTGTTTTCCACCGTCTGCTGGATCTCCTGTCCCCCTATATCACGAGGCAGGACACTGTGATGCGCCAAGCCATTCTGGCTGAGCAGAGGCTTATTGCCACGTTGCGGTACCTGGCGACTGGGAGGAGCCTGCAGGACCTCAAGTTCTCAACAGGCATCTCTCCCCAGGCGCTTGGGATCATCATACCGGAGACGTGTTCTGCCATCATACAAGTCATGCAGGAGGAGTTTATTAAGGTAAGTTTCCTCCTTTAACATCACAATCTGTGTCTTTAACCACTTAAGACCCGGACCAAAATGTAGGTAAAGGACCTTGCCCCTTTTTGCGATTCGGCACTGCTTCGTTTTAACTGACAATTGCGCGGTCGTGCGACGTGGCTCCCAAACAAAATTGGCGTCCTTTTTTTCCCACAAATAGAGCTTTCTTTTGGTGGTATTTGATCACCTCTGCGGTTTTTATTTTTTGCGCTATTAACAAAAATACAGCGACAATTTTAAAAAAAATGCATTATTTTTTACTTTTTGCTATAATAAATATCCCCCAAAAATATATAAAAAAACATTTTTTTTCCTCAGTTTAGGCCGATACGTATTCTTCTACGTATTTTTGGTAAAAAAAATCGCAATAAGCGTTTATCGGTCGGTTTTCGCAAAATTTATAGCGTTTACAAAATAAGGGATAGTTTTATTGCATTTTTATTAATTTTTTTTTTATTTACTACTAATAGCGGCGATCATCGATTTTTTTCATGACTGCGACAATATGGCGGACACTTCGGACAATTTTGACACATTTTTGGGACAATTGTCATTTTCACAGCAAAAAATGCATTTAAATTGTATTGTTTACTGTGGAAATGACAGTTGCAGTTTGGGAGTTAACCACAGGTGGCGCTCTAGGGGATGTGTGACCTAGAGTGTTTGTTTACAACTGTAGGGGGGTGTGGCTGTAGGTGTGACGTCATCGATCGCGTCCCCCTATTACAGGGATGACGCGATCGATGCTGCGGACACAGAGAAGCACGGGGAAGCCGTGTGTACACACGGCTCTCTCCGTTCTTCCGCTCCAGGGACGGATCGCCGCACTCCAGCGGCGATCGGGTCCGCGAATCCCGCGGTCCCGGTCCCGGAGTTTCGGACCGGGTCGCGGGGGCGCGCGCCCGCGACCCACGGCTGGGTACTAAAATCAACGTATATATACGTTGATGTGCCCAGCCGTGCCATTCTGCCGACGTAAATGTGCAGTAGGCGGTCCTTAAGTGGTTAATAATGTTTGCATATTTTTCTCACCTTTTTGTGTTGGTTTTCCTAGTCGCCATGATTGTAATATGCTGTGTGCTTAATGTTCCCTTTTCTCCCCATGCATGTTGTTAAGCTTTCCAGGTTAATGTGGTTTGGCCTACCTGCATATTTTTACCTTCAACACTACTAACCTGTCCAGCATCATCTCCTAGGGACAAAAACACCTTTTTCTTTTTTTTGGTGTCCTGCTCCATTGTAGTTCAACTCCCTCCCCCTAAAAAAGTGTATTGCCCCATCAGCGGGATGTGGAGTCTGATAATAATTGGCTCTAGATTTGTTGCCCTAAATACTCTCTATACACGAATTTTTAGAAATGTTAATACCGTGATGTTGCAGAATGTTGTTTTTTTACTAGTGTTTGCAATGTTGTTTCTGTGCCAAAGTGCTAATTTTTTTTGCTTTTGTCCCCACAGTTTCCCTCCACGCCACAGGAATGGCAGACTGTGGCTGCCCACTTTGCCCAGCGTTGTGATTTTCCAAACTGCGGAGGGGCAATTGATGGGAAGCACGTCTGCATAGTGCCGCCACCTCTTTCGGGCTCGTACTATTATAACTACAAAGGTTTTCATAGTATCGTGTTGATGGCGGTGGTGTCGGCAGACTACGAATTTTTGTATGTGGACGTGGGGAAGAATGGCCGGCTGTCTGATGGGGGAGTGTTCGCGCGGACCGAATTTTACAGGCGTCTACAAACTGGTGGTCTTGAACTGCCACCGGGTGAAGACAATGTGGAAGGACTTCCGTTTGTTTTTTTAGCGGACGAGGCTTTTGGGCTTGGACCTCACCTCATGCGGCCTTTTCCCCAGAGGACCCTCACCCCGGAGAGGAGGGTCTTCAATTTCCGGCTGGCCAGGGCCCGGAGGGTAGTCGAGAATGCCTTTGGGATACTCGCCAGCCAATTCCAGACAGCGATACATCTGGCGGAATATAAATTTAACTCTGTTATTTTGGCCTGCTGCATATTGCATAATTTTTTACGCAGGCATTCCCAGACGTACCTACCCAACATCGGTGCTGAGGCAGGACTACCCTCAGATACCCTTCCTGGGCTGGACACTGGTCGCGCTGGCTCGGTCATCCAATCTGCTTGTGAGGTACGCGACAAATATGTTGAGTACTTTATGGGTCGGGGGGCCATAGCTATGCCAGATTAATATTTCTTTATAATTTGGCCCCCAAAATAAAGAAATATTACCAAGAAATAATAAATAATTTGACCATTGGACTTTATACAGTTGTTTGTCATTATTGCTTTTTCTCTTTTGATGTGTCTTCCAGGTTCTGAAACTAGTGCCCAATTTAGTTAGCAGGTTTTAGTAAATACACACAATTGCACATTCTAGTCACTCTTCTACAAACTGGGTATTGAGGTTAGAAATAAGAAGCCACTGGTGTGTGTGTTTTTAAAAGGTTTTTTTATTTCTTTTTTTTTTTTTTTTTTACGAAAATCTTTGTGTTTTCTTAGAAAAATTGGTTTAGAAAGTATTTATTTATTCAAAAAATATTTTGTGGTTTTGACAAACATATATAACAATCGAACTTACAAAGTTCAACCTTTTATTTGGCATAACAAACCCAGACAACATGGTCTTAGGTCACGCCGGAATCCCCCAAAATTTGAGGATGCACACATGCTGTGTGTGTGATGGGCCAAATGGTGATTTTTCACATGAGATCCCATGCGAAATGTTCACATGTGCTATCTGCCATCATGGGTGATCAATGTATGTGCTTTGTGGGTGCAACCCCTTTCTGTCACCTACTTGATAAGTAAGGAAGGGGTTGCACCCACAAAGCACATACAATTGATGTCCTGTGATGGCAGATCGCACATGTGAACACACATTGGGGTTTATTTACTAAACAGTCCAAACTCCGGCTTATTTGTGCATATAAGCCAATCAGCTTCTAAATTAAGCTTAGTCAATTAAGACTTCGCATCCAAACATGGAAGATGATTGTTTTATATGCCAAGTGATGCTGCTTTTGCACCTTATAGCTTTAGTAAATAAACCCGTGTGTGTGTGTGTGCATCCTCAAATTTTGGGGGATATTAAACGAACATTATACAACATCTTTGAGAGTGGGGTGGTTAGGGGTGAGGGCAGGGGGGGGCATGGGGGGCAGCTGGGGGGGATAGTCTTCTATATACGTCCCAAAATATCGAGCATGTTTTTGAAGTTTTGGTCCATCACCACCATCCTTTCCCTCATATTGGCCAGATCGGTGCTGCACTCCATTATCTGCTGTATTAGGATTTGTGCACTTGCACGAGAAAAAATAGGAGCGACAGATGTGCTAATCCCATCTTCATCCCCTAAAAATGCCAAAGGAAAAACACAACATTGTAAGTAAGTAAGGTGCAGGCCTATCTACATCTCTTTTTCCCTGCAAAGCTGGGGTGTCACTGACCTGTTGTACTGACAAGTTCAACATCTTCTACAACTTCTCCTTCTTCTTCAACTTCTCCTTCCTCCTCCAATCCGCCTTCCTCCTCCAATCCGCCTTCCTCCACCAATCCGCCAAATTCCACCAAACCGCCTTCCTCCACCAATCCGCCAAATTCCACCAATCCGCCTTCCTCCACCAATCCGCCTTCCTCCACCAATCCGCCTTCCTCCTGCTCAACAATTTTTTCGGGCCGTTTGGGAGACAGTGTGGGCCTCCCTGACTCCTCATAGCGCTGTCCTCTTCTGTCCCCTAAAAACAACAAAAAATAAGGAAAACCATCAGCAAACAGATATTTTTGGAGGGACTAATTTGCAAACATTGCTTAGAAGTGGCGTTCCAATTCTAGTTTTGGCCTTATTACAGCAAAAACCATGTATTTTTTTTTGGGAGATGACTTCTCCCTAGCTGTGATATAATGAGGCTTTTTGGTGAAGTGACACACATGGCTGGCCTCCTGAATAAGTAGTTTTTGGAGTCCCTTCTCCAAAAGTCAAAATTACTATTTTATGGGGGGAGACAGGTTCTCAAAATTACAGATGTCAAAACAGGTGCCTATTAGGTTATCTCATCACTGTGTGAATTAATGAATCCTGTTTGCCTTTTTAAATCAACTTAGTTTGCACAAACACATCATATTTTCCACATTGTTTCTAGAAACGATGTTTTTCGCCAAATAGCCACGTCCAGGTGTGATGTTCCTGGACCCGCGGATTGAGGATAAACTATGTGATGGAACGATGTTGACTACGTCGGCAAGTCGTCGGATTTATATTAGACAAACATTACTACATTTACAATGCAGGGTTTCAAAAATACAAGGAGGCCAACGAGGCAGATGGCGAAATAGACATGGCAAAACATTTTATCCAAAAATAGGCACTCCAAAGACATTTTAAAGTACTTACTTTTTTCAATGATTTTCTTTATTTTGCGATACTGCTCTGGCTCGCGCAGTTTTAAGTCGGACCAGCGTTTCCGGAGCTGCTCTTTGGACCTGGTGACCCCAAACATCTCATAAAGTTTCCTCGCTGCCTTATCCATAATTTTGGACTTCCTCCGGTTAGGGGTGCTGTATGGGCCATGCTCACCATCATAGTCCTTCCGTCGCAGGATGGACACCAACTCCACCATCTCTTGTAGAGACATGTTTGTGGCCTTGTAACGTTTTGGCCTGGATCTGGACGTTCCGGCCTCTGTCCCTTCCTGATCCCGATCAGAGCCTAATGTGCGCTCGTGTGACATCGCCATATTTTCCAATCCACGTTGCATATGGGCGTGGAAAACAGGAATTGGTACGTCATGGGCGGAGACAAGGGCGGCGTTTCTTTATTGCGTGGGGATATAATGAAAACGACGTGATTACGTAGGTTACGCGGAGATTACTCGAGCGGAAACGAGGAGAGAGAGAGACAAAGGTAAATGAAAACATCGGATCAGATGCCTATAATTTGAACAGCCATGGGTGATGGGGCTTTTCAATGTTGGTTGCACCCTTTTTGTGCTACTGTTATTTATGTATTTTGGGGCCCACCATAAAATTTGGAGAGCCAAGTGCTTGTACACATCACTTCATCAAGATATATGTAGAGAATGCTCTATCCTCTTTATTTGGATTTTAGAGTATGCAGTCAGATCATGCAAGTATTGTTGTGTGTTGGTTGGACAGAGATAAGTAGGTAGTGTTTTCTGCCATCAATGCTGAGGGCCATGATAGCTACACATGAACTAGTGCCTTGAGATGATTGCTAGCATTCATATTCATGGTGGATGTGTTCTTAACTACATGCTACAACTTGCAAAATGGGCTCTGAATGACAACTTTTTGGGGGGTACAACAATGCGGCAGAGCTGGCCAGCTATGTAGCAGCAGGAGACACTGTGTTTGTATAATGTTGATGCTCTAAAATGAATGAATGCACACATATTTTAAGAATGTCAAAGCTGAGCCTTTTTAAAGTTGTGCTTTGTGTTTGATTGTCATTTTCTATTCTAGACATTACTATTGAAGCTACATCTAGGAGCTGAAAAAAAAAATGGATTTGCTGAAAGGGAAGGAGGCAACAATGGAACTAATAACCCGATATCGGGATATGCCCCTTCTTTGGGACACCAGGCACACACATTATTTGGACACTGGAAAGAGAGAGGCAGCACTTGATGAGATTGCTACATACCTGCACACTTGGGTGCCAAGTTGCACAGGCGACATGGTTAAGGAAAAATTTAGTAACCTCAGGAGAAGCTACAGGAATGTATATAAAAAACGGAAATATCCAAAATCAGGATCAGCAGCAGCTAAGACAAAGGAACCCAAGCTCTGGTACTACAAAGAGCTCAGTTTTTTGAATGATGAACTGGATGGCAGGCCTTCGGATTCAACACTACCTTGCAGCCTTCCTCCCAGCGGAACTTCCCCGGATCCAAGGAGCCCTGCAGAATGTGAAGCGGGGCTGGCTGACATGGAGCCAGATCTGGCCATCTTCAGTGAGGTCTAGTATTTAAAAAAATATTTTGGTGCTGCTATTTATTTTGAATTAGTGAGTTGATCTTGTAACCAAAAAACAAACAGGGATGCCAAATGCAGGGGTCAGAAGGACAGTCTGTTTAATTTAAAAAAATACTAACTAAAACAGTCTAGAGAAAGAAAATGTGTGTGATTGATTGTGCAAAAAACTAAAACATGTTGCCTTTTTTATCCACAGGAAGAAGAGACCAGCCAGGAGGTGGCAGCTCCTGAGACCCATGTCAGCCAGGCGGAAGGGGGGAGTGGCAGCCAGGAGGAGGCCGGCCCAAGTGAGGTGCAGCAGGTCCCCAGACCCAGGCTGAGCACCATCAGCCAAGTTCCTCCCCTCCAGATGAGGCCACCAGCTGCAAGGAGGCGCAGGAGGGAGGTGCACGATGAAAGCCTTCAGGTCATCCGGGAGGCTGCAGAAATCATGAGGGCCCCCCTCAACCCAACGGAATGCTATAGTGCATTTGTGGCCAATGAGCTGAACCAAGGGGGGGAGGAGCAAAAAAGCCTGGCCAAGGACATTATTAATCAGGTCCTGGCCAGGATGAAAAGGGACGAGCTGACCAGGGACACTGTGCTGTGGGACCCGGCTTGGCCTGCTCCCCATCATCCTCATCCTCCTCCTGCTGCCACATCACCCCCACCTGCAAGGGTCCGTGGACGGACCCGTGGAAGTTTCGCTGAAAGGAAGTCTGCAAAGAAGTCGAGAAGATGATTCCCTGCCATCCAGTTGATTGTCCAAAAAACTGAGCTCGTTGTAGTAGCACAGCTTGGGTTCCTTTGTTCATGTGCTGCTGATCCTGATTTTTGTTATTGACTCCTGAGGTTACTAAATTTTTCCTTAATCATGTTGTAATTCCCAAGTATGCATGTATGTTGCAATCTCATCAAGTGCTGCCGTTCTGGTGATTTCTAATTTATTTTTTGGCCGGAAATAAATGGCTTTTGGATTTACTTTCAAACCTTGTCTATTGTGTTTTATACTGTAGTGAGTAAGCATCAGACATTTGTAAAAGAAAATGTGTCATTTGCAAAGGACACAAACTCCTTGGGGGGGGGGGACCTTTTCTGTTAGAACTTGGTAAACCCAAAAAGAAGCATAAAATGTAAAAAAAAATATAAATACCCCAAAATAAAGTAAAAAATAAAGGACAAAACAACTAAATTACATAAGTTGAGGAAAAAAAAGGGAAATTTTAATTTTAAAATAAAAATAACATGGTGAAACAAGAATTTTTTTTTTTAGAAAGATTCAAAAACCGTTAAATCCAACTGTAAAAAATAAAATAAAAATTATAACAAAAAATGATACGCTCAACATGAAGTCCAAATAGACATACTAAAAATGTGGAGAACAGAAACAAATGTGGGGACATCTGGCTTGCAAACTGTGTCAAATTGAAAAAAAAATAATGAAAATGCAAGCTAGCAGTATGTGACATCTGGACAAAATTGCATTAGCAAGACAACGGCTTTCTTCTAGCAAGAGAAGAAAGAACAAAAAAACGATATAAACGGAACACTATATAGAGAGTTTAGGTGACGAATGTGCCAGGTCCCAAACAAACGCGAGTTTTACCTGAACGAGTGCTCCCGTCCCATCGTTTTGACTGAGCATGCGCGGGTTTTTGGTCCGAGGCTTTTGTGTACTAACGAGCGGACATATCCGACGGACATGTGTCCGGCGGAAAAATTTCAAAGCATGCTTTGAAAATTTTCCTCTGGAAAAATCCGGCCAAAACGGTCCGTTTGCCCATACAGACGACCGGATTTTTCGGATGAAATGGTCCGTCGGACCAGTTTCAGCGGATTTATTCCCTCGTGTGTACAAGGCCTGTAGGGTGCATTTCTACAGAACGAAGGAGGAGATATTGAGGGCAGTGTGGAAAGAGGGCTCTACGGGGGAATGGGAGGGAGCTGACATACAGATATCCCCTGACCTATGCTGGCAGACTAAAACTAGAAGATGCATGTTAAAGCCCCTGCTGGACTATATACGTAATAATGGACCCACATATCGATGGGGGTTCCCATTGGCTTTAACTACTTGAGATCCGCGCTACAGCTGAATGACGGCTCTAGCGCAGATCTAAATTGTCAACAAGCCGTCAATTGACGGCTTGTCAATAGCTGCTTCCCGGCGCGCGCTCCAGAGCGCGCTGCGGGGAAACACTGTGTTGCCCGTGTCCCTTGGACACAGCCAATCACAGATCGCCGCGAACGGCCAATCAGAGTGGCCGTTTGCGATGCGATCTGTGCGGCCAATGAGAGATGATCTCATGGATCATCTCTCATTGCCGTTTTACATAGAGACAGCGTTCTGTCTCTGGAGAGCAGGAGACGGATCTGTGTCTCTTGTACATAGAGACACAGATCGGTCACCTCCCCAGTCACCCCCCCCTCCCCCCAGTCACCCCACCCCATAGAACACTATGCAGGGAATACATTTAACCCCTTCCTCACCCCCTAGTGTTAACCCCTTCAATGCCAGTCACATTTATACAGTAATTAGTGCATTTTTATAGCACCGATCGCAGTATAAATGTGAATGACGCCAAAAATGTGTCAAAAGTGTCCGATGTGTCCGCCATAACGTCGCAGTCCCAATAAAAATCGCAGATCGCCGCCATTTCTAGTAAAAAAAAAAAAATAATAATAATTCTGTCCCCTATTTTGTAGGCACTATAAATTTTGCGCAAACCAGACGCTTATTGCGATTTTTTTTTTTTTTTTTTTACCAAAAATATGTAGAAGAATACGCATCGCCCTAAACTGAGAAAAAAAACTTTTTTTTTAATTGGAATATTTATTATAGCAACAAGTAAAAAATATTGTATTTTTTTCAAAATTGTCGCTCTTTTTTGTTTATAGCGCAAAAAATAAAAACCGCAGAGGTGATCAAATACCACCAAAAGAAAGCTCTACTTGTGGGGAAAAAAGGACGTCAATTTTGTTTGGGAGCCACGTCGCACGACCGCGCAATTGTCAGTTAAAGCAACGCAGTGCCGGAAGCTGAAATATCACCTGGGCAGGAGGGGGGTATAAGTGCCCAGTAAGCAAGTGGTTAAACATTAAAAAAGAAGGAAGAAGCTATCATCTAAGGGATCCCTCGCAACTCCCAACATTTTTTGAGTTTCTGGGATCAGATCCAATACAAGTCCCCAACTGGTTGGATATACCAACAATAGGGGAGAGATTTTGAAGAGAAATAGTGAAAACGACCCCATAAAAAACATTGAGCGAGGTAGAGGAGACCCGGATTGGATGGATGTAAACTAATATGGATCTTTTTGGAGATTGGAGATCCCCTGTCTCCTTTTTTTTTTTTTTGGAGGAGACTTTTTTCTTTTTAGGAACATATGGCTGACAACCCCTGGTCTTGTTCCCTGCTGGTTTTGCAACTTTTCTCTTTTTTCTTCTTTATTTTATTTTCAGCCTTTTTATGCTGGTATCTAGCGATCTAGCGACACTTAGCGAAAAGGAAAAGGATATGACTAAGGATATGACTAAGTTATGTTTGGGCCCTGAACTATCCTAAATATTAATATAAACATGTGGTCAGGTCTTTAGAAGGCACTGCAGTAATTGGGGACCTCCCTGAATCTCCTTCTCCAATTATTTCAATCTTAATTCCCTTTTCCTTTTTTTCCATCCTGTCTACCGGTATATTAGGATCAGGCTGTGGGGTGGTATAATAACCTTCCCCAAGTTAGATGCTCAGCTGTATAAGAGACCTAATTCAATTATACATAGATGCGATTCTTGAAGTCTGCTGGGGGGGTAGGGGAGGGGGAGGGAGAGTCACAGAGGGAGTGGGGTGCTCTTGGTTGTTTTTTTTGGATCCACTAGAACACACAGCTAAATTGTAGCTACTGTACCTATTTCTATTTCTATAAATAAGCAGACACACACGCAAATATTCATACACACATACTTATACACTCATACACTTATACACACTTATACACATTTACCACAATGACCCTAACGACACTGAGGTTGGACATAATATGATTAATACACATACTGACACATTGGGGCTGATTTACTAATGAAGCTGCGCTGCGCCGGTACATGCCTTAATTAGTGCGCTGGATGAAGCCCTAATTAGGCGCATGAACCGGCGGCAGCAGCAGCGCGATGTGATTGATAAGTAAAGCCGCCGCCGAACTCCCTGTATAAGTCTATGGGGGAAATCTTAATTGTGAATTTTAAAGGCTAATCTGCAAGTTTTGTCCTAAAAAGTGTTTGGGGACCTCAGTCCTGCCCCAGGGGACATGTACCAATGCTTTTTTTATTTTTTAAAACGGCCGTTTTTTCGGGAGCAGTGATTTTAATAATGCTAAAAGTGCAATAATAAAAGTGTAATTTTCCTTTAAATTTCGTACTATGGGGGTCTCTAATGTCAGCATGTGAAAAAGCGCATGTTTCCCGTGGTTAGAACTGTCTCTGCACAAAATGTCATTTTTCAAAGGAAAAAAGCCATTTAAAACTGACTCGCGGCTATAATGAATTGTCGGCTCCCGGCAATTGCAGGAGAATTCATTCATTAAAAAAAGGAAAAAAAAAGCGTGGGGGTCCCCCCAAATTCAATAACCAGACCCTTTAGGTCTGGTATGGATATTAAGGGGAACCCCGCCGTCAATTTAAAAAAAAAAAATGACGTGGGGTTCCCCCCAAATATCCATAACCAGACCCTTCAGGTCTGGTGTGGAATTTAAGGGGAACTCCACCCCAAATTAAAAAAAAAATGGTGTGGAGTCCCCCCTAAAATCCACACCAGACCCCTTATCCGAGCACGTTGACCTGGCCAGCCGCAGAAAAGAGGGGGGGACAGAGCGCGGCCCCCCCTCTCCTGAACCGCACCAGGCCACATGCCCTCAACATTGGGAGGGTGTTTTGGGGTGCCCCCCAAAACACCTTGTCCCCATGTTGATGAGGACAAGGGTCTCTTCCCCACAACCCTTGCCCGGTGGTTGTGGGGGTCTGCGGGCAGGAGGCTTATCGAAATCTGGAAGACCCCTTTAACAAAGGGGCCCCCCAGATCCCGGCCCCCCCTGTGTGAAATGGTAATGGGGTACCTTGTACCTCTACCATTTCACGAGTAAAAAAAATGTAAAGGGTTAAAAACGACAAGAGCCGGTTTTTGACAAGTCCTTTATTATCTTCTTTCTTCTTTTCTTCGGGTTTCTTCTTCCTCCTCCTTCTTCTTCCTCTGCTTCTGTCTTGGGTCTTCTATTCCCGCATCTTGCCCGGCGTGTTCTTCCATCTTCTGTTCCTCCCGCTGTTCTTCTCGTCCGCATCTTCTTCTCCTTCTTGGTTTTCGCCGGAGGCGCCGCTTCCAATTGAAATCCCCGCTGTCTGCCGGACCCCGCCCCCCCTCTGACGCCACGGGCAAGCTCTTAGGAGTGTGCTGCAAGTGCGTCAGAGGGGGGCGTGGTCACATGTCAGAGGGCGGGCAATTCAATTTGAAGCTTGTGCTCGGCTTTTTCTTTGCCAGAGTCGCCGCTTCCAATTGAATTCCCCGCTTTCTGGAACATGGGACCACGCCCCCCTCTGACGCACTGGCACCACACGGGGACTTTCCTAAGAGCTTGCCCGTGGCGTCAGAGGGGGGGCGTGGTCCGGCAGACAGCGGGGATTTCAATTGGAAGCGGCGCCTCCGGCGAAGAAGAAGAAGGAGAAGAAGATGCGGACGAGAAGGACAGCGGAAGAAGATGGAAGAACACGCCGGGCAAGATGCGGGAATAGAAGACCCAAGACAGAAGCAGAGGAAGAAGAAGAAGAAGGAGGAAGAACCCGAAGGAAAGAAGAAAAGAAGATAATAAAGGACTTGTCAAAAACCGGCTCTTGTCTTTTTTTACACTGACACTTTTTTTTACTCGTGAAATGGTAGAGGTACAAGGTACCCCATTACCATTTCACACAGGGGGGGGTCGGGATCTGGGGGGCCCCTTTGTTAAAGGGGTCTTCCAGATTTCGATAAGCCTCCTGCCCGCAGACCCCCACAACCACCGGGCAAGGGTTGTGGGGAAGAGACCCTTGTCCTCATCAACATGGGGACAAGGTGTTTTGGGGGGCACCCCAAAACACCCTCCCAATGTTGAGGGCATGTGGCTTTGTGCGGTTCAGGAGAGGGGGGGGGCCGCGCTCTGTCCCCCCCTCTTTTCTGCGGCCGGCCAGGTCAACGTGCTCGGATAAGGGGTCTGGTGTGGATTTTAGGGGGGACTCCACGCCATTTTTTTTTTAAATTTGGGGTGGAGTTCCCCTTAAATTCCACACCAGACCTGAAGGGTCTGGTTATGGATATTTGGGGGGAACCCCACGTCATTTTTTTTTTAAATTGACGGCGGGGTTCCCCTTAATATCCATACCAGACCTAAAGGGTCTGGTTATTGAATTTGGGGGGACCCCCACGCTTTTTTTTTGGTGTTTTTAATGAATGAATTCTCCTGCAATTTCCAGGAGCTGACAATTCATTATTGCCGCGAGTCAGTTTTAAATGGCTTTTTTCCTTCAGAATGTCATTTTTCACATGCTGACATTACACCCAGGGCCGCCATCAGGGGGGTACAGGCAGTACACCTGCAAGGCCGCCATTAGGGGGGTACAGGCATTACACCGCCCGGGGGTCCCCAGGGGCCCCCAGGGGCCCGGATGGGAACCACCCTAAAACAAAAAAAACATTTTTTTTTTTTTTTTTTTTTTTTTTAAGGGCTCCGAAGGTCCCCAGGGGCCCGGAGGCCACTAAGGGCCCCAGATGGCAAGCCCTTTTTTTATCAAAAAATATATATATTTAAAAAAATAAATATTTTTTTTTATATATTTGTTTTTTCTTTTTTTTATGAAAGGGCCCAGAGGTCCCCAGGGCCCTGGAAGGCAACCCCCTTGTTTTTTAATTTTTTTCGATAAATGTTATATTTTAAAAAAATATATATATATATTTTCTCTCTTTTTTCTTTTTATTTTATAAAGAGCACAGAGGTCCCCAGGGCCCCGGATGGCTACCCCCCTTTTTTATATATATTTTTCTTTATTTCTTATTTCTGTCTAAATTTTTGTAAAGGGCCCCCCCGCTCCTCAATTTGCGGCACCACCCCCCCCCCCCGCTTCTCAATTTCATGCGGCAGCACCCCCCCCCGGTTCTCTGCTCCAGGGGGCCCATGCCTGAAGCTGTGTAAGGGGCCCCAAAATTCCTGATGGCGGCCCTGTACACCTGTAAGGGGCCCGTGGGTCCGGAGGTGCCCAGATGCCTGGAGGCCCCCCAGCGCCCCAGATGGTAACCCCCCTTTATTTTTATTTTTTTATATATTTTTTAGTTGCTTTTTGTAGGATTTTTTATTAAAGGGCCAATTTTTGGAATTTAATATTTTTTAGCAGTCCGGAGGTCCCCAGGGGCCCAGAGGCCCCCAGGGCCCCGGGTGGCAACCACCCATATTTTTTGTTATTAAAGGGCCAATGTTTTGTTTTAGGGGTCTGGAGGTCCCTAGTGGCCCGGAGATCCCCAGGGCTCCAGATGACAACCCCCCACCTTTAAAAAAACAAAACAAAAAAAAAAATTATATATTTTTATATATTTTTTGGTTATTTTTTTAACATATATATATATATAATATAATTATGAAAGCTCCCAGAGGGCCCCAGATGACAACCTTTTTGCTTATAAAAATGTTATAAACATTATCCCCAGGTTTGTTATTTTTTACTTTAATTTCTTTTTTAAAGTGTATTTTGTGCGTGAAGTCGAGAGAGAGGAGCTGGACTTGCAATCGCCATCCTTCTCCATGCCCCCGGTGGCAATGGTGGGTGTGAGGGGGGCCTCCCACTCACCCCACCTGCTACACTTGGGAGCCCGATGGGACAGAGGGACTCCCCCTATGAGGGAGTGTAGCCCACCCAGCCAGCCCTGTAGGTCCTTCGCCTCCCTTTATTTTAGGAGACCTCATGGCCAAAGTGCGTACAAGTGTGGTGTTTTTTTTGGGGGGGGGGTGGGCGTACTTAGCACAGGCGTACCTTGCATAGCACACCCACCGGGAGCCGGGCTGACACCACCAAACTCAATTCACATGTAGCCGAGGCCGGGATCCAAACCCTTGGCTGCAGAGGTGAACGGCTTGTCAGCGCAGTGCCATTCACGTTGAGCCACCGCAGCTCCCACCCCATGTTATTTTTTTTTAGATTTTTGGTAGTTATTTTTTTATAAAGGGCCCAGAGCTCCCAAGGCAACCCCCTTTTTTATTATTTTATATATATATATAGATATTGTAATTTATTTTTCATTAAAGGGCCCAGAGGTTTATTTTTATTAAAGGGCCCAGTGGTCCCCAGGGCCCCCGGATGGCTACCACCCTTTTTAATATATATTTTTCTATATGTATTTTTTAGTAAAGGAACCCCCCGCTTATCAAATTGCGGCAGCCCCCCCCCTTCTCAATATCAGGCGGCACCCCCCCCCCCCTATTCTCTGCTCCAGGGGGCCCATGCCTGAAGCTGTGTAAGGGGCCCCATAATTCCTGATGGCGGCCCTAATTGCCCCCCCCCCATGGTACGAAATTTCAAGGAATTTTTCACTTTTAGTGTTGCACTTTAACCACTTCCATACCGCGCCTATTCTGGCACTTCTCTCCTTCATGTAACAATTATATTTTCTTCCTTGAAAATTACTCAGGACCCCCAAACATTATATATATTTTATTAACAAACACTCTAGGGAATAAAGTGGCGGCCATTTTTTCGGACACATTTCCAACAGTATTTGCGCCAAAAATTTTCTAACGGTTTTTTTTTTTTTGGCTTTCAAAAAAAAAACCTGTTTCATGAATGACAAAATAAGAAAGCAGTAAAGCTAGCCCAATTTTTAGGGATAAGGTAAAAGATGATGTTACACCGAGTAAATAGATACCTAACTAGTCACGCTTTCATATTGCGCACACTCATGGAATGGCGCTAAACTTCGTTATTAAAAATCTCCATAGGCAACGCTTGACTTTTTTTCTCAGGTTACCACTTTTGAGTTACAGAGGAGGTCTAGTGCTAAAATTATTGCTCTCACTCTAACGCACGCTATGATACCTCACATGTGGGGTTTGAAGGATGTTTACATATGTGGGTGGGACTTGCATGCGTGTTCGCTTCTGAGTGCGAGCTACTAGGGACACGAGCATTTAAATTCCTTTTTTATTTTATTTTTTAACTTAATATTTTAATTTTTGCACTTGTTTGTCCCTTTTTTTGTATTATTTTTCACTTTTCTTCATATTACAAGGAATGTAAACATCCCTTGTAATAGGACTAGTGTGTGACAGGTCCTCTTTATAGAGAAAGGCGGGGTCAATTAGACCCCACATCTGTCCTCCAGGCTGGAAAGCATGGAATTGCTGCGATCATGTTCGTTCAGCACAGTAGTGTAGTGTGTAGCATGTTCACCTAGCAGCAAAAGGGTTGCTGGTTCGAATCCCGCCCGTGACACTATCTGCCTGGAGTTTGCATGTTCTCCCTGTGCGGGTTTCCTCCCACAATCTAAAAACATGCTGTAAATTGGATCCTGTCTAAATAAGCCCTAATATGCAGTAGGATATTTAGGTTTTGTGCTTCCCTAGGCCTGACCAAATTTTGGCACCCCCTAATAGAAAAATGACCCACCCTTCCTGTCAAGGCCACACCCTGTTTTTTTATGACCCACCCAGGAATTTTCAGGGGACACACACAAGTTCTGTGGGGGGGGACCTGGGGGGGCCCTTAATTTGCCTAGTTTTTCGATCACTTCCTGTTTGGCTATGGGGCAGGAAGTGAAGGCCAATCTCCCCAAACGGACAGGGATAATACAAAATAAACTGACAGAGCTTCTAACCCCCCCCCCCCCCAACTCTATCCAAAATGAAAGAAATCCAAAAAATAAAAGTGATGTTTATAGTTCCAGTTTAACCCCAAATTTCAGATCATTTTATTGAGAGGCTTAAGAAAATATAACCATGCCAATAGGCCAGGATCCAGCGTTGCTAATATGTATGAATGTGTGTTAGGGACCCCCACAAACACCACCCAATGTTAAATCAACTATTTTCTTGTTTGTTTTGGGGATGCCTGCACCCCTGATAGGGTAAAGACACCTCACAAATGTTGTCACTTTCTACTTAATTCATTCACTTCCTGCCACACAGCCAAACAGGAAGTGAGGGATACACCTGAGTAATGTTTTGTTGGGGACACAGATCAATATAAATAGTTTCCCATTTTGGAAATTGCATTTTGCTGTGTACACCCCAAATTAGTAGGAATCTTGGACTTTGGGGTCCATTTACTAAAGGCAAATCCACTTTGCACTACAAGTGGACAAGCAAGGAAGAAAACTCAAAACTTGGCGGGATTGGAAGTAAAAACCATCAGTGCTTCCCTTCTGATTTTCATTGCCTACGCTTCTACTGCAGAGCGGCTTTGCCTTTACTAAACCCCAAAATAACTAATCATTTGGGGTGTACACTGCAGTGCAATTTGCTTAATGGTGACACTAGTTAGATTGACCTGTGTCCCGAAGAAAAGACCATTGGTAGGGTTTTAACCTCACTTCCTGTTCAGCTGTGTGACAGGAAGTGAAGCCAATTTTAGGAAAAGGGACACAAAGCCCAACCTAAAAACACTAGCAGGGGTTCTAACACTCAATTGGCTTCCCTCAAACAACCCACAATTAGAATAGGATTGTCTTGTGCTAGTTTCAAGCACAGCGCTGTAAATCAGCACTTCAAGCCTGTCCACCAATACACCCCCCCCCCCCTCCAACAGGCCATGTTTGCAGCTTTTCCTACATCTTGCACATGTGCTTTAAAAAGTCAGTCTGGACATCAGTTCTAGGAAACATTACTTACCGCTTTGTCCTTCCTTTTCTGGTGACTAAACATTTCATGCATACACACCAGGAAAGAGCTTAGAGACAAATCACACTTGATGGTTTAGGCCCAAACTAGTTCAGCTGCAGCGGTTGAAATCCATAGCATGAAAAAAATATCACAAAACAAACTTCAAAATGTGAAAGTAATTTTATTGGTCCACAAAACAAGGAAAGCAAAACAAAAAATTACAAATAAACACACCAAAAATATATAAAAACACCTAAAAACAAAAAAGACCAACGTTTATTTCACAGTCATTGGAAAATAAATCATGCTTTTGAAATAACAGAAAAAAAAAAAAAATAACAGGAGGAGGATGGACGTGAGGACGTGAGCTCGTGTCTGAGGGAGGGGCTCGTTCTCGTTGCTGGTCCGAAGAGAGCTCCAGGAAGGACCATGATAGCAGTGCAGGAGCTACGCCACCGCTAATGAAGCCCTTCCTTGCTTTGCTTTGCATATGCAGTGCCATCCAGGATTCTTGTCAAGCTACTGATTCACAGTTGAGAGGCTGGCTTGTAACCACGTGTTACATGCACAGAAGGAGTGAATTTCTGACAGCATCCCCCTACCATCCACTGCCTGACTTCCCTGTGCCTGGATCAGAATAACAGCTGAAAACAGCCTACTCATCTCAGAGCAACAGACGGACATCACAGCTGTGAAGATAGGTGAGATTTCCTACGAGAGGAAGGAAGATAAGGAAGATAAAGGTAATGCTGTAACAAACATCGTAAAACCATGTGAGGCTCTCTCTGAGATTGCCGATGCCCGAGAGTGAAATCTCCCCCTTACAATACTCTGACAAACTACATTATCTATAAACGGCAAGGAACAGCTGTAGTGAACAAAACCCCATGCTGCTGCAGGTAATGAGAATATTTGCTGGTCTGGTCGGATCTGTTTTTGCTGGACTAAATGAATGAGAGGATTCCTAAACTAAACCTGTGTAAATGTTTACTTAGAGCAGCAACACAGTAAATAATAGATCATTACAAGTGACTATATGTGATTACAAGTGAAGGTGAATATTTTGTGTTCTCGGGTTACCGTCAGTATTGCTGGAAAAGACGGCCACAGTGAATAAAGTAAACAAAGTAAATTAAACAAAGTAAATTAAATTAAACAAAGAAAGTAAAACAAAGCAACACAGGAATAAATATTCCAACAAGAGGACTAGAGCACAGGGGAGTTGAAGTGGAATAAAGTGGAATTTGGACACTGCAACTACACTCTGTAAATTATATATTTTTTTTTTTAAAACAAATTAGCGGTCCTATCAGATAAAAGGGCGATTGCTATAGTAAATGGAAACAAATGATGAAAAATGAAGAATGAAATACTGATGCGCTAATATCAATATCAATTTATGTTACTCATGTTACCCAATATATATACAAATTTAAGGTATAAACTTAAGGTTTAAAAAGGAGTAACCTGAATCAATTTACAATTATACAGCTGCCCCCCATAGTGGTGGTGGCTAGGAACTACAGAAATAGCCCCCCAATCTATGACCTATGAATGTGGTACAGATCGTGCAAAGCTCCAGAAAAGTGAACTAGAATATAAAATTAATTAAGTCTCTGAACATTTGGAGGGATTTGACTGAAAACTGTAATCATGGACAGGTCTGACGTGGCTGAGTGAGGCAGTCATCTTATTGTGGCACAGGCCTAAGGCCTATTCATCGGCGTCCCTATTCACCTGTGTTTTAGAGCTCTTAAAATCTGTAAACCGGTATGCACTCTTCTAAAAGGTACAATACAAGAGCAACGACAAAGGGAGCCCTTTCCACTAAGAAAGCGGGAGATATACAACGATATTTTAAAGTTCAGCAAGAAATCTCTTCCAGAGTAAAAACAGCAGCGCTACGCGGCACCACTTGTGAGACTGCAAAAAAACAAAACAAAAAAGCCACTAAGGGAGCCTCCGGCACCTCTGAACAGCTGGATAGTCCTATAGAGACCCTCCTACCCCCCTATCAACCTATGGCATCCCCCCCGAGACCCCCGGGTGTGGCTGCGCTCGACCAGGATATCAGGGAGATGCTTCAGGCTCTCCCTACTCAGACAGCTATTGAAGCTTTAATCCTTCGATTAGAAGAGACCCATCGGAGGGACATACTAGAAGTAAGGGGCGAAGTGTCCACCCTATCAGAGCGGATGACAGTTGGAGAGGTGTCAGTGACCTCCTTAGAAAATCGTGTGGCAGCATTGGAAAGGTCCCGGGACCTCCATAGAGATACGGCGACATCACTCCAGCTTCACATAGAAGAAATGGAAGATAGGAGCCGCCGTAATAATCTCCGCCTCCGCGGTATTCCAGAGACAGATGCGGCAGAGAACGTCTCTGAAGCCGTACGGGAGATCTTCCGGACAGTTCTTGCTGAACCGGAGGCAGACATCATACTGGATAGGGCCCACAGAGCCTTAGGTCCAAGATCAGCAGACTCAACAAGACCGCGGGATGTTATTTGCCGCTTACATCGGTATGCCCAGAAGGAGACGATTCTACGGATGGCCTGGGACCATGGAGATGTGGAAATAAGGGGGTCCGAAGTCAGGATTTTACCGGATCTATCCAGAGCCACTCTAAGACGCCGAGCCCTTCTACACCCTCTATTGGACCTGGCCAGACAGAAGAGCCTGTCCTATCGCTGGGGTTACCCCTTTTCAGTAACTTTTCGAGGAGAGCAGGGAGCCTATACGCTGCAGACTGTGGCAGACTTGCCAGGGCTTTTTGTCTTTATGGGTGCAGACCCAATCCAGGTCCCTGACTGGCTACAGATTCTTCCGCGGCAAGCCGGCAGATCGGGCGCCTCAACCCGACATGGTCCCCCACCACCTCAAAGGGAGAGGGGCAGACGTCAGCAGCGACCTACCTTGGAGGAGCCTGCATGTGAATAGGCCCTGAGTCCAATAAGACTCTACCGGAGCTTGTACTGTATTGAAATGCCCCATATTGCTCTTTACTGCCCTGCCCCCGCCTCTCCTTTGCCCTTTTTATTTTTTGGGGGGAGGGGTATGATTTATACCTATAGTTTAACCCATGGACCAAGCTTTTTAATGCTGTGCTGCCTTGACTGACTGATCTTATTGGACTTTGGATGAGAAGTTGCAGCCGATAGAGATCTAGCAGCTTGAGACACCTGGGATACCATCCTATACTGTGCTCACTAACTCCACCCCCCCCCTCTCCTCCTTCCTTTTTTTTTTTCCCTTTTCTTTTCCCCTTTCGAGCAGCTGGAACCTGCGGGCTCACCTGGTGGACTACAAGTTTTAGTATATCCAGAGAGAGTAGAGGGGAGATGAAGAGGATAGACGCGTAATTAGGAGGGAGAGTTTAATAATACAGTAGAAGAGGATGTGTACCCCTAGAGGGGAAAGGTCTGGGCTGGAGCGGGTGGAAGGGAGGAAATGTTGGCATTAACTTGATATTATGGAGCTGGTTATGGGTATATCACTATGATCTTGACCAATGTTGGATCCCGTGGAGACAAGACCTCTTTTTTTTTTTTTTTTGACCTCCCAGGAACCTGTAAGGTCAACTTTGTATAATGAATATCGACTACCCACCCCCCCCCCCCCCCCCCCCATCTACACCCTTATTTTTTTTTATTTTTATTTTTTTTCTTTTCCTTTGAATAATTTCTAAAAAGGAAGGGGTTGGGGAAGAGAGGGTTTGTTGATTAGCTGCACTGTATCTACATTATTTGTACTATCTTTCTCGACGGCCCTACTTTCTGTTGTTATTTACATATAGATTTACCAGGGGTGAGGGGGGGGCGCCAGGAATGTAAGTTCTGGCCCCTCCTATAGACTATCCCAATTAGGTCGCGCTCGATACCCGGAATAGTATCCGGAGAGCGTACTAGCTAGTTAGGCTATATTTAGTTCACTTATAGCTACGCTCTCTTGCGTTAGCTTCCTAAGGGAGGAGGGAGGGAGGGAAAAAGGAAAAGGGAAGAATTTTTCTTTTCTTTTTTTTTTCTCCCCTCTTTTTTTTTTTTTTTTCTCTCTAATTTTTTTCGCTGGGTGTTTTTTTTTCTTTTTTTTTTTTCTCTATCTAACTACCCTATTTATCTTTTTCTATTTTCCCCTGCACCTTATTCTTTTGCAGACATGGATTCACTTAATATTTTTTCTTTAAACGTTAAAGGTCTTAACTCACCTGAAAAACGACGAATGTTGCTACATGACATGCGTCGAGCCAAAGCGGACATTGTCTTAGTGCAGGAAACACATTTCAGAGGAAATAATCTGCCACTACTTAAAAACAGGCACTTTCCGGAAACATTCCACTCTAATTATACTGAAACTAAATCCAGAGGAGTGTCTATACTTATCTCTAATAGAGTGCCATGGAAGTTTATAGATTCTCAGATAGACAGTGAAGGACGATTTCTGTTCTTGAAGGGACAGATTGGAGAAGAAATCGTGACCCTCGCGAACCTATACACACCTAATAATCATCAGGACGTATTCCTAAGGAAACAGATAGGGCGACTTTTACATTTTTATGATGGACACCTTATAGTAGGGGGTGATTTGAATATACCCTTATTGCCGATGGAAGATACCTCCTCAGGAACATCGTCGACACCGCGTGACATGCGTAGACGAATTGGATCGACGTTTCACTCCGCACAGCTGATTGACGTTTGGCGTCTTTTCCACCCGGGTGAGCGGGACTATACTTTTTTTTCAAAACCACATCAAACGTACTCACGGATTGATTATTTTTTAGTCCCGCATGGTCAGCTACATGCAGTGGAAGATACCTCGATCGGATTAATTACATGGTCTGACCATGCCCCGATCAGTATACGATATGTTTTATCACACGCACGTACAAGACCAAAATTGCAGTGGAAACTTAATGAAAGCCTGTTACAAGATGGAGAGGTTTTAGCTGATGTGGTCAGAGAAATTGGGTATTATTTTGACACTAATGCAACACCAGATAGTGACACAGGGGTAGTGTGGGAGGCCCATAAGGCCGTTATAAGAGGAGTCCTTATTAAACACGGCGCAAGACTAAAGCATTTGCGGACAGCACAATTGGATATGTTACTTATTAAGTTACATAATTTAGAGACTTCCCATAAAGCAACCCCAACTAGACAACTTGGATCTGAATTGGACATTGTACGTTCACAGATAACCGATATCCTGCAATTTAAAGCTAAGGCAGCAATGCAGGTGTGTCGAAAGAAAGTGTACGAATCGGGTAATAAATGTGGTAGGCTCATTGCCCAAACTTTGAGGAAACAGCGAATTGCGTCTTACATACCACATATAGTAAACTCCATAGGTCAAAAAAAATCATTACCTCAACAAATTGTCCAGGAATTCAGAATCTTTTATGGTTCTTTATACAACTTGAGTGTACCTACCCCCGCACATGAGGTTATGATGTCATATTTGTCCCAATCTGCTATGCCTTTATTGCAGCCCGAAACACGTGAGCTTTTGGAAGACCCTATCACGTTGAGCGAACTTCAACAAGCCTTAGATAATACGAAACCGGGCAAAGCCCCGGGACCAGATGGTCTTACTATTGCATATTACAAGGCCCTGTTTCCTTCGTTAGGACATCGTTTAGTAGACCTGTTTAATGGCCCAGGGAAAATCTTTCACAAAACTACATTACAAGCACAGATATCGGTTATTCCGAAGGAAGGCAAAGACCCGAACCAATGCGGGAGCTATCGGCCTATCTCTCTTCTTAACACTGACTTTAAGTTATTTACTAAAATCCTGGCAGTTAGACTCCAACAACATCTAACGTCTCTCATTCATTTAGATCAGGTAGGTTTTGTGCCGACAAGGGAAGCAAGAGACAATACCACTTAAGTCTTAAACCTGTTACACATTACAGTAGATAAAAAAACACCATGTCTTTTCCTTGGGACGGACGCCGAAAAGGCATTCGACCGGGTCAATTGGGCGTTCATGTTTGTGACGCTGCGATATATAGGCCTGGGGAGTAAGATGCTCCGTTGGATAACTGCAGCTTACACTGAACCTACGGCCAGTGTTAGAGCTAATGGGGTTCTCTCAGAGACCTTCACAGTTACCAACGGCACTAGACAGGGCTGTCCCTTATCACCCCTCCTGTTTGCACTCTCCCTGGAACCCTTCTTGTGCCACATCCGACTGAATCCAAACATTACAGGTATAGGAGTGAACGAAAGGCAATATAAAATCTGTGCCTACGCTGATGATCTGATGTTCACCCTTACAAAACCAATGACCTCCCTGCCAAATCTGTTACGCGAATTTGAATTATATGGTCAGCTTTCTAATTTTAAGATCAACTATAATAAATCGGAGGCAATGGGCATAGGGATTCCACCTACTCAACTTATTACACTTAGAGATAGTTTTCATCTGAAATGGACAGATACGGCTTTGTTGTATCTTGGTATTCATATACCTACGTCCTTTTCCCAAGTTTTTAAGTTAAACTTCCCACCTCTTTTGAAGACAATTCAACAGTCACTGGACCAATGGAGTAGTGGTCTTCACTCCTGGCTGGGCCGCTGTAATATACTTAAAATGGCAGTGCTCCCTAAACTTCTTTATCATATGCAGGCCCTTCCAATTCATATTCCTAGGAATTTCTTTAAACAAATTCACTTTATTTTTACTCGTTTTCTATGGTCAGGGAAACACCCACGACTGAGTAGGGCGACACTTTCATTACCTAAATCACACGGGGGGTTGGCATTACCAGATATGCGTCTCTATTATCAAGCATGCCACCTTAGTAGACTTCTCGACTGGAATAGGCATAAGGACATCAAACTGTGGACGCAGCTGGAACAAGACCAGAGTGAAATCCCTCTTATCAGAGCTCCCTGGTGCTATACAGCCCTACCACATAAAGTTAAACAACACCCACTAATAGGTAATACGGTTGGAGAGTGTGCGCGCCTGTTATCGGGACCCCCCTTCTCAACGCGCAAATCTCCAATGAGACCTGTGATAGGTCATCCCCAATTTGGACCAGGCCTACATGATAGGATTTTTCGCAAACTACGGGAAGCAGGAGTTCACCAGGCGTCTCATTTTAGTATTTTGGGTAGGTGGAGGACGTATTCTGAGCTGGTGGACCCCAACGGTCAGTTTAAACTAGACTTTATGAGAGCTTTGCAGTTAAGTCATTTTCTTAAGACCATCCCACCCCCCCCTGATGTTTTGCAATATCCACTTACGACTATAGAAGAGCTTTGCTCAAAGACTGGGACGATTGCCCATACATTATCTCTGATGTATGCTGTATTGATAACACCTCAGGGAGACCACCAACCCCCGACTCTATTGAAATGGGAGAGAGACTTAGACCGTCATTTTACCTCGAACGAGAAAGACCGGATAATTCAGTTAACTCATAAGTCTTCCAGGTGCTCTAAGTATCAGGAAACCAACTATAAACTTTTTACACGTTGGTATAGGACTCCTGCCCTTTTACATAAACTATTCCCGACGTCCTCAGATCTTTGTTGGAGGTGCCAGAATAATAGGGGTACTCTTTTACATATATTTTGGTCATGCCCCCGTATTAGGGGGTTCTGGGAGGGGGTTCGTGGAATTGTACAACAATTCACGGAGTGTACAATCCCGGAAGACCCGGCCTTTTTTCTTTTACATGTAAATGATATCCCAATGCGAGTTTATGAAAAATCAATTATCCGTCACCTTCTCGACGCAGCTAAACATTGTATCCCACTCAACTGGAAGTCACCGCATCCTCCGTCTATAGCCTTTTGGCTTCGGAGGGTTGATGAAATCGGTCGGTTAGAGGATTTGGTCCTCACTGGACAAAAACGACAAGAGAATTACAAAGTTACCTGGCAACCCTGGAATATATTCAGGTACTCAATAGAGGGCCAACGTCTCAGAGAGTCCGCTACGCCAAACTGATCGTTCCATACATACCATTAGTGGGCTTATTTGAATCATATGAACCATATTTCATAAATGACACCTTAGAAGTGAACCAGGACAATATTGTATTGAAGGACTGATCTTTAAATTTCCATGCCTGCAACCCCCTTCCCTTCTTTTTCCCCCCTCTATATTCCTCACTCCCTTTTTTTCCTTTTCCCTTTTTTTTTTTTTATGTGTGTATATGTGTATGTATGTGTATGTGTGTGTATGTGTGTGTGTACGTATATGTGTATATCTATGTATATGTATGTGTGTGTATGTATGTATATGTGTGTGTATGTATGTATGTATATATATATATATATTTTTTTTTTCCTCACACTTCCCTAAGAAAACGGAAAATAAATACAACTGTTAAGTTTGTTATCCATGTAGGTGCATGAGCAATATCATTATTATCTATTCGTATTGTTATATTTTTTTTTTTGTTTGTAATCCTTGTGGACTAATTCCCTCGATATAAATAAAATAATAGAAAAAAAAAGAAATAACAGGATAGACCCACAGGATTAAAACATTAGTCATTAACATCTTGAGAAACATTTAGCAAAATTATGTAGCAGAGAAAACATCAAAAAATACAAAACTTGCTCCAAAACATCTCTGTTTCACTCCGCCATTACTTCCAGCCAGCAAATCTGCCCCCTCTGAGGGGCAGCTGACACGTGCAGTATCCACGCTTTTTATAACATGTGTGCTAATGAACTAATTGGAAACACATGAAGAAATGTCAGCCTCTAGTTTGTGTGCACTTGTAACTGCTTACACCTGTTAAGGATGTCCTTAAATTACTAAGCCAAAAAAACAGCTTTCTGAGCATGCTCAGAAAGATGCATGTCATTTTCAGGGTCAGACAACAAGCTTTTTTTTCAAAGTGTTCGAGCATGCCCAGTTCACTCGAAATGCAGTACCAGAATCAAATCTGCAATGGCGGATGAAAGCATTAGAGGTGTTGAATTATTTTTTGGTCCCCCTGAAGTGATGCTTTACAAGCTGAACGGGAGGTCTTATAGAATTTTTACGTAACAAACCTAAATAATAATAATTTAAACGCCCCTGTCCCTAGTAGCTCGCAGTCAGAAGCGAACAAGCAGCATTTTTATTGTTTCCGGTTACCAGTTTAGATTTACAGATGAACCCCCGTTCAAACCCCACATGTGAGGTATCATAGCGTACGTTAGAGCGAGAGCAATACTTTTAGCACTAGACCTCCTCTGTAAATCTAAACTGGTAACCTGAAACACATAAAAAAGTGTTGCCTATGGGTATTTTCAAGTACTGAAGTTTGGCCCCATTCCATGAGTGTGTGCAATATTAAAGTGTAACATGTTGGGTATCTATTTACTCGGTGTAACATCATCTTTCACATTATGGCCATAAATTGGGCTAACTTTAGTGTATTCTTAATTTGTAACCACTTGAGCCCCAGACCATATTACTGGTCACTGACGGGGCCAGTTTTTGCATTTCAACACTGCGTCATTTTGACTGACAATTGCGTGGTTGTGCGACGTGGCCCCCAAACAAATTTGGCGTCCTCATTCCCCCCCCCCCCCCCCCCCCCCCCCCACAACAAAATTTTTTTTTTTTTTTTTTGGTGGTATTTGATCACCTCTGCATTTTTTCTTATTTTTGCTTGACCCAAAAATATAGCGACAATTTGGTAAATAAAAAAACATCTTTTTTACTGTTTGCTATAATAAATCTCCCCCAAAATATATTCAAAAAATGTTTGCCCTCAGTTTAGGCCGATAAGTATTCTTCGACATATTTTTGTTTGCAAAAAATCACAATAAGCGTTTGATTGGTTTGGGCAAAAGTTCTAAGTAGGGGTTGGTCTTATGGGTTTTTTTGGAATAATTTTTTGTTTTACTAGTAATGGTGGCTATCATTGTTTTTTCTGGCTACTGTGACATTGTGGCGGACACATTTTTGTGAGATTTGGCATTTTTCTAGCGAGCAATGGTATAGAAATGCATTGCTTACTATAAAAATGACACTGGCAGGGAAGGGGTTAACACTAGGGGCGCGGAAGGGGTTGAATATGTTACCTGGGTGTGTTCTAACTGTAAAGGGGGTGGGACTGTGTAGGGGAAATGACAGATCGCTGTTCATACATTGTAGGGACAGACGAGCAGGCATTCCCCCCCCCCCGACAGGACCGGGATAAAGGGGAACTCCACCCCAAATTATAAAAACGGCGTGGGGGTCCCCCTTCAGGTGCACAACAGGCTCTTGGATTTGATCTGGAACATAAGGGGTTAAACCCACGCCAAAAACGGCGTGGGGTTCCCCCTCAGATCCAGACCAAACCCTTCTCCCAGGCACGCAGTCTGGCCGGACAGGAATGGGGGTGGGGACGAGCGAGCGCCCCCCCCCCTCCTGAGCCGTACCAGACCACATGCCCTCGACATGGGGGAGTGTGTGCTGTGGGGGAGGGGGGCACTGCCCCCCCACCCCAAAGCACTCTTGTCCCCATGTCGATAGGGACAAGAGCCTCTTCCCGACAACCCTGGCCGTTGGTTGTCGAGGTATGCGGGCGGGGGGCTTATCAGAATCTGAGAGCCCCCTATATTAAGGGGGCCCCCAGATTCTGGCCCCCCACCCTATGTGAATGAGTATGGGGTACATCGTACCCCTACCCATTCACCGGGTGGAAAAGTGTAAACACAAAAAAATCACACAGAAAAAAATAATTTATTAGTCAGCTCCGGGGGTCTTCTGCCGGGACCCCCCACCACCAGCCCATTGGGCCCCGGACTTCGCCGTTTTCTGCCGGGGGGGGGGACACCCACCGATGCTCTCCGCCATGTCCAGCCAGGCCCCCACCCCAAAATAAGCTCTTTCAGATCCGGGGGGGGGGCGGCCGAAAAAAGCAGAGAACAACGGGGGCGGAGCCCCTCGGTCTTCCAGACGTTTTCTGCCGGGGGGGCTCCAGCCCGCACCGGTCTTCGCCGCCGCCTTCCGCCGGGGGGGACACCCACCGATGCTCTCGGCCATGTTCGGCCAGGCCCCCTACCCCAAATCAAGCTCTTTTACATCCGGGGGGGGCCGGCGGAAATGGCGGAGAACGGGGGCGAAACCCCTCCTCGGTCTCAGTGCAGCTCCTCCCACTGGCAGTAGTTCCGGCTCCTCCCACTCCCTTCAGTTTGCATCCTGCTGGAGAGGAGTGAAGACCTTTTTCCTGAGCTCCTGAGTTCCAGTGCTTCCAGCCACCAAGACCAGCCTCCAGCCCCAGCCCCCGGAAGAGGGATGGCCTCCCTCAGCCCAGGGGAAGGACAAGCATCCGGCCTCCGGAGGAACCAGCAGCACCTGCCCTCCAGCCAGACCACCACCACCATCAGCAGGGAGGACCGTCTCTTCCTAGGGACCCAAGAAGGACTCACAGATTGGACCACTCCCCAGCCAGGTGAGACGGAGGCTAAAGCTAGGAAGAGGCGGGAGAAGATCAAATCCCTGCTGGTGAAGATATCCCAGGCCTGCGTGGAAAAAATGACATCTCTCGCAGGCCTGAGGGACAAGAGGGACAGGTGTACCAGTACTAGGAGGTCGGAGTTTAGGGGGGCCATCAACACCCTAAACCTGGAAGTTAAAGAAATCTGGGAATATTTAGGGGGGTTTTTTGAACGTGGGGCTGGGGAGGTGAGCTTCTTAGAGGAGCTCAGGAAGACCCTCCAGCAGGCAAGCCGGGAAGGAACCCAGGCGGCGAGGAGGAAAAGCGGGCGATCAGAGTCCCAACCCCCCAAGCAGCCGGGGAAGTCAGGAGAGCCTGGGTGTAGTAGGGGTGGGAGTTCCGGTGGTGCAGGGCCCAGCATGGCCATAAAACCTGGGGAGGGCTCCCGGGAGTCAATCCCTCGGTCCGTGAAAGGGACTGGGGGGTTGGCCAGGTCGGGGGAGTCCAGTGATCCAGGAGGTCGCAGGGCCCAAGCGCCGCCGGAGGTACCCCCCCGGCGTCTACAGGTCAGCATGCCCAGGCTCCCTCAGGATGGTCACGCTGCTGCTGCTGCTGCTGTGGAAGCCCGCTGTGTGCCTGTCTCCAGGACCCCCCAGCCTGCAGTAGAGCGGGAGGACCTGGTAAGTGCAGCGCCAGTGACTGCTCCTGCGGCTAGTGAGCCATCGGGTGAGAGGCAGGTGCATGGCGGTGAAGTAGAAGTTCAGACAGCAGCAGGAAAAATACTTGTTTGCAGTGTGGCCAAGATGGCGCCGGCTGCTGGGGGAGGAGCATCTGAGGCCAGCATCAGGGACCCAGAAGTGCCCCCCCGCGAACCGGAAGTGACCCCCCCGCGGACCGGAAGTGCCCCCCCCCGCGAGTTTGCAGCCAGTGTCACCGGCTTGGAGGACCCGGGGGATGAGAGATCGGGTGTAATGGACAATAGAATGGACGGTATAATGGACGGTATGTTGCCTACCCCCCAGGTCCCCATGAACATAACCACAGGCCCCGAGGGGCTCCCTGCAGCACAGGCGGGGTGGGGGGAATGTCAGGTGGGACCCCTCCCGGTGGACTGTGTAGCCTATGACTTTATCCGGCAGTTGGAGGGGTCCCAGGGGGGCATCCCCCCAGTACAGGTTGAGTCCCAAGGGGCTGGTGAGATCGCGGAGGGGTCTGGGTGGGGGAGTTTGGTGGGGGTGGTACCCCCCTCTGCTGTGGTCCCGGGGGGGGGGGAGCCTGTAGTCAGGCCAAAGGTGGTGGGTCAGGGTGGTCAGGGTATATCAGCGGGGGTGGGTGCAACACCACCGGCAGGGATGGGGGCCCCCCCGTCCCCCCCCACTTCTGGGGGTGCTGAGGGGGGTGCCCCACTTCCGGAGAACATCTTTCGGGGGTCTCCGGAGGCCAACTTATTGTCTGCCCTAAAGGGGGGTCGCTCTTTCGCCCAGGTGTTGGGCTCTCGTGCCCCTCTGGACCACCTGTACAGCCGGTTTGGCGCCCAGAATTTCCGCGCCCCCCCTGCTGACCAGGAGAGGACGCAGGGGTCGGCGTGGACGAGGGGTACAGGCGGTCCAGAGAGGAGGCGTAGGAATGTTGTCCAGCTTCGGTACGAGGGTCCGGACCCCTGCCCCGCTCGAGGTGAGGTGGTGGGCCTGGTACTCTCCTTGGGTTTTGGGGTGGATGACCTTTTTGCTGTCATCCATCCCACCAACACACGGGAGTTTGATATAAGTTTTGTCACTCCCGTGTGTATGGAACGCTTTATCACCAGCTTTGGGTTGGTGAGGGGCGTTGACCCTTGGAAGAGGTACAGGCTCATTTCCATCTCCAGGCAGGAGGAGGTTAAGAACATCACCATCCTGGTGAGGAATGAGTCGCTCCCTCCGGAGGACATTGCCACCTGGCTCGGGAGGTACGGGCAGTTGCAGACCCCCCTGAGGAAGAACCTTGATGAGCGCGGGGTCTGGACCGGGGCTTGGTTGACCAGGATCCGGCTCAAGAGGGAGGGCAACAGTGTTGCCCACCTCCCTGGCAGCGCCTTTCTAGGCAGAGACCGGATCCTGGCGTTCTACCCGGGACAGCCCCGTCGTTGCTTCAAGTGCGGCAGCCCGACCCACATGAGCTCGGACTGCACGGTGGTCAGATGTGGCCGGTGCCACGAGTTTGGCCACCAGTCCGAGTCATGTGGGAAGATATGCTGCAACTTGTGTGGTGAGATGGGGCACCCATTTAGCAGGTGTCCCAAAGCATATCGGGGTTCTTCCTCAGGGGGGGGACCTCCCGGGCCGGGAGCGGCCGAAGCCCCCCCGGCGAGTGATGGCCGGGGGGGTGGGGATCCTGGAGCCCCTAGTACTGCTCCGGAGGGACCAACAGGCCCATTGCCTCAAAGAAGGCGGAGCAGGCGTGGGCGTGGGGCTCCCCCCCCGGGGGACACGGGCTCGGTTGGCCAGGAGGCTCCCGATCCTCCGGAGGGCGGAGCCGGTGGGGAGGAGTCAGGGAGGCCTGGGGGTCCCGGGCCTGAGGGTCCGGGGCCAGGGCCTTCCCCTCCTAATGTTGCAGGGCCGATCCCCATCCCCCTTCCCTCTCCCCCTCCTCACCATTGCCCCTCCCCTCCACCTGGCCCTCCATCTGTTTCCCCATGCCCTCCTCCCTCATCTTCCCCTCCTCGTACCCCCCCCCTCGTCCCCCCCTCCCAAGTCCCGTCCCCCCCTCCCCCTTCTTCTTCCCGTCCAGCTAAGTCTGGTCCCCCCCCTGTCCTCTCCCCTGTCTCTGGCCCCCCTCCTGCCTCTTCCATTCCCCCCCCTTCTGGACCCAGAGTCTCCTCTGGCCCTGTGGCCATGGAGATGGAAGCTGCTCGAGCCTCATCCAAGAGGGAAATCTCGAGCAGCGGGTCCGAGGAGGGGGGTGGTGTAGTCATCTCGGAGAGGTGGCAGGAGTGGGAGCAGGTGAGACGCAAAAAGAAGAAGGGGAAGGCTGCCAGATCTGGGGGCGGGAAGTCCCCAGTGAAGGGTGGGGTTCCCCCAGGGGCACGAAGTGGGGTGTCCCTGGGGAACCCGTTTGGTATCTTCTCCTCCTCCTCGGGCTCAGAGGAGGAGGAAGTGTAGATATGTAAATATGTTTTTGTGTTTGTAGTATGAAGGAGAACATCAATCATTCTGATGGCGGTACCCTCTCCAATACGGCTTGCGACCATTAATGTCGCAAGTATTCGTTCTGCGGGAGCTCGTTTTATGGCCTTCGATTTTCTCAGCCGTGTTGAAGCTGACATTTTGTTTTTGCAGGAGACCTGGCTGGCATCTGTGGCAGAGATGCATCTAGCAAAGAGGGAGTGGAGATGTGGGCCCTCCCTCTGGTCTCTTGCGGCCGAGCCCTGCAGTGGGGTTGCGGTCCTTTTTAAGACTGGTCCGGTGGCTTGCCGGCGAGTGATTGAAGTGGAGATCGGTAGATGTCTGGTGGTGGACGCTGTCGTGAGGGGGCAATTCCTCCGGCTCATAAATTTTTATGGGCCTCAAACTAGGAGGGAGAGGAGGAGCCTCCTTACGGCGGTTAAGCCTTATCTTTTTACGTCCCAGCAGGTGATTTTTGGTGGCGATTTCAATATGATCACTAGGCCCAAAGACCGGGCAGGTGCCGCCAACCCTCTGGGATATGATAGTATTTTTTTGAATAACGTAGTGAGGGAGGCCAGGTTGGTGGATGTGCACGTTCGTCACCTCCCCAACCTCACTGGTTTCACATTTTCCCGAGGTAGTAGTAAGAGTAGATTAGATAGGTTTTTTTTAAAGGAGGACTCTGTCTGCTCGGCTCCTGAGCTGCAGTCGGTAGAGTTCTCCGATCACTGTATGGTATCTGTGGCCCTGAATGTCGGTGACACTCCTCAGAAAGGGAGGGGTTTGTGGCGCCTGAATGGGTCGCTACTGGAGGATCCTGAGGTTAGGGAAGCCTATGAGGTTTTCTTCCTGGGCCAGACCTCGCTCCTTGAGGGCAACTGCTCCCGCCTTGAGTGGTGGGAAGTAGTTAAAAAGAGGTCTGGCGACTTTTTCCGGGAAATCTCTGGGTACAGGGCAGCTTCCAAGTACCAGGCTTACCAGAGACTACGCAGGCAGCTTGACCGCCTGGTGTCCTCTGGGGGCTCTCAGGAACAGATATCCGGTCTGAAGGCGCAGATGAAGGAGTGTCAGTACGACCGTCTCGCCTCCCTGGTTTTTGAGAGGGATTATGGGAAGTTTATCTCTCCTGATCCCTACAGGAGCTGTGGTGAGGTGGCGAGGTCGAAGGTCGTACATGGCCTGAAGGATGCCTCAGGATCTCTGGTCCGGTCCAGATCGGGGATCCTGGGTGTCGTCAGAGACCACTTTTCGGACCTCCTGAAGAAGCGGCCTCTAGACATGGAGAAAGTCAGGGAATTCCTTGATGAGACCCCGCTGGAAGTGGGGTCTGACCTTCCTGACTCTCTGACAGAAGAGATCTCGGTAGCTGAAGTTGAGCAGGCTATTAGCTCTTTAGCTTCTAAAAAGTCACCTGGGCCCGATGGGCTCACGGCCGAGTTCTACAAAACCTTTAAGAGCCTCTTGGCTCCTCATCTGAGGGACGTGTTTAGTGAATGTTTGGCCTATGGCCTGCTGCCTCCCTCAATGAGAAGGTCAGCTCTGATCCTACTGTCAAAGGGGAAAGATCCGTCTGTGGTGGAGAATTGGCGTCCGATCGCCCTTCTTACCACAGATAGGAAGATACTGGCAAAGATCTTGTTTACACGTCTGTCTGCTTTGGCGGGCAGGATGCTGTCTCCCTCTCAGCACTGCACAATTCCTGGCCGGGGCACTTTTAGTGCCGTCCTGAGCGTCCGGGAGGCTGTGGAAAGGTGCAGGGCTGATGGCAGCGAGCGGTATCTGCTTGCATTGGATCAGGCTAAGGCGTTTGATCGGGTGAACCACGAGTACCTTTGGTTGCTTCTGAGGAGATACGGTCTGCCTGATCAATTCGTTGATTGGCTGCAGGTATTGTATAGGGGAGCTGAGAGCTTCCCTCTTGTCAACGGTTGGGTGGGCCGGGCCTTTGCCGTGGACTCTGGCGTCCGGCAGGGGTGCCCGCTGAGCCCCCTCCTGTACATCTTTGCGGTCGACCCCTTCGTAAGGAGGCTAGACTGCGGGCGTCTGGGGGGGGTTCCGGTGGGACTTGTCGGGGGTCCGGTTTCGGCGGTGAGGGTTGTGGCCTATGCGGACGACGTCTCGGTGGTGGTATCTGGTCGTGAGGAGGCCCATTATGTGGAGTCCCAGATCGGGTGCTATTCTGAGGCGTCAGGCTCGCTGGTCAATTGGGACAAGAGTGAAGTTTTCTGGTTGGGGAAGGAGGGGGAGCAGTTCCCCCTTCCGGACGTGTTCCCCACGCCCGTACCAGAGATTCGAGTTCTTGGCATTCATTTCGGCCCGGGTGATTATCCCAAGCTAAACTGGGAGCGCAGGCTGGTGAGTGCCACTCGGAAGGTGAAGGCCTGGAAAGGTTGGAAACTTTCCCTGAGGGAAAGGGTAAGCTTGGTCAAGACGTACTTATTGCCTGAGTTTCTCTTTGTAAGCTATGTGTGTCTTTTGCCAGCATCTCTCTATGCTCGGGTCTATGGTCTGTTCTTCCTGCTGTTGTGGGAAAGCAGACTGAACCTGATCAAGAGGGAGGTCACATACCGCCAGCGACGGCAAGGTGGGTTGGACATGGTCAACCCGGTGGTGTTCTTTGTCACCATCTTTGTTAAATACAATTTGCAGTCCATATTTGTGGACGAGCCTTCCTGGTGGGAGTGTTCATGCAAGGACTGGCTCTTGCTGTTCTTGAGGCAGTGGGGGGAGGGGGGGAGGCCCGGCGATCTGAGGAGATCGCATGGGTATCTCCCTTCCTATGTCCCCCTGGCATTAAAGGTACTGAGGCAGTGGCGGATAACTGCCCTGGAGGTGGGCTCTTTGGGTCGGCGGGAGCTGTACTTGAGGGTCATGGCCTCGGACATTTTGAAGCCCCTGTCTTTGAGGGACTGCCCTGAGAGGGTCCTCACGGAGGGGCTAGCCCTCTTGAATTCTTCTAGAATTCCAAGTAAGTTTTGGGATCTCGCATGGAGGTCGTTCCATGGACGACTCTATGTCCGTGCGAATCTCAAATACAGGAACCTGGGGGACAGGGACTGCCCCCGTCAGGAATGTGGTGGGACATTGGAGACCATGGACCATTTTCTGGTCCAATGTCCCTTCAACATGGAGGTTCTTACGAAGGTAGGGGGTGCCATTGGCTACCCCCGCCTTCCGGCCCTGACCTATGCTGAGCGAGTGTATGGTGATTTTGGGGTCCGCAGGGGATTTGAGTTATCGTCACTTTATTTAGTCAGCCTAGTTGTGCTTTATTACACTTGGCACGCTCGGTGTTTGGTGTCCACTAGGGACAAAATCCTGCCTGTGCATGAGGTGGTGGGCGGTATCTTTCGGGAGTTGGTGAAGGTGCGGGATCTGGAAAGGAGCAGGGTCGGGCCTGAGAGGTGTGCCCATTTATGGAGGGGGTTCCTCTTCCAGCCCCCTTAGGTCACGGCTCTGCCCCTCTCCATGGGTGGGGGCATCTATCCTTTTTCACCCCCTTAGATTTTGTTTATGGTATTTTTTTGAAATAAGGCTACAGACATGTCTGACTATCATGTTCTTGCTCATACGTGGGTTGTAGGTATTTGTTGTTGTGATGGTGGGGTGTGTTGTGGGTTGGCGATGATCTGGACAGTAGTGGTTTCTATGGACTTTAATATCTCCCTACTGTACCAGTGAGCCGTTTTAAGTGGTTTTTTTTTTTTGGCAATGATCTGGGCAAGCTTTTCCTGATGGACTATAAAGACTTTCTCTTGTACCAGTGAGCCTGTTGTAAATACCTGTTCTGGTGCTATTTTTTTTTTTTTTCTTTATAGTTATTTCTTGGTGGGTGGAGGTCGGTGATTTGATGGTTTGTGTTTTGTTGTTTGTTTTTGTGTTATTTGGTTTATTTCGTTATTTTGTTTATTTTATATATTTGTTAACCTTTTGGTCGTAGTTTTATAAATAAAAAATTACCCCTCCTCGGTCTTCTAGCCGTTTTCTGCCGGGGGGGGAACACCCACCCATGCTCTCCGCCATGCTCGACTGGGCCCCCACCCCAAAAGTAAGCTCTTTCACATCCGGGGGGGGCCAGCCGAAAAACGGCGGAGAACAACGGGGGTGTCGCCCCACCTCGGGCTCCTCCGCTTCTGCCTGGCTCCTCCCGAGGCCAGGGCTTCTTTCGCCGTCTTCCGCCGGAGGGCGCCACTCTCCGGGCTTCTCGTGGCTGTCTTCCGCCGCGGGGCCCAGGCCTTCTTCCGCCGCCGCCCCCTTCGATTTTTTCTGCCTGGACGGGGGTCGCACATCCCATCCAGGACTTGGACGTGGCGGGCTTCTCGTCGCTGTTTTCTGCCGCTGCCCCCTTCACCACGAAGCTCCGTGCTTGTTTGATGAGGGCAGCGGGCTTCCGACGTCTTCTACCGGGGCGAGGGTCGTACATCCCAGCCCGGATTTCGTCGCCGGCTTCTGCCTGGCTCCTCCCGGGGCCAGGGCTTCTTTTGCCGTCTTCCGCCGGAGGGCGCCACTCTCCGGGCTTCTCATCGTTGTCTTCCACCGCGGGGGCCAGGCCTTCTTCTTTGCCGCCCCCTTCGAATTTTTCTGCCTGGACGGGGGTCGCACATCCCATTCAGGACTTGGACGTGGCAGGCTTCTCGTCGCTCTCTTCTGCCGCTGCCCCCTTCACCACGAAGCTCCGTGCTTGTTTGATGAGGGCAGCGGGCTTCCGACGTCTTCTACCGGAGCGAGGGTCGTACATCCCACTCCGGATTTCGTCGCCGGCTTCTGCCTGGCTCCTCCTGGAGCCAGGTCTTCTCGTCGCTGTCTTCCGCCGCGGGGTGACACTCGCGGGCTTCTTCTTCCATTCGATGTTGACACGGCGAGAGCCGGCGCTGAAATGCCTTGTGAGCGGCGGGCAAGGACTTATATTGGCATAGGGCGTGGGCGTGGTTATGCCAACATGTGACCTTAACCCATGTGACAGTGATGTCACATCACATCACTGTCACATGGGTTAAGGTCACATGTTGGCATAACCACGCCCACGCCCTATGCCAATATAAGTCCTTGCCCGCCGCTCACAAGGCATTTCAGCGCCGGACCTCGCCGTGTCAACATCGAATGGAAGAAGAAGCCCGCGAGTGTCACCCCGCGGCGGAAGACATCGACGAGAAGACCTGGCTCCAGGAGGAGCCAGGCAGAAGCCGGCGACGAAATCCGGAGTGGGATGTACGACCCTCGCTCCGGTAGAAGACGTCGGAAGCCCGCTGCCCTCATCAAACAAGCACGGAGCTTCGTGGTGAAGGGGGCAGCGGCAGAAGAGAGCGATGAGAAGCCCGCCACGTCCAAGTCCTGGATGGGATGTGCGACCCCCGTCCAGGCAGAAAAATTCGAAGGGGGCGGCGGCAGAAGACCCTCAAAGTTAAAACCACGTTCACCAGGTGAATGGGTAGGGGTACGATGTACCCCATACTCATTCACATAGGGTGGGGGCCCGAAATCTGGGGGCCACCTTATTAAAGGGGGCTCCCAGATTCTGATTGGCTCCCGCCCGCATACCCCGACAACCAATGGCTAGGGTTGTCGGGAAAAGGCTCTTGTCCCGATCGACATGGGGACAAGAGTGCTTTGGGGTGGGGGGGCAGCACCCCCCTACCCCAAAGCACACACTCCCCCATGTCGAGGGCATGTGGTCTGGTACGGCTCAGGAGGGGGGGGGGCGCTCGCTCGTCCCCACCCCCATTCCTGTCCGGCCAGACTGCATGCCTGGGATGAGGGCTTGGTACGGATCTGGGGGGGAACCCCACGCCGATTTTGGCGTGGGTTAACCCCTCACGTTCCGGACCAAGCCGAAGAGCCTATTGTGCCCCTGGGGGGGAAGCCGCGCCGGTTTCAAATTTGAAATTTGGCGCGGAGTTCCCCTTCAGTGTCGGCGCAGCCCGAGAACAGCTCGGAGCTTGCCGTGCGCCGCTCCAGGCAGTGCAAACACTGCTACGCCGCTTGGTATTTACCAAGATTTTCCCGGCGTACTGAAGAGGCGCACGCAAAGCCCCGATTTATCCCTCTGCGCATGCCCAGTATGCAAATGAACCTTCCGAGGTTCTAGCGTACTTTGCAAGCGCACGGGGATCGGGTACCAAAAGTCACTTTCCCTTTCAAATCGGCCCGCCACACACGTTCAAACACATGTTACTACACTTCCCCTGCATCACCCCCCTCCCGCCCCTCATAAACTCCCGCCCGAATCCCCGATGTTTACATTACTAAATGCCGCACGCCAGCTCTGTACTGGCGTGCCGTGCGCCCTCTCCTGGGCGCATTAGGCAGTTTAGTAAATGAGGAAACACGCTGCACTGGCAGCGTGTTTCTTTTGTAAATGTCAAAAACAGTTTTACTCCTGCTTGTGCACCATGAGTCTTGGCGCACAGGCTTGGTAAATCAGCCCCATTGACACATATAGGCACACTTCACAATAGATAGTGGTTATTGGTTTCTGACACTACATAGATCAAGAACACCATAGACACAGTGTGATCATGTGAGGCACGGGGTTTTTTTTTTGGATGTGGACGAGTAGAGGTGGGCGAGCGGAGGTGGAATGGGGGAAGAGGGAGGGAGGGCCCAAGGAAGGGAGGAGGGGTGGCAGACCAAGAGGGATTAGGAATTAGGAACTAGAAGGGATTAGGAATTAGGAACTAGAAGGGATTAGGAAGGATTAGGAAGGATCAGTATAATGAGGAGGGGATGAGTAGAGGAGTTGGAACCCGGATGAGATCTGGGCTCTGGCCAAGGAAGGGGATCGAGCTATGGAAGGGGGACCTTATAAGACCCTGATACAAAAGCAGGAAGTAATTTAGGCCAACATAGGTGATAATGCGGGGTTCAAGAAGGATAGAATCTTGAAGCCTTGTAGTAGAAGGCGTATTTGGGGGGTCTTTCCAGTGTCTAGGAAAGAGGTATATTCTTGTTGAACTTATTTTTGTGACTGTTCAATGCAACGTATTGTAATGCAATTGATAAATGTGTATTGCTTTATGATTTAGTAGTTATATATGCAGGTGAAGGGTTTGACTTGTTTTAATTGATCACGGGAAGATTCTCCCCCCTCCCCACCCCCCTGTTTTTTTTTCTGGCATATTGTGTTGTGCTTTCCCCTTTTTTTTTGTGTTTTGTTGGCCATGCCAGTGGGGATGGGGGAGGAAAGGGAGACTCGAGGGGGGGGTTCGTTTTTATACAAACAGATGGGGCACACCCACCGGGGCAGAAGCTAAGACTCACCGCGGTGTCTCTATACTTTCCCCCACCAGGGTGCCTCTCCTCTTACGGGAGGGAAGTCGGAGACGCTCGTGGGGTTTCCTTTTTTTTTTCCTCTTGGCTTCACATCAGCCGCAGGGGAGTAGTAGATTGAACACCCCGCGGCGGTGAGCCAATCAATACTCGGGAAACTTGAACAGAGGACTCGAATCCGAGATACTAGGGGGTTGGGGGGGGTGTGGGGTCCTTTTTTTTTCCTCTCTTCCTCTCTTTTGATCTTTCCCCTTTCCGGTTTTTGTGTCTCTCGGGTTCTCCCCCCTTGTCACCCAAATACTTCTTGGTGTCCTAGGGTCCCTAATTAGTTGGGAGCCTTGGGGAGAGATACGAGAAGGGGAAAGGGGAAAAAGGAGATACAGGATGGATAGAATAAATATTACCACTTACAAGGGACTCAACACCCCAGAAAAAATATCTAAACTAAGAATGGAATTAGGGAAACTAAAAACACAAATTGTGTTTTTACAAGAAACGCATTTTAGAAAAGATAAGATACCTAAGATGCACTGTCAAAGATTCCCAGTAGTATACATGGGTGTTGGCCAAAAACATAAAATGGAAAGAATCTAAGGTAATTGTAGATGAGGAGGGACGGTTTCTTATGATGAAGGGGACATTAAATGAGCAAAAGGTCACTTTAACAAATATCTACCACCCCAATGAAGACCCGGTCTCCGCTTTGAAATAATTTGCGGATATGGTAAACCAACATAGAGAGGGGGTTCTGATCCTGGGAGGAGATATGAACATGGTAAATGGATCCGGAGTTGGATTCCTCCAAGGGGTCCTACAACATATCTAATACTAAACTAAGACAGGCGAAAACTATTTTTCAAAGTCTACAGCTAATAGACACTTGGAGGACTCTACATGTTCATGATAGGGACTACAGTTTTTATTCATCAAAACACAAAACATATACAAGAATAGACTATATATTCCTGGATCAAAAGATAGTGTTAAATCTTAGAGAAACCTCAATAGGCTCATTCACAATCTCAGACCATGCCTCAGTTCACTGTACCATCGATTGGGGGACATCCGGTCCAAGAGAATGGATCTGGAGGATTAATGAATGCTTAATTAACCACTTGAGGCCCGCGCTACCGTCGGATGACGGCAACAGCGCGGGCCTGAATATCCAACATGCCGTCATTTGACGGCATGTCATTCTGGCTTTCCCAGCGCGCGCTGTACAGCGCGCTGCGGGGAAGCCCTGTGTTGTCCGTGTCCCTTGGACACGGCCAATCACAGATCGCGGCAAACGGCCAATCAGAGCGGCCGTTTGTGATGCGATCTGTGGGCCAATGAGAGATGATCTCTCATAGATCATCTCTCATTGCCGGTTCACACAGAGACAATGTCCTGTCTCTGGAAGGGAGGAGCCCGATCTGTGTTCCTTCCTACATAGGGACACAGATCGGTCACCCCCCCAGTCACCCCCCCCTCCCCCTACAGTTAGAACACACCTAGCATACACATTTAACCCCTTCCTCACCCCCTAGTGTTAACCCCTTCAATGCCAGTCACATTTATACTGTAATTAGTGCATATTTATAGCACTGATCGCAGAATAAATGTGAATGGCGCCAAAAATGTGTCAAAAGTGTCCGATGTGTCCACTATAACGTCGCAGTACCAATAAAAATCGCAGATCGCCGCCATTTCTAGTAAAAAAAAAAAATAATAAAAAATAATAATTCTCTCCCCTATTTTGTAAGCGCTATAACTTTTGCGCAAACCAGTCGCTTATTGCGATTTTTTTTTTTTTTTTTTACCAAAAATATGTAGAAGAATACGTATCGCCCTAAACTGAGAAAAAAAAATGTGTTTTTTTTTTAATTGGGATATTTATTATAGCAACAAGTAAAAAATATTGTATTTTTCTTCAAAATTGTCGCTCTTTTTTGTTTATAGCGCAAAAAATAAAAATAAAAATCGCACAGGCGATCAAATACCACCAAAAGAAAGCTCTACTTGTGGGGAAAAAAGGACATAAATTTTGTTTGGGAGCCACGTCGCACGACCGCGCAATTGTCAGTTAAAGCGACGCAGTGCCGGAAGCTGAAATTTTACCTGGGCAGGAGGGGGGTGTAAGTGCCCAGTAAGCAAGTGGTTAAAGATCCAGAGTATGAAAATAAGGTGAACCTGGAAATAGAGAGGTTTTTTGAAATGAACAAAGAGGATGGAACAACACCGCTATGTAAATAGGTAGCACACAAGTGCTATGTGAGAGGAATTCTTATCTCACTTGGGGCGCAGCGGAAGAGAACTCTCAGTGCAAAGCTAGACCATCTGCTCGGGGAAATCTGAATAGCAGAAAATGAACATAAAATATCGCAAAGAACTCAGACTTATGTTGCTCCGAGATAAATTAAATCTATTACTCACGGAGAAGGCTAGGGCTAAACTAAGTAGATGTAGGAGGGCACGGAACACGGGAATAAACCGGGCAGGATGCTGGCAAACGCACTGAGCGAGACAAGAGCAAAAAAATATATTGAAAAAATCAAAACCCAAGGAGATAATTTTGTTAATTCATCGCATCTAATAGCAAAATCATTTAAAGAATACTATAGCGATCTTTACCACCTGGAAACTCAACCTATATTAGCAGGAGGTCAGAGTAGAGAGGAGAGAGTAAAATAATATCTTAGGGAGTCAGAGATGCCCACAATTCCAGAAGAAATGATAGCTAATATGGAGGACCGATCACAACAGAGGAGTTTTTAGAAGCAATAAAGGAGATGAAACCGGGCAAATCCCCAGGCCCAGATGGCTATACCTTAACATATTATAAAACGTTTCAGGAAAAACTGACACCTAGATTCTTAGAAGCCTTTAACTCGCTAAAAGATGGACAGCAGATGCGTAGAGAAACACTAGAAGCACATATTGCAATTATCCCCAAAGAAGGGAAAGACCCAACTTTATGTCCCAGCTACCGACCAATATCCTTATTGAATGTTGATTTGAAGATATTTGCAAAAATAATCGCCAACAGAATTCTACCCTGTATCCCATCCTTAATACACCCAGATCAGGTGGGTTTTACCCCGGGGCGGGAGGGAAGAGAGAACACGCAGAGACTTCTGAGCACTATCTATATGTCACAACTCTATCAAAGGCAAATGCAAACACATCTGAACTCACGTTTTCAAAGGCAAAAACCGGCGTTTAAAACTGTTTTGCCGCGTTTTACCGCATTTTGCCGCGTTTGCGGCTATCAGCGTTTATAGCACAGACATTGTAGACCCTCCCAAAGCTCTGAAAGCTATATATTTTCAACTATTTCTGCCATTTTCAACAGAGAGAACAGCAGCAGCAGCAGACTTTCGTATGCAGACTTGCATACATTCATTTGATTCTTCTTTTTTTAAATGGATCCCATATTGAATATATGCCAAGAAATTGTCCATATGTTGCTCTTGCTGAGGATTCAACGCCGTCGCAAACTACGCGAGAGATCCGTTGGCAGAGCTCATCACTATTGGACCCATCCGTTGATGGCACAGAGATTTTCAGTTGGCTATTTTACCAATATGTATGTCCAGCTGCGTATCCAGAGAAATTTTTTAAATTTTCGAATTTTTCAAATTTCGAATTTTTCTAATTCTGAAGTACGAAAATTGAAAAATTTGTAATTCGAAAATTGAAACATTTCGAATTTCCAATTTTCGAAATTTCGAATTTTTCAATTTTCGAAATTTCGAATTTTTCAATTTTCGAAATTTTGAATTTCGAATTTTTGAATTTCGAATTTTTCAATTTTCGAAATTTGGAAATTCGAATTTTTCAAATTTCGAAATTTGGAAATTCGAATTTTTCGAATTTTCAAATTTCGAATTTTCAAATTTCGAATTTTCAAATTTCGAATTTTTCAATTTACGAAATTTTGAATTTCTAATTTTTCAATTTTCGAAATTTTTCAAATTTCGATTTTTTCAAATTTCGATTTTTTCAAATTTCGATTTTTTTCAAAAATTCGAAATTGAAAATTTTGAAAATTGAAAATTTTGAAAATTGAAAATTTTGAAAATTGAAAATTTTGAAAATTGAAAATTTTGAAAATTGAAAATTGAAAATTTTGAAAATTCTAAATTTGAAAATTGAAAAATTCTAAATTTGAAAAATTCGAAAATTGAAAAATTAAAAAATCCGCAATTTGAAAAATTCGAAATTTGAAAAATTCGAAATTTGAAAAAGTCGAAATTCTAAATTTCGAAAATTGAAAAATTTGAAATTTGAAAAATTAAAAAATTCGAAATTTGAAAAATTCGAAATTTGAAAAGTCGAAATTCTAAATTTCGAAAATTGAAAAATTTGAAATTTAGAAAAAATCTGGAAATAGAGAGGTTTTTTGAAATGAACAAAGAGGATGGAACAACACCGCTATGTAAATAGGTAGCACACAAATGCTATGTGAGAGGAATTCTTATCTCACTTGGGGCGCAGCGGAAGAGGACTCTCAGTGCAAAGCTAGACCGTCTGCTCGGGGAAATCCGAATAGCAGAAAATGAACATAAAATATCGCAAAGAACTCAGATTGAAGATAAACTAACGTTGCTCCGAGATAAATTAAATCTATTACTCACGGAGAAGGCTAGGGCTAAACTAAGTAGAAGTAGGAGGGCACGGAACATGGGAATAAACCGGGCAGGATGCTGGCAAACGCACTGAGCGAGACAAGAGCAAAAAAATATATTGAAAATTGAAAATTCTAAATTTGAAAAATTGAAAAATTCGAAATTTGAACAATTCGAAATTTGAAAAATTCGAAATTTGAAATTCGAAATTTGAAAAATTCGAAATTCAAAATTTCGAAAACTGAAAAATTTGAAATTTTGAAAAAATCGAAAATTGAAAATCCGAAATTTGAAAAATTCGAAATTTGAAAGATTTCGAAAATGTCGAAATTCGACATTTCGAAAATTGAAAATCCGAAATTTGAAAAATTCGAAATTTGAAAGATTTCGAAAATGTCGAAATTCGACATTTCGAAAATTCGAAAATTAGAAATTTGAAAAATACAAAAATTGAAAAATTCTAAATTTGATTGTCCACTTGCCATATCACCTGCCACAAGTTGTGGATTATCCACTTGCCACGTCACCTGCCACATCACCTGTTCACTAGTCGCATTGCGAATATTCTCTACGAATATTGCATATTCGAGTATTCGCGAATAACTCGAATATCGCGGCGAATATTCGCTATTTCGAATATTTTTCAAATTTCGCAATCAATTTCGCAATTCGCACTAGCGAAATTTCGCAATTTAAATATATATATAAAAAAAATATATATAAAAAAAATAGCGAAATTTCGCATTCGCAATTTTTTTTATATATATATATATATAAAAAAATTATATATATAAAAAATATATATATATATAAAAAAAGCGAAATTTCGCATTTTCGCAATTTTTTTTTATAAAATATCACGAATATTCGATATTAACGAATATTCACGAATATTCTTCGAAATATTCGCGAAATATCGCGAAATCGAATATGGCATATTCCGCTCATCACTACTGTTCACATCACCTGCCACGTCACCTGCCACAAGTTGTGGATTGTCCACTGGCCACGTCACCTGTCACATCATCAACTGGCCACTTCACATGCTACAAGTTGTGGATTGTCCACTTGCTACATCACCTGTCATGTCACCTGGCCACGTCACCTGCCACAAGTTGTGGATTGTCCACCTGTCATGTCACCTGCCCACGTCACCTGCCACAAGTTGTGGATTGTCCACAATGCAATGCAAGCAATTACAGTTGTTTAGTTTTTTTTAATGCTTTTTCATAATTTGCCATCATTTTTGAGATTTCTAATGTAAAAAATAGGTCACCTTTAAAAACGCCTATAAACGAAATCGCGGCAAAACGCCGGTACCGCGTTTTGCCGCGATTAGCGGCGTTTTGCCGCGATTTGCGTCTGCAAAGCGACAACGCCAAAAGCTTCTGAACCCAAAATTTTGGGTTTGAAAAAACGGCCCTAAACCCAATTGCTTTAAAATGCCAAAAACGTGATTGTGTGCATGGACACATAGGATAACATTAAATGTGTTCAGCGGCAGTTGAAAAAAATGCCCAAACGCCTATGAACTCGAGTTTACCAGCGTCTCGTGTGCATGGGGCCTTAATATCAACAGATGCAGAGAAAGCTTTTGATAGAGTGGATTGTGGATTTTTGAGAGCCACATTACAACATATTTTATTGGGGGAAGGGATGAGAAATTGGATAGACAGCCTTTACCTCGGCTAGGGTGAAGGTAAACGAGGCAATGTCTGATCCCTTCCCAATATACAAGACAAGGGTGCCCACTCTCCCTAATAATCTTTATCCTTGTTCTGGAGCCGTTCTTGAGAACTGTACGGTCTAATACAGACATAAGAGGTTTTCAAACCAAGGGATCAGAGTATAAAGTAGCTGCATTTGCAGACGACCTCTTGTTCTCAATAACGGCTCCAGAGCTATCCCTACCAGCCTTAATGAGGGAGATAGGGGACTATGGAACTTTATGGAATTTTAAGGTGAATTATAACAAATCTGAGGCGAGACAGGCACAACAACAACTAGCGACAAACTTTCCCTTTAGATGGACAGACTCCCATATACCCTATTTGGGAACCAAAATACCAAAAAATTTGAATAGAACCTTTGACTTAAATTTTGTCCCCCTGATAAGACAGTTTAAGGCAGATTTTCAGCGGTGGGATAAGGAAATACTTTACCTACTTCAGACCCTCCCTGTAAAGATTCCACTGGGGTTTTTAAGGGATCTAAGAGTTAGATTTAGTAGGTTCATTTGGGCAGGGAAAGCGGCGAGAGTACGATGTGAGATTCTGACACTAAGAGGAAGTGGGGGGGTAGGTTTACCAGACCCGATGGGATATTACGATGCAGTCCACTTAGCAAGGGTGGTAGAGTGGTGTACATACCAGAAATCCAAACCTTGGATTCTCATGGAACAAAAGATTACGAAGATCCCTTTGGAGGGCTTAGCGTGGATCCAAGAGGTTGATATCCCACAAGAGGTCAAAAAGCATCCTACACTAGGCGCCACAATACGAGTCACAAAAAGGAAATTTAGCAAAAGTAAGATCTCGGACTATACAAGCCCACTTGTCCCAGTCCTGGGGAACCCTAGGTTTCAATTAGGTATTACAGATCTCCATTTTAGCAATCTAAGACGCGCCGGAATGAGCAGGCTAATACATTTTGACACAGATAAGCAAAGAGATAGTGGGGAAGAGATAGACGAGGACCCTAGAAGGGAGTTGATTAGAGCATTAAGCTCACAAAACACTTCGATTAGAGAACTCTCAGGGTTCGAAGAAACATGCCTGAAGGGCGAATCTCTGAGACATGGTCTGTCCTTAATGTACAGCCTTTTGGTAGACACAGAAGACCCCAAAAACCTACCATTCATACAAGCATGGGAAAGGGACTTAGGGATAAAATTCTCAGAGACTCAGAAAACAAAAATTCTCTCCTTCACACATAAGGCTTTTTTAGCTACCAAATACCAGGAAGGAAGCTACAAGATTTTAACCAGATGGTACAAAACCCCTGCCGTATTAAAACATTTCTCTCCAGAAGCATCAGATCGCTGTTGGCGGTGTGGAGACGAGGAGGGCACAATCCTACATATTTTTTGGGAATGCGCAAAAGTGAGGGAATTTTGGAAAATGATTGAGGGCACGATAAAAGAAATTATTGAAGTGGAGTTGGGAGAGAACCCAGCTACCTACCTATTATATGATTTCCCACTTTCCATGGCAAAGTTTAAAAATTCCCTGCTTAGACACGGCAGCAAGGGCTTGTATCCCAATTTTGTGGAAAAGCACATCTACACCAACTAGACAACAATGGCTAGACAGAGTAACGGAAATCCAGCTGATGGAGAATCTGACGATGGGAATAAAAGAGCAAGAGTATAGACAAACATGGGTCCCATATATAAGGTATAGAGAGCGAGATAGCTGAGATGGGGCTAGGGAGGGACGCCGGGGGGGGGGGGGGGTAGAGAGAAGAAGAGAGATTTTTTTTTCTGGGGGGGGGGGGGAAAGGTTAGATAGGAATGGGATTGTGAAGATCTTCTCAAGAGGAACAAGGTTTAAATAATAATCCCAAAATAATTGTCAAAACGGTGTAAATGTTAATGTAAACCACATAGATTTGTATAAAATAAATAACGGGGGATTGGGTACCTAAGGACCCTGGGACTATTGAACGGTGCAAATAAATTGTGAAAGACACAATAGTATAGACAATATAAAACAGATGGGCAATACAAAAGGATTAATAGAAATAATTATACAGATTGATATGTTTTAACATAAATTAGAAATTTATTAGTGTCAAGATAAATTGATGGACAATCAATATTGTAAATATAACAATTCCAGATTTGGATCTATTAAAAACAGAAGGGGAGCGCAACACCTCTTACCTCAGCATGTCTGGTTGAAAACAATAATAACGTGTCAACGAATCAATCAGGTGAAAAACAATCCTGATTGGATTGAGCCTGGAAAACCAATTTCACGAATGATGTTGCAATCAGTCCCTATAACCATAATCAATAAAAAGCTTTAAATAAATGTGTATTGTGAAACAATAATGAAAATAATTCTCAAAGATATATAAATATCTGAGAAAAAAAAATTGTAATAAAATATTGAATGATAATTTAACCAATTTAATTTAAGGTTATCAGATTTAAGGCTAGATCATGTCACAATCAAAACAAGAAGAAATAGATCACCATTAAACATGTATTTAAAATATGTTGAATGATACACAAACAGGTTATGAAGATCGGATGAGGATCAGGGTGCGCCCCCTGCTGCAGAAACAGAAAATAGGAATTGTTAACATCATATTGGTTAAGCAACACAAAAAAGAAGAATAGAAGAAAGAAACAAAAAAAGAAAAAGTACAATATTGAAATAAAACAGAATGACAATAACTCATAAAAAAAGTTTGAAGCTGAATGCCTCGTTCAAGCCTGGGTAATGCAGAGCGGATAACGAATGAATCCATCTTGCCTCCCGCTGTAATAATGTTTTATCAAAATCTCCCCCTCTTTCGCCGGGGGGATGTGCTCTAAGGCAAAAAACGTCATTTTCATACTATTAAAATTATAATGGATCCCTACGTGGAGGTTAGCCATCTTTTTTTGTTAATTAGGCTCACATGATCCCTAATCCTGTGAAAGAAGGGACGCTTTGTTTTGCCTATATAGAATGATCCTCACTCGCATATCATAATATAGACAATACCTACAGATTGGCAGGTAGCAGTCAACGAAGGTTTGTGGATGCGTCCATTCGGCAACAGGATTGAAGTCGCAGAGTGGACGTATCCGCAAAATGAACAATTGTGGCACGGATGAGTGCCTCTGGCTTCCTTTTTGGGTACAGTTTTTGAGCAATGGTGACAATGCACTAATTTGTCACGTAATGAATCATCGCCCAACAGGAGATGCCAGTATTTTTGGAGAATTCCTCGTAGTTTCTGGTGATGCCCAGAATACCGGGTGATCAACCTGATCCCGGGGTTCTCCTTTTTAATTTTAGTGTTGTAAAGGAGTGATTTACGCTTGTGCGTTTTCGCGCGCACATAAGCTTTTTTTAGGCAGGTATTGCTGTATCCCAGGGGTTAGAAATCTAGATTTCAGGGCCTTAGCCTCAGTTTCAAAAGTAAGGTCGTCACTGCAATTACACATAGATTTGTAACCAATGTTTAATGTATGAAAAACAAAATAAAGAATTAAAAAAAAAAAACTTTCTTAGAAACCCTCTAAAAAACCTTCTTAGAAACCATCTAAAAAAATCCTCTTAAAACACCTCCTAAAAACCCTCTAATAAAATATCCTCTAAAAAACCTTCTAAAAAGCCTTCTTAAAAACCTTCTTAGAAACCCTCTAAAAATCCTCTAAAAAAACCTTGTTAGAAACCCTTGTAACAGACACAGAAACCTGCTGTATACAGCTAAAGGAGGAGCGACAGCACGGGGGATGGCGTGCACGTAAGGACGAGACTCGCCGCGAGGTGGGTGGGGCGGCGAGAAGTATGTGAGACGTGGCTGAGCTGGAGGAGCTGGGACGGGGACGCTGCATCCCCGGAAAACGGGTCTGACATCCAGAGACGCCGCAGAGGACCCATTGCAGTCTCTTCGGGTAACCATCGCAAACGGACCGGGAACCACCCGGCACGATATGAGGAAAGACGACCGCGGCATTAGCTAAGGATGCCGCGCTGCGCGCTCCCATAACAGGACAGGACACCACCAACCCCCTTTCCCCATCAAGGCTGACTTCCCCCGGGAAATCCTCCAGTGGGTGACAGGAAAGCACCAAACCATTGGAAACAGCTGACCCCCCTCTGTGACAAGCAGGTAGTATATGCAACGGATCCTGAAGATAAACTAAAATATCTAATTATCAAAAGCCTCAATCGTCTTCTGGAAAAATCAGACTTTTTTTTTTGTCATGAAATGGAATAAGGTGAAATGAAGTATACAGGAAGAGAGGAGGCATAGAGAGTGATGTATGGCATTTTAAATGTAACTTAAGGACTGGTATTTACAATGAAAAAATCAGGTCTACTGCAATGAATGAGGGATTAAGGAGGATTCCTCTGTAGGATAGTAGGATGGTCACAAATTGCCAAGCTGAGTTCCTCCACATGATGGTATAAACATTGAACGCATGAATGCAATATAGTAAAAACTAATGAAAATTTCCCTCCACAACGGTGGGTTGCATAGAAACGGTGGAGGTCAGGAACAGGCGATCTCCACCTGAGATTAGCAGACCGTAAATGACTCTGAAGGCAAATTTTCAATGAATTCGTTCAATCTGAAACCTGAGTTAGAATGGGTGCTGTATTTTCTGGCTGAATGAGCTGCAATAGAATAAATGTTAAGCGGTCATAGAGAGAAAATATACAGTACCTGCTGGCTCCGTCTGGACATAGGCCCTAAAACATTAGGACAAAACAACATCTGGCCTCGATATACTAAATAAATTGCCAGAAGGTGTGTAAGTGATCGGTTGCTTATCTTAGGATTATACACAATTATACACAATTATACACAATTAAATTAAATTAATATCAGTGGGGAGAGGATGCACCAGTAGGGGGTGCGCTAGAGGCACAAGTATATTGTTTATTTTTCTCTCCCGTTTTTGCTGACGGCCCCCCCTCTGCCCACTACTGGCGTGACTTTTCTCTTTTGAAGTGTATATTTGACTAAAAATCCTATAAAATCTTAAAAAGGCCTTAGACATAAAAGAGGACAGAAGGAGCCCCATAAAGAGTTTACCAACAGTATCTCTAAACCCTGTCAAGGCCCCCCTATAGGAGAGATAGGAGCCCCTCCCCCCGGGAAGGATAAGAACTTACCTCAGGGGATAAGGGGGAATTCTGTAAACCACAAGAAGTCAACCGGAATCCATAAAAGTAATACCAACGGCACCAAATAAGGGGAAAACCCAGATCCAGAGGTAGTAAGGAAGTAAGCAAGTTGGCAACCTGGGAAAAAGAATCAGAAAAGTGAAGAATAATATGTCCAGAATGTCAAGCAGATCAACAAAGGGAGCAACCCCAAAGACACCTGGAACTGCGGTAACATCAAGTACAATCCAACAATACATGTCTAAAGCAACAAACTCCAGAAATATAGGATCCCCAAAATCCTCACAAGGGAAAACGGAGAAAAAAATGGATGAAAAAAAACTGCAGAAACCAACCCAAGGAGATACATCCGGGGACTTAATAGAGGACTCAAGAGTGGAAGAGACCAGAGAGGGGGGTGGAGAGATGAGCAGAAGGGAAGAAGAGAGACCTGAAGATCAAATTCCAACCAAGGGCAATATGGAAAAGATGCTGATGCGACTTGAAAACGCTATTAAAGGAGAGATACACAGCTTAAAGACGGATTTGGGCCATCTCATTTCAAGGGTCGAGACGTTAGAGGAACAGCTAGAGAAACAAAAACAAGAGTCGAAACATACTCTACAAACTGGAAGATCAGGAAAATAGATCCAGAAGACAGAACTTGAGAGTTAGAGCTGTCCCAGAAGGAAAAGGGGAAGACTTGAGGAACATAATCGGGACAATTCTAAATCCAATATTAGGCAAAACCGCTGAAGACCCGATTGGAATTGAGAGAGCCCACCGTGTGGGAAGACCAAATAGAAGTGATACAGAACGGCCCCGAGAGATGTTGTTGTTAGATTTCACTCGTTGGAAGAGAAAGACCAAATATGGAAGAAACTGAGGGGATTCCCCCCCTCATATATGAAGGGTCTTCCCTTCAGATTTATGCAGACCTGGCCCCTAAAACGTTGACTAGAAGACGACTATTAAAACCTCTTCTAGAACAACTAGTGACTAAGAAAATTAAATATAACTGGAGATTCCCAGCGTGCTTGGTAGGCTCCAAAGAAGGGAAATCGGCACTATTACAATTCCCTGAAGATTTGAGTGAATTCTGCAAAAGATTAGACCTACAGATACCAGACCTACCTGGATGGAGTCAATAGTGGGAGACGGCAGACGGGAAATTAAATCTTTCCGTTGTTGTACACTTTCTTTTTCCCCTTTTTGTGGGGGAGGGGGTTGGGCTAAAACAACATGGTGGTCCCATTACTCCAGAGAAACTCAGTGCCCGTCGCCCTTTTCTTTTTGTTTTCCCCTTCTAAGTTAGAAGGGGATCGTGAAAATATGCCCCACCCCACAGGGAAACTAGACCAAGGGATAAAATTGGTTTAGAGGCCTATCTCTGGCCAGGGGGGGAAGGATTAGGGAGGAGGAGGGAGGGGGGGAAGAGGGAGAGGGGGGAGGGGGGGAAGAGGGAAGGGAAGGGGATGGAGGGGAGGGAAATACACCACACCAAAAAGACTGATAGAGAAAGTATATGAATCTAGGTCGAGGTTAAAACTTGAAACAAAGAGGAGGATCCCCAACATCAGATAATGCCGATGATAAAATGCGTATCATATAACGTAAAAGGTCCCACAAAGAGACACAAAGTTTTAAAGGAATTGAAGAAAAAGAAAACCGATGTAGCTTATCTACAGGAGACTCATCTTACCACAGACTCAAACGTAAAATTAAACTCATTGGACTTCCCTATATGGTACTACGGGGACACTGTCTCAAAACGCGCGAGGGGAGTAGCTATTGGGTTCGCCAAAGGAGTGAGATTCCGGTTAATCGATAGACTGACAGACCCTGAGGGGAGATACCTTATATTAAAAGGGAAATTAGAAGAGACAAAATGCACCTTAGTGAATATCTACTCACCTAATAACCAACAGATAAAATTCTTAATCGACATTTTAGGAAAGATAAGGGACTTTAAAAAAGGTTGTCTTGTCCACCTTTGGGTCCATGCAAAAGTTGAAATCACCTCCCAGTATAACCTACTGGGAGGTGATTTCAACTTTTGCATGGACCCAAAGGTGGACAAGACAACCCAGTTAGCAGGGACTAACATAAAACAACTAAGAAAACTAAAAAACAATCTGCATAGTAGTCAACTAGTAGACGCCTGGCGCGTGCTAAACCCGACGACACGAGACTCCCCTGTACACGGGTGCTATTCCCGGGTCGATCATATTCTCGTGGACCACTACCTATTGGAGGAGGTGGTGAATGCGACAATAGAGCCCATGAATATATCAGATCATGCCCCAATCAGTGTGTCCTTTAATATTACAGGTAACCCAAGGCCACCCCAAATCTGGAGGCTCAACAAGGAACTATTAAAACATGCAAATAGCCTAACCAGGGTTCAAAAGGAGTTAGAAGAATACTTCAAAATAAATGACACAAGTGACATATCTAAAGCCACATTATGGGATGCCCACAAGGCCTTAATTCGAGGCACGTTAATATCAGAAGGAGCAAGAAAGCAAAAAGAGAACCGGCTCCAAAAGGAGAAAATAATTGAGGAGATAGACAAGCTAGAACAAAAACACAAAAGAGGGGCTCAGCAGCAAGAGCTATATCAAGAATTGGTTAATAAACGTAACCAACTTAAAAATCTTCTATTTCAGGAAACTAAAAGAGATTTACAGATAATTGCAAAAGAAAGATACATGGGAGGCAATACATCCAGTAAACAGCTGGCAAAGTTGGTTCAGAAAAAGAAAGGAAGAAACTATATAGGAAAAATCAAAAACGAACAAGGGAGGTATAAAACAAAAGATATAGCTGAAACTTTCCGAGTTTATTACGAAAATTTATATGCAGTTAATCAGAAAAACTGGGAAAAAGAGGAGAACCAAAACTTCAGAATTTCTGCAGGGGGCGGGACTAACATCAGTAAAACCTATAGATGCATTAACGATGGACAGGCCGATCACGGAAAACAAAGTACAATTAGCGTTATCAGGTACAGCATCAGGGAAAAGCCCTGGACCTGATGGCTTTACCGTACTTTATTATAAAAAATGCAAGGACATTCTCATACCTCGACTAAGTCAATATTTTAATGGTCTTGGAAAGGATTATATCCTGAGTAGAGAAGCCGCCGAGGCAACAATAACAGTTATTCCTAAGGAAGGCAAGGATACCAGGATGTGTTCGAACTACCGGCCAATATCTCTGTTAAATACAGATGTAAAACTGTTTGCAAAGATATTGGCCGAGAGAATAAAGCGCGAGATGGCTGGGTTGATACACCCCGACCAGACAGGTTTTATTCAGGGCCGAGAGGGAAGAGACAATGGGGTAAGGACCCTCCTCCTGATTCAGGAAATGAGGAGAAGCGGAGTCTACTCCTGTCGATCGACGCCGAGAAAGCGTTCGATAGGGTAGACTGGCGATTCATGTTACAAACCTTGGAAACTATGGGATTCGGAAGCAGGATGATGGGGTGGATTGGAACCCTATATAAAGCCCCAACGGCTAGGATTAAAATAAATGGAGGCCTCTCCCAATATTTCTCAATGGAAAATGGTACGAGACAAGGATGCCCTCTTTCACCATTACTATTCGTGATGTCCCTCGAACCTTTTCTAGCTAGAATACGTAAATGCCCTGAAATAAATGGAATTAAGGTGGGGAAAGAAGAGCATAAGTTGGCGGCATTTGCAGACGACGTGCTCTTTTACTTGACCATTCCTAAAACTTCTATCCCAGAACTATTAAACGTCTGTCGTCAATATGGGGAAATTTAAAACTTTAAATTAATTAATAAAACGGAAATATTAAACGCCAGCACACCTAGGAAAAAAATGCTAAACCTCAGAATAGAACACAAATTCCCATGGGTAAAAAAGCTTAAATATCTTGGCATCTATTTGGCGAGTACGGAAAAAAGAATCTATGAAATCAACTAAATCCCCTTGATAGAAGAAATTAAAAACGAAATAACTAGAATAAAAAATAGACCAATTTCGTGGTTTGGACGAATACATTTTTGTAAAATGATGTTGATACCCAAGATTTTATATAAGTTTCAGATGGTCCCGATTAAACTCCCAAAACTGATCCGTATTCTCCAAAAATTGATTATGAATTATATCTGGGGAAACAAGAAACACAGAATATCCTTTCAGACCCTCAGACAGACTAAAAATAAGGGGGACTGGCTATCCCGGACCTTAAAAAATACTACGATGCAACAATCTTGTCGAGAGCAGTGGAGTGGGCCAGAGTAAACACAGAAAAAAGATGGGTTAGTTTGGAGAATATTCTTGCAAACGTGAAATTAGAAAAAATAATATGGAATCCTCCACAATTTAGAGCACTAGGCACAGCAACACATACAATCACAAAGAATGCACTTAAAGTATGGGATGATACACAAAAAAAAATAGATAAAAATTTCAACTCCCCCCTCATCTTTCTAAAAGATAATGACTACTTCCCCCCGGGGAAAATAGAGGTGGGGGGAAACTGGATCAAAAATGATAAAGGAACAAGTAAGGGATATTACACACCAAGGACACATATTAGCTTATAGGCAAATAGAGCAAAAAGAAAATTTCATGACACTTAATGAATGGAGGTACCAACAGTTAAACCACTTTATTCAAAAACTTCCCCAACCTTTAAGAACGGAGGAACAACTTTCTGACATAGAAAAACTATGCTCTTTGGAAAGTAGGAAGGGAACTATATCTAAGATATATAAGATCTTAATACAGCGGGAGGAATTAGAGGTACACCCCTTCATTAAAAAATGGGAGAAGGAATTAGGAACACGGTGTGATAGGACCACAATGGATACAATTTTAAAACTGACCCATACCTCGGCTCCCGACAGTCGATCCGCTGAAATGAATTTTAAATGCTTATCAGGATGGTACATTACACCAGAAAAACTCAGTAAATTTAAGACCGGCCAGTCAGCAGACTGTTGGAGGGGCTGTAAATCACCCTGCACTATGGCCCACCTTTGGTGGGAATCTCCAAAGGTTAAAACTTATTGGGAAAAGATCTTGAAGATAATAGAAGAGATCACAAAGGAAAAAATAAAAATAGAGCCTTGGACGGTTCTTTTCCACGGAGGGGGAGAAGTGATTAAGAAATATAGGAAATCTTTGGTACCACATCTATTAAATGCCGCCAAAAGGCTGATCCCAAGAAAGTGGCAGGAAACAGAATGTCCCACGGTATGGGAATGGATAGATACCGTGGAGGAAACATATACGATGGAAGACCTTAAGGGATAGCTTCGAAGATAATTGGGACAGTACAAAATGGGAAAGTTGGAGAGTTTTTAAAAGATCATTGAGCTACGTAGAAAACCTGCGGCCGGGGGCACAAATTAACCCGATAAGATAAGAGAGCATCAACCGGAGTGGTGGAGGGGAGGGAAGGGGGGGGTTGGTGAAAAGAGGAATAAATATATAAACAAAGGTAGTTATAAAATGTACAAAGTGCAAAAATGTTATAACATATACAGTATATATAACAAATTTAATCGAAGGAAAAAAAAACTTCCACAAATGATGCAAATCTGAAACAGAGACGAAAACTAAGCACCTCTACTGGTCTCTTGTGTGCAGCAAAAGCTGAATGTGGAAAAAAAAAAGAAACCCTTGTAACCAACGGAATTACCCGTGACAAACTGAGATATTCCAATGTCTAGGGTCACCTTATGTCCACTAGGGCCATAGGGTGACAAAGAATCATAATTCATATATTTACAGAAGACATTAATAAGGGACATTAATAATAATTCATGTTTGCAGGATGTCTTCAAATATCAAAAGCTGTTAGCTATTCAATCTGGGCACACATGCTTTTGAAAGGTGTTAATTCAGGTCTACAAGACCAGAGTGAGTCATACCTTTGTATAATATGCTATTAAAATAGCAAAAAAAAATTTTTTTCTTTTTTTTTTCCCACTTCAGTCTTAACCATAACTTGAGACCTGCTCATGGTTATATTCAATGATTATGTCTCGACTTAGGTTTTGCATCATGTATGGAAAATATATAAATATATATAATAATTGTGTTTCCCCCCCCCCCCTTTCCCGTCTCCCTCCGTCCCCATCCCCGTCTCCCTCCCCCCCCCGACCTCCTCCCAATCCCCCCCCCCAGGCCTCCACCTTCTCTCCTATTTCAATAGTTTCCTCCCCTTATTATTACCTAAGCCTCCATCATTTCTGCATATTCCATCTTATACTTAAATTTTTTCAAAGCATCCCATTTGTCTTCAAAATCTACCCAATTTTCCTCCTCCCTGTATCTTAAATATTCGTTGTAGTATATTTCGTCAAGTTTTTTCCCCCATCCTCTTAGTGTAGGGCTCTCTTCTTGTTGCCAGTTACTCGAGATTTGGCTTTTTGCTGCGTTGAGGAAATCTGGGATTAGTGTCTTTAAGTATTTTTTGGTTGGCATTCGAGACCAATGCAAGACACAGACCCAGAAGTCCTCAGGTATATTCATGTTTATTATTTCTTTAATTTTTTGTCTAATTTTTAACCAAAAGTTCTTAACTTTAGGGCAAGACCACCAGATATGGGTCATTTTCAGCCTCTCCAACAAAAACGCGACTCAATTCCTAAGGATGGGTATATTTTGTCTGGTGTGAGGTACCATCGTACTAAACATTTATAATTCTGTTCCATTACTTTATTATTTATAGAGGTAACATGGACCCTATTTATTATCTGTTTCGTTTCAAATTCGTTTATTAATGAGCCCGTTTCTTCTTCCCATTTTTTGATGAATGAAGGTATGCTCTGTTTCCCCGAAACATTCAAAATTTCATATAACCTCGAGATTATTGCCTTGTCGATTTTCCCTATACAAAGTCTTTCAAGTGGCCGTAGATTCGTTTCGGATCTTATCGGCTGTGGGAGACTTTCAAAGAAATGTCTTATTTGAGCATATCTCCATTCATCAATCCACACGAGATCTCTCTTCTCTTCCAATTCCTGCAATGATGATAATCTATTTTGTTCCATAAGATCTTTTAATTGGATGTAATTTCTCCTAATCCAATTACCAAAGTTATTTTTTTCTCCCGGAGGAAAAAAGTGAGTATTTTTTAGGGGTATAAGTGGTGAATTAAAACTCCATCCTTCTTTCCTATGAATCTGGTCCCAAAGTGCTAGGGCGTGTTTTGTGATATCGTGAACCTCAGGGCTTAGTTTTCTGTATTGTGGTGGGATCCAGATTATCTTCCCAAGTGCAGTTTTACTTAATTTATTTTCCATAGCTACCCATCTTTTTTCTACATTGTTTTTTGCCCATTCTATAACTTGTGATATAATGATTTGTGTCTTATCTTTTGTCAAAAGTGATAATTTAATTCGTGGTTTTTCCCCCCTCCAAATAAATTTAAGGAACATTGTTTGCAATTTTTTGAAAAAGGCTTGCGGGATTCTTATTGGAAGCATCTGAATTTTATAGATAATTTTTGGTAGTATTACCATTTTAAAAATGTTTATCCTCCTGGTCCATGTTAGTTGTCCTGGTGCAATTCTATTAAGGTCTTCTTTGATTTCGTTTAATAATGGTATAAAATTAGTTTTATATAGAGTCTCTCTAGAATTCCCCAATCTAATTTCAAGGTAGCTTAGATCTTTTTTCCAGCAAAAAGGAAAATCTTTCTGCAAAGCCTTCCCCTCTTTTTTAGTAAGAGTGATATTCAGTATTTCTGATTTAGTTGGGTTTATTTTAAAGTTAGACAGCATACCATATTCTTTTATTGTTTTAATTATATTAAGCAGGCTTGTCCTAGGATTTGATATGTAGAATAGGATGTCATCGGCATATGCTGCCAGTTTATGTTCCTCCCCTCCCAACATTATCCCCCTGATATCCAAATTTCGCCTTATCTCCTTCAGAAGGGGTTCTAATGTCAATGTGAATAGCAGCGGGGACAATGGACATCCCTGTCGAGTCCTATTTCTTAATTCAAAGGGATCCGATATCTTCCCGTTAATTTTGATTCTTGCAGTTGGTTTGTTATACAGGGCTCCTATCCATTGCCTCATTCTAGGTCCAATTTCTAATGCTTCTAAGGTATTCTGCATAAAGCCCCAGTCAACGCGATCAAAAGCCTTTTCTGCGTCAATAGACATTAACAGACCTGGGGCTCTACTTCTTTTAATTTCCTCCATAATCAAAAGCGATCTAATTCCGTTATCTCTCCCTTCTCTTCCTGTAATAAACCCAACTTGATCAGTGTGGATTACGTTTGACATAATATTTTTCATCCTGTTCGCAAGGATTTTAGAGAAAATTTTAAGATCTATGTTGAGAAGCGAGATCGGTCTATAGCTGGAACATAGACTATTATCTTTGCCTTCTTTAGGTATTACCGTTATTAACGATTCTAGACTTTCCTTCCTCATTTCCCATTTTTCTCCAATTCCATTATAGTAGCTACATAATTTTGGAGTTAATATATCGGACAATACTTTATAATATAAAGTTGTAAATCCGTCAGGCCCAGGACTTTTACCATTAGGTAATTCTCGAATAATTTTTATAATTTCTTCCTCTGTTATGGGCATTTCTAAAATCTTAAGTTTATGTTCTGGTATGCTATTTAACTCCAAATTTCTCAAATATATTTTCGTTTTTTCTTCTCTTGACTTTACTTCCCCTTTAGTGTTTTCCTTATTAATTGAATAGAGGTCTTCGTAGAATTTTTGAAAGTTGTCTATAATCTCTGAGGTTTTAAATCTCCCGTTTTAGTTTTAATTTTCTCTATATAATTCCTGGATTTTTTCTTTTTAAGGAGGCTCGCTAAGTATTTTCCTGTCTTGTTACTCCATTGATATCGTTCTTTCTTAATAATGTTGAATTCCACCCGGGATTCCTGTTCTATAAGTTCTCTAAACTCTTCTCTTTTATTATAAAGTTTCTGAAGAATATCTCTTTGGCCTGTTTCCTTATGTAAGTGTTCAAATTCTGATATTTCTTTAATTAAATTATTATTTTTTTCTTTGTTTTTTTTTGTTTTTCTAGATCCTTCTTTTATCAAAATTCCTCGAACAAAAACCTTATGGGTCTCCCAGATTATGGCTTCCGACATACCCTCAGTACTATTCTCTCTAAAAAATTGTAATAAGTCCCCCCTTATTTTCTTTTCTATTTCCTTATCTAATAGCAGTTCTTCGTTTAATCGCCAGTCTTGCTCTCCTAATCTAAGTTGTAATGAAATAGGTGCATGATCTGAAAAAGTTATATTTTCAATCTTTGTATCCTCTACTCGCTCGAGCAGCCTGTGTTCTGTCAGAAAATAGTCAATTCTGGTGTACGTCCCATGCACGGGCGAGAAAAATGTATAGTCTCTTTGGTTCATATGTTTTATTCGCCATACGTCTACCAGCTGATGTTGGTGCACCGCTTCCCCTTTCTTAAAACCCATAAAGTCCTCTATTACTTTTATTAAATATTGGGCTGGTTTCTTATTCGGGCAATAGATGTTCGCCAAAGAAATCTCATAACCGTTTAAGCTTCCATTAAGGAATAGGAAGCGACCGTCAGGGTCTACCTTTCTTTCAGTCAATATAAACCGAGTGCCCCTGGCGAACCCTATAGCCACTCCTTTAGCTCATGGGATTGAGGAATCCGCGTAAAACCATAGAGGAAACTCATCTGTAGTAATTCTACAGCATGTACTCAAAGTCAAATGTGTTTCTTGTAGGAATATGACATCCGTCTTTAAATAAGCCAACTCTCTGAGTATATTAGCAGTTTTGATGGAGTTGTTTATACCACGAACATTGTAAGAAATTATTTTAACTTTTGCCATCAGGTGCTATTGAGTATTTTTTTTTTTTTTTAAGGCTTTCTTATAGGTGCTTTTAGAGGCCTTCTCCCCTTGTCCATCCCCCTCCCTTCCCCATCCCTCCCCCACCTCCTCCCAACCCTCCCCTTCCCCACCCCTTCTTCCCTCCTCCCTCCCCCAATCCTCCCACCTCCCTTCCCCCCTATATTTGGGACTAATGGCCTCCACCAGGCCTATAGATCCGTGGCCCTCCTCCATCTGGCCCTACGGTTCTGTCCCCTTGAGGTTGGGGTCAGTATGGGTAGTTGGTGAGCAACCCGCCCCCCTTACGGGAGGCTCCCGTGCCCGTAGCATCCCTTTCTTAACATTTTCCCTTTTTTTTTTGTTTTTTTTTCCTCCCTTTCTTAATGACTGTATACTTACTCCTCTCATCCCATCTCCTCCCTATATTTATTTATTTTTTCTTTGTGATCTGTTGCCATGAATGTTGTACTATTGTGACGTTTTCCTCAGCTCTTCCCCCCCAGCCTGGTATCTCTATCTCTGGAATATTCAATTTTTTGAAAAAATTCACTGTATCTTCGGGAAATCTCAGGGTGGTGGATCGTCCGTCTTTTCTCCCAACTAAACAAGATGGAAAGCCCCAGAAATATTGAATATCATGTCGTTTTAGCTGCTCCGTTAGTGGTTTTAATATTCTTTTCATGGCTAAAGTCTCCGCTGACAAATCTGGGAAGATCTGCAGCGTGGATTCCTCCAATTTAGCAGGACCCTTTGATTTCAAATATATTCGAATCTGCTCCTTATCCTGAAAATTATGGAATCGCACGATTACGTCTCTTGGGAGAGTCTCAGATATTCCTGTGGGTTTTCTTATCCTGTGAACTCGTTCTAACTTAATTTTCTCCGTTTCAGTTTTGCCTAACATCTGCCCGAATATTTTGTCAATTTTTCCTTGGAGGTCCTCTACTTGTTCCTCCGGGAGACCTCTGATCTTCAAATTCTTCCGTCTGTTTTGATTTTCCTGGTCTTCCATCTTGTATTTCAAATCTCTTTGTTCTTTTAATAACTCTTTCATCTGTTCTTTTATTTCATTGACTTCTGCAGCTTGTGAATTTATTTTTTCTTCCGTTTCTTCTACTCTTCTCAAAATATGGTTCATATCTTCGTGTAATGATTCTATTTCCCCCTTAAGAGAAGTTTCCATTTTATTCATGACCAATTCCATTCTGGCAAACATTTTAGCAATTTCTCCCTTAGTAGGGAGTTGGTCTTCTTCCAGTTCATCCAGATCTTCGTCCTCTTCGTCTGCTATTGTTAAAGTCCCAGCTCTTTCTAATGGTTCTGATTGTCTTCTCACTCCTGTTTTCTGAACCTTTTCCGCACCTTTTCTCCTTGTTGTTGCCATTTTATCTGGGCTATCTTTAGCTTGGTTTTTTATCAGGTATTTTTTAATTGTACTAGGACTGTCACTTATTCTAGATGGATTTGCGGATGCACCTCTTTGTGTCCTACCTCTCATCCTTGTCTGGCGTCCTGATGTCCTATAATTACCCTTTTTCGTACACTATTTTGGTTTATTCAAAAAAAAACAAAAAAAAAAACAAACCCTCAGCTATGGTTATTTGCCGTATAACTAAAGGGTTTTAATCCTTTACCCAAATAAGATGTTGTTTCTAGTGAAAGATACTCTAGGATACTAAGCACTTTTAAATTCCTGGGAGGCCCACAGACATATCCTAAAAATAGTTTTATTAGACTATTCTTGTTACTGAGTTTGGTGAAGGTATTTTTATTGTGTACCACATCCAAGGAGATAGAGTTGGCGGATTAGTAAAACTCGTCTCCACCGAGGGTAACCTCTTCCTGTGTTTTTATCTACTTCCTATTATCGCCACTGTGTAACGCAACAGAGACTCCCCCTTACCAGTTTACAAACACCTGCTGATGGTTAAGAGCTTTTACAGTTCACAGTTTACAGCAGTTAGGACGTATCTTAGATATTATGGGCCAGATTCAGGAACACTTGCGCTGGAGTATTTCGATATGCGCCGCGTAACTGTGATGATGCGCCGTCGTTTCTATGTGCCCGTACCCACCAAACTAGATGCGCCCAATAACGGGTCATTTGCGACTGGCGGAACGTTCCGACGCCAGAGTATCGTCAGCGCTTAATTTCGTTGGGCGCATCAGTCGCGCCTATTGATTTCCCCTGCAAATATGCAAATGAGGGATTTTTCCCAATTCACGAACGGATTAGCACCATACGCTGGCTACATGCGCCGCGCGTATCTCGTCCGTCCGGCGCAAAGTTATTTCTACAAAAGGCTGCTTTATCTTTACTCCAGACGGTCACAGGTCAGCAGGAGAGCAGCTACAGCAGCGTTACCGACGATAAGAGCTAGCTGAGCACCCCCACTTGCAGGACAACACCTCTGTCCATGCTTGTCTGTCAAATTTTACAGCCATGGAGGAAGACATCATAGGTCTCCATAGCCGAGATGACGGCTGACAGCTCCTGGCCATTAAAGTTCAGCTTTCTCCTGTGTGTTTGCGGGGAACGGGAGCAGCCATCTCAAAACAAAAGTAACATCACTGCGGGGAGGGGGAGCAGGATATACTTTAGTGCCGAAATGGCGCTTCTACGGGCGCATTTAAACGCCCAACGGAAGGCATTGCGCTGACGTTTCCCGTGAAGTGGTGCCGACGGAAGTTGTGAGCATGCGCACAAAGGGGGCGAGTGGAGCCGCACTCACTGCGCATGCTCCGTGGTTGATGCGCTGAACGTAAGCCTCTGCGCTGGGCTCCGCCCATCATTTACATATGATCACACCCACTTCCACTTGCGTCGGGTTACGCCAGCGCATTATCGTTACTCTGGCGCAAGTTTACGCGCAACTGCTATGTGAATTACAGGACTTGCGCTAAAAGGGTCTTCAGAGTAACGTAAATGAGAAGCGTTACTCTGGAGCAAAGATGCTCTCATCTACCTGAATCTGGCCCAATGTGTATCAATGTACATGGAATAATTGCTTTCTGCGTTTTTATATGTGTCCTATTATCACCAGTACAGCACAGGCAGGAGTCTCCCTTTTACTACTTTACGGGCAATTACTGATGTTTTTAAAGCATTTTTCAGTTCACAGTTTACCCTGGTTAGAACATATGACCACAGAACAATTATCCACTGTTAACCGTATACCACTATTAGACTGGTTTCAACCGATCGACAGTTCATTGGGTTCACTAGATTTTGCTGTTCAATTTTCTGAAACTGCATGCAGGTGAACTTTAAATGCTCTGTGTATTAATACAAATAAGGTCATCACCCTCTGTGTTCTTACATAAGTTCCTGTTTTCATCAGAACAGTCTATAAACAAACGCAGATATTTTTAAAGCGGTTTTAGAGCATTTTTCAGTTCACAGTTTGCAACAATTAAAACATATGTCCACAGAGCAGTTATCTGTTTTTAACCTTAGTTCTTTCTTCAGTAATTCTTAATTCTTAATTCCAACTTCTACAGCTCCACAGCTACTCACCAAACCAGGGAGACTTTATATTAAATTTTACTCACGGTACCCCTAATAGTGCTTCTTGAAAAGCTGTGTAAAGAGGCTGTATAGGTATTCCTTCAGAGGATCCGTTTTGCTAGATAGACTGCGACTGCAACTGCGACTGCTGCTGCGACTGCTGCTGTTGTGAAACTGAGGTCCCACGCCGATATCGGGGGTGATGTCCCGTATCACCTCCCTTATCACCTCAGCAGTGTAGCTGTAGGGGCTGTAGAGACTGTGGGGACAACTAAAAAATCAGATTGTCAGGTGCTCCAATGGTGATCCAATGACCCCCTTCCACTTCTCGGATGAATAGATGGATGGATGGATACGCCTGATACATTCACTGCAGCAGCATTACTAGTCTGTAAGCCCGAGCGGCAGCCCAGGCATGCACACAATGGGGATACAAGCGCCAACGCTTCAGTGGCTGTAGTTCTCCCTCCTCCTTTCGCAGCCCTCCACGCTCTCCTGCACGTCACCCAGCACTCAGTCACTCTCACTTTCAATCTGAACGTATCAGACCGTGCTCAGACCGTGCTTCCAGGGACTTCCTGGGATCCGACACGGGTGTATAAGAAAGGTATGAGAAGGAGGGAGGGGGAGACAGGGACATAGAGACACAGGGGGGAAACCAGAGAGGAGACGGGGGGACGAGGGGGGGGGGCGGGGGAGCGGGCGGGCGGGCGGCACCACTACAAATAAACTAGTCTCCAAGTCTAGTCTAATCTAGTCTCCAAGCTCCCCAGCTAATAGCTCAGGCTGTTATAGGCTGTTAAGTAGCTGTTGGGTAGCGGCCAAAACAGGCAGACAAGCTGTGGACATAACGGCTGCCATACTCCATGCTCCTGCGATCCCACTCTCCTCCATAGCCTCTGCCTCAGCCCGCAGCCCGCACCTCTGATAAGCCTGAGAAGCTTTCTGGGTCCAAGGGATCTACGAGCAGCACGAGAGCGCCAGCGAGCTACTCACACACCTCTCCTATCTTCAGCCCCTCCCCTCCCCTCTTTTTTCCTGGGAGCTTCGAAGATAATTGGGACAGTACAAAATGGGAAAGTTGGAGAGTTTTTAAAAGATCATTGAGCTACGTAGAAAACCTGCGGCCGGGGGCACAAATTAACCCGATAAGATAAGAGAGCATCAACCGGAGTGGTGGAGGGGAGGGAAGGGGGGGGGGGTTGGTGAAAAGAGGAATAAATATATAAACAAAGGTAGTTATAAAATGTACAAAGTGCAAAAATGTTATAACATATATATATAACAAATTTAATCGAAGGAAAAAAAAAAAAAAAACTTCCACAAATGATGCAAATCTGAAACAGAGACGAAAACTAAGCACCTCTACCATGAGCTGGTCTCTTGTGTGCAGCAAAAGCTGAATGTGGAAAAAAAAAAAGAAACCCTTGTAACCAACAGAATTACCCGTGACAAACTGAGATATTCCAATGTCTAGGGTCACCTGATGTCCACTAGGGCCATAGGGTGACAAAGAATCATAATTCATATATTTACAGAAGACATTAATAAGGGACATTAATAATAATTCATGTTTGCAGGATGTCTTCAAATATCAAAAGCTGTTAGCTATTCAATCTGGGCACACATGCTTTTGAAAGGTGTTAATTCAGGTCTACAAGACCAGAGTGAGTCATACCTTTGTATAATATGCTATTAAAATAGCAAAATAAGGTGTTGGCTATTCACTGTAAAGACATTCCGTTGAAGGTGTTGATTGCACCCACTTTGCCATTGTGTGATAAAGCTGTCTAGATAACTTATTCAACTAGATGTCTGTGTTACTATTCAAGGTTAATTGAACACTATTGAAGATACGGTGCCGACAAGTCTACATGGTTAGCTTACCTGAATGCCTTTTAGAGTGTGATTGAAGCCCCCCATGGTGTGAAGGGTGGTGGAGACTACATTGTCCTGTGACTAACTGCATTATGCTTTAGACTGTATAAGAAGCTGAGAAAATACCAATAAATTGTCATATCTTTGAAAGCAAGTGCAGAGCTTGAGTCTCATCTTGTTTATGGGAATTAATATGGATTGTGTATGCATTATTGTTGCAGTGTGTCAGATAAGCTTGTCGTGGATGGATGGAAGGTCGTAAGCGGTGGTGACCGTTACATTTTGTGGCACAGCAGTGGGGATGATTCCATCATCAGCTACAAGGACAGCTACAAGGGCACATGACAATGGAGACGGTGTATGAACGGATGAAGCTCTCTTCCCACTGGAGAGCCGGGGCAGACCGGCCAGCAACCGCAAGAAAAGGGACATTATCGCAGAACTGGTCGAAATGGATAGAGCTAAAAGGCCCGCCGTAACGGACAGGACACCCGAGGAAGAAAGTTTTGATCGGGCTGTTAACATAAGACTGGCACATTATGGTCCTAACCCTCCACCGGAGATCAGGGACCGAGTTATTGCGACTCTGAATGCCACCTTGCTACAGAGAAGAAGTGCTGCAGCAGCTAAAGTCACAGCAGCACCAACTAAAGAGAGAGGAAAGGTGCAGAAGAGGAATTCCAAAGAAGGTTACAAGAGATGCGGATACAGCATAGAGGACCAGTATCAGAGGAGGCCCTGTTGGGATGTTCGGATGTGATTCGGTGCCAACTCTGGAAGGAAGCACTAGCTCTGGAGCAGCAACACCAAGGAAAGGTCCTGCCGTCCATCTATGCAAGGTACTGGCCGCAGTATGACGTACGAATGCTGTTGTTGGGGAAACAACCGAAGCAGGAGTGGACAGCTGAGTTAAGCAGGCTGATCCGGTCAGAGATGCAGCTGGGTGAAAGCTACAGAGCCCTCCAGTGGTATGTAGCCCAAGAGTGCCCGTGGTCAGCGGATGACAGCCCCACAGAAGGCCATGACTATGATGGCCTGGGATTGTTGATGTCCAGTGATCCCGACTTTGGGGATGATCGGGAGTGGAGAGGAGAAATTGAATATCTCAGGAGGCCACTGGTCACAGGAAGATTTGGAATTTCTGGCCATTCAAGAATGGGAGCTGGAGGTCGCCTACAAACAGCTGATAGACTCGGCCCAGCAGCAGGGTGGGGCTCCCGTTGCCTGGGACTATGAGGAAAGTTCAGATGACAACTGGGAACTCCTGGCTGATGAATCGGCAGTGGAAAATACGGAGATTGCCTTCCCTAAAGCCAAAGCGGATGGTGTGGAGTTCCAGAGAGCCGGAGCCCTCTAAAAAAAAAACCTTCTTAGAAACCCTCTAAAAAAACCTTCTTAGAAACCCTCTAAAAAAAACCTTCTTAGAAACACTCTAAAAAAACCTTCTTAGAAACCCTCTAAAAAAACCTTCTTAGAAACCCTCTAAAAAAAACCTTCTTAGAAACACTCTAAAAAAACCTTCTTAGAAACCCTCTAAAAAACCTTCTAAAAAAACCATCTTAAAAACCTTCTTAAAAACCCTCTAAAAAACCTTCTTAAAAACCCTCTAAAAAAAGCTTCTTAGAAACCCTTTAAAAAAACCTTCTTAGAAACCCTCTAAGAAAACCTTCTTAGAAACCTCTAAAAAAAACCCTCTAAAAAAACCTTCTTAGAAACCTCCAAAAAAAACCTTCTTAGAAACCCTCTAAAAAAACCTTCTTAGAAACCCTCTAAAAAAACCTTCTAAAACCCTTCTGATCCATTGTACCTTGCTGCCTGTGTCTTGATTGTCTTGAACCTTGAACCCCTTGGGGGACCACAAACTTCCTGATATAAGCCATGTCTCTGCACTTCCTCCTTGCCCAGAATATTGTGCTATCTCCAGCCTGTATCTTGCTCCTGTCTTCTCTGCTGCCATCCATATTTGCTACTGCTCCTTATCGACCCTTGGCTTGTTATCGACTACGCTCCTGCCTACTTATCTGCTATCGTACCCCGGCTTTCTCACCTCCTGGTGGGGCGATCCTGAGGACCGCGACCTGGTGCCAACATGCAGCAATCCATCTCCACCTTCAGGAGCTCTGGTGAACACCGGTTAGATTCCGCACCTGACCTGCTCTGCTGCTACAGCTGCTGGCCTCTGAGCCTGACCCCCAGACCGTGACAGAATATTCTGGCCCAAAACATGGAGGCCGTTGTAGCAGCTGCTGTAGCCCCTCTCAGAGTGGAAATCGGTGAGTTTGCAGACGTTTGCTGTTAACTCCCAGGAAACGTTTTCTGAGTTACAAATTGAACTGAAGGAGGAAATCCTCGATCTGAATAAACAATTGCGCGACTCTCGTGCCCGAGATACTGCTGCTGTAGATTCTAATGCACGAATGCCCCTACCACTTAAGTTTAACGGAGACCGCCGCAATTATAGAGGGTTCCTTAATCTAATCAATGTCGTATATACTTTCAGATGCAACCGCACGCGGTGGAGGAGGTGTGGGGTCACACACTTGAGACACGTATTTACAATTTTTTAAATACATGGCTGGTGTATCCCAGTTTCGGGGATTTATTTCTAGAGCTTATTCCATGATTCTTAATTTATACCTTGCGGCCTCAGACAGGTGGGAGAGAGACGTAGGAGTGTTTAAGGATGAGCAGTGAGAGGAGGCGCTCCAGGGAGTACAATTTTGTTCCTTAAATGTGGCCCAGCGGCTCTCACAACTCTACATTATTCTTAGAGTGCATTTTACACCAGATAGGCTGTATAAAATAGGGGTGAGATCGGATTCTAACTGTCCCAAATGTGCGAGAGATCATGGGGACCTTATTCATCTGTTGTGGAGGTGCCCCAAATTACACCTATACTGGGCAGGGGTTGTAGCTACAGTTAACAGTGTGTTTCAGACTACCATACCTACAGACCCGAAAACATGCATATTAGGAATCTTGGACGACATCCCTATGGACGAAAATTCTAAACAGGCCGTATCTAGGGCTTTGTTTCAGGCCCGCAAGCTTATTCTGTATATATATCAGCATAGTTCGACAGACAGTGGATTTGGTGATGGACCGGCTTTTGAGGTAAAGGGTGGGTGAGTGATGACAGCTCTCGGGGAGTGGAGAGGGAGACCTTCTTGCCGGTGATCATGACTTATTGTAGTGCGGGGTTCTGCAATCATTGTTCTTAGTGGAGGTGAGACCTGGACCTATGTGGTATTGCCATTGTATTCCTCTTGCAAGGCAGATTGCGTTGATTAACTGCTTATGTGAAACTTATCCACTTTGTTATTTTCCCTGCGGTATAGATTTTTTTTCTTAGGAGTCGGTCTGTACCCGATTTTTATTCTTTGTGATGCATATTATGATATTGCGTAAGTTTGCATTCTTGTATGTTCCCTCGTGTTTTTATCTCCGTTTCAATAAACAATTTTCTGATTTAAAAAAAAATTATGTATTCGAATTAATCAGAGACTTACTGAAAGGAGAAAGGAGAGACTGGAAATCTTAGGCAGTAATGGTGGCATGCGTTTTTCTTTTACTACTCAGTATTCGTCCAAGAGTTTTTCCTGATTCTGACAGTCCTGAACCTATGCAGGTGGATGCTATTAAAAGATCTAGAAAGAAAGACGACGTTCAGAGAACTTATACACAATACAATACAATACAGATATTGTGGAGACTCCGGACATTATGCAGTTAACTGTCCCAATAAATTTAAAAGAACAATTGCAGCAACGGATATTACCGTATCTGAACAAATAAACTCAATTTCTCAGTCCGTCTCGCCTTTGTTTCAGGAAGCAAATAGAGTTAATTCCTTATCAACTCATTTTGTCATCCCATTATTGACTTATCGTTGAGAGCATTATTGACTTATCGTTGACTTATCGTTGAGAGCAATGAAATACCTTGCTCATAGCTGGACTCAGGGGCCGGGGGCAACTACATGGACATAGAATTTGCCCAAAGTCATAACATTCTAATAAGAAATAAACTCGCCCCTATTAATATGGAGACTGTGGATGGCTCACCTTTGTTTTCAGGACCCACGAGACCATCCCACTGAAGCTCTTAATTGAGACTGACCATCGGGAGACTATCAGCTTTGAGCTGATCACATCACCCAAATTCCCTATTATCCTAGGCATTCCTTGGTTCTCTATCCATAATCCCTCCATCAACTGGGAGACACGTTCTTTATGCTTTACATCTGACCATTGCAAAAGACCATTGCAAAGAATCTTATCAAATAAGCCCTCCACCAACCCAAAATTTACAAGCAGCTTTGGCAACCATTAAATCATATGACAAGCTACCTCCACAATATCTTGAGTTTCAGGACATTTGTGACAAAAAGGGTGCAGATCAGCTGCCTCCTCATCGCCTCCCTGGGCGCCTTTATTCTTTATCAGAACCTGAACTGAAGGTGCTTAAAGATTGGATTAATGAGAATCTAGAGAAGAGTTTTATCAGACACTCAACCTCTCCTGCTGGGGCAGCCTTATTCTTTGTGGTAAAGAAGGACTCCACCCTGCGTCCCGTGTATTGACTACAGAGTTTTAAATAGGATCACAATTAAGAATCGATATCCACTCCCGCTCATTCCAGAAATGCTTGAGAGACTCCGCTCCGCCAAACTCTTTACCAAATTAGATTTACGTGGGGCATACAATCCCGGGGATGAATATAAGACTGCTTTCAGAACCAGATATGGACATTTTGAGTCTTTGGTCATGCCCTTTGGGCTTTGCAATGCGCCTGCAACTTTTCAACATTTTATTAATGATGTTTTTCGAGATTTGCTTGATCAGTTTGTAATAGCATACTTGGATGACATTCTCATTTTCTCTGATACTTTGGAAGAACACCGCAAGCATGTCTGTATTGTTTTCGAGAGATTAAGGCGGAATAAACTTTACATCAAACTAGAAAAATGCGAGTTTGAACAAACTCAGATCCAGTTCTTGGGATACATAATCTCTTCTGAATGGGTAAGCATGGATCATGATAAGATCAAAGCAGTGGCGGATTTGGCCTGTCCCTAGAAATGTTAAGGAGATACAGCGATTTGTTGGATTTGCCAACTTTTACAGAAGATAAGGAATTTCTCCAAGGTAATTGCTTCAATTACACAGCTGACAAAGAAAGGGATGCCCTTTTTTTGGTCTCCTGAGGCACAGGCTGCCTTTAATAAACTTAAAACTCTCTTCACTTCTGCGCCAATACTGGTACATCCAGATCCAGAACTACCTTTCATCGTAAAAGTTGATGCTTCTAATCTGCTGTGGGAGCTATCCTTTCTCAGCGAATTGAAGAAAAAAATGCAGCTTCATCCTTGCGCTTATTTCTCTCGACTGATGTCTTCTGGCCGAGTGAAATTGGAAACAAGGAGCTGCTGGCAATTAAGGAAGCATTTTCTGAGTGGAGGCATCTGCTGGAAGGGGCTAAGCATCCTGTAACGGTTCTCACCGATCATTGAAATTTAGAATTTATTAGGTCTGCTAAAAGGTTGTCTAGATAGACAAGCACGTTGGACTCTTTTCTTCTCCAGGTTCAATTTTGTTATCTCGTACCGCCCTGGATCAAGGAATGGTAAGGCTGATGCCCTATCACGGATGTTGCCTTGGCCCCTCCAGGAAAGAAACTCTGAAAAGAACTTTCTAAACTTTAAAAATAACTTTCTAGGGGCCACACGTTCAAAGACATTTCTTAATCTCCTCAAGGAGAATGACCAACTATTGTCTCCTAGAGACCATTGTTGTACTTGAGACAATAACCTCAAGTACAACAATGGTTTTTGGACTCAAGGACATTGCCTCTATTTACCTGAATCAGTTCAGGTAGAAGCCCTCAGGCTGGTTCACGACTCTAAACTTGCTGGTCAATTTGGGGTTTCTAAGACAGAAAAACTCTTATCACGTTCCTTTTGGTGGCCTGGGTACAAGACAGATGTAAATAAATATGTGGCTTCATGTCTAACCTGTGCTCGCAATAAGACACCCCGATCTCCTCCTCTGGGTTTACTTCTACCACTGCCTGTTCCATCAAGACCATGGGGGTCAATTTCCATGGACTTTGTGGTTGACCTTCCTCTTTCGAAAGGAATGGCTCATTTTATTTCAGTTAAGGGGGTACCCATCTGCCGAACATACTGTTTTTAAACTTCATGTAATTCCTGATGATGTGGTGTCGGACAGAGGGGTACAGTTTACCTCAACATTTTGGAAAAGTTTTTGCTCAGCTTTGGGTGTAACAATTAATCTGTCCTCAGCTTTTCATCCACAGTCTAATGGTCAAACCGAGAGGACCAATCAAACTCTGTCTTCCCACCGTTCACGTAGGTGACAAGGTTTGGTTATCTACCAAAAATTTAAAGGTTCAGGTTCCATGTGCTAAGTTGGGTCAAAAGTTTATTGGACCTTTTGAGATTTCTGCTCAAATCAACCCTGTCACTATTCGCCTAAAACTTCCTGACAATATGAAGATTCACCCTGTTTTTCATATTTCACTACTCAAACAGTTTCATGAAAATACCTTTTCTGAGAAGAATCAATCTTCCTCCCTCCACCTGTTGAGGTACAGGGTGAAGAAGAATTTGTGGTGGAAAAAATTCTTGACTCCAGGACCTGGGACCTCAGCTGTGTCTGGCAGTGAGCCTTCTCACTGAGCTATCTGGGATGCTGGACAGCTCCCTATCTGTTCTGCTTGACAAACCCTTCTGATCCATTGTAACTTGCTGTCTTGTGTCTTGATTGTCTTGAACCCCTTGCTCCTCCCACAAACTTCCGCCTTTCCAGAATATTGTGCTATCTCCATCTTGTATCTCGCTCCTGTCTTCTCTGCTGCCATCCATATTTGCTACTACTCGTTATCGACCCTTGGCTTGTTATCGACTACACTTCTGCCTGATCCTAACCTGCTTATCTGCTATCGTACTCCGGCTTTCATACCTCCTGGTGGGTGGGTGGGGCGATCCTGAGGACAGCGACCTGGTGCTAACACGCAGCAAAATCCATCTTTACCTTCAGGAGCTCTGGTAAACACCGGTTAGCGCTTAGATTCCGCACCTCAGGTGACCCCGTGTCATCAGCCAGGGTGACCTGCTCTGCTACTACAGCTACTTGCCTCTGAGCCTGACCCCAGACCGTGACAGAATTATCTGGCCCAAAACATGGAGGCCGTTGTAGCAGCTGCTGTAGCCTCTCTGAGGCCCCATACACACGATCGGACATATCCGATGAAAACGGTCCGCGGACCATTTCCATCCGATATGTCCGATCGGGAGTTTGATCCGATGGCGTGTACACACCATCGGATCAAATTCCCCGCCGCCGGACGGCGCGGTGACGTGGCGGTGACGGGGCGGTGACGTTGACGCCGCCGCGTCACCGCCACGTCACCGCACCAGGAAGTAAAACACTTCCGCGCATGCGCCGAATCCATTCGGCAGCGGCGCGGCGGCGGTGGGGGACGACATGTCTGCTGGTAAGTGTACTAACCAGCAGACATGTCGGGCGGACAGATCCCCACCGGATAGATTTCAAAGCTTGCTTTGAAATCTGTCGGGTGGAGAAATCTGTCCGCTAGCCCATACACACGAGCGGAGATGTCTGCTGAAACGGTCCATCGGACCGTTTTCAGCGGACATATCCCCTCGTGTGTACGCGGCCTCAGAGTGCAAATCGGTAAGTTGCAGACGTTTGCACTCCCAGGAAAAGTTTTCTGAGTTACAAATTGAACTGAAGGCGCTACATGAGGAAATTCTCAATCTGAATAAACTATTGCGCCGACTCTCGTGCCCGAGATACTGCTGCTGTAGATTCTAATGCACGAATGCCCCTACCACTTTAAGTTTAACGGAGACCGCCGCATGTCGTATATACATTAATTGATTAATGTATATACGACATTAATCAATGTCGTATATACTTTCAGATGCAACCTGCTGCATTTCCTTCTGAAAGGAAAAAGGTGCTGTTTATTATAAATCTCCTGACTGAGGAAGCTTTAGCCTGGGCCTCCCCTTATGTGGGGAAAGATGATGTCGTCCTGGATTGATTTAGATTCTTTTGTAAAAGCGCACTGCTGAGGCAAAATTGCACAATTTACGGCTCTGTATATATATATATATATATATATATATATTTGTTTATAGTTTTTATCTCTCAGCGCATATTTAATCAAACACGCTGAGCCAGACACAGTAGTAACCATCACTCACTTATATATGCACACACGCACATGCTCACTTTCTTTTGAGCTCACTCTCTTAGGAGGGACACATAGGACACATGTTACACAACAACCCTTTTAAACCCAAGGGGTTTTTTTCCTCTGGATTTTTTTTTTTCCTTATTTCTTTTTTCTTCTCCCGTTGAGGGGGGGTCAGACAAGGGTGGAGGGGTGGGACACAGGGGGGAACTGGGGGCAAGATTGAAGTGATTGAAGTGAGTTAGGGGAGGGCTGGGGGGGGGAAGAGGGAGGTAAGGAGGCAGTCGGGGGTGAGGGAGAACCTGGAGGGAGGTGGGTCAACACTAGGGGCCATGATACGAGAGGAGAGCGAAGGGGAGTATATGACAGCGTAGGTTGGGAAGCAGGAACTGCCTTCATGACTATTATTGTCATAATTTACTTTAAAGTGTCTTAGACTATTACGGAAGACCGCATATTTTATATTTTAGAGGGCCTAGACCTATTTTGTTTATAGGGGTATTTGGAAACCCCAGGTGAGGCATCGGGGAGGGAGGGAGTACCCTCTTGTAATAGAACACGACATAGAACACGAGCAAAATGGGTTGTATTTAGGAAGGGCAAGTAGAGGTGGAGGGGAACCTTGTCTCGCCGCGGCGCTCCGTGCGCCTGGGGGGGGGGTAGCAGATTAGAAGGGGTACATATGACTCCCCTCTGTGTCTCTATACCTTACCCCCAAAGGCCTCCTATTGGAGGGAAGTCGGAGACGCGCGTGGGGGTTTTTGATAATTTATTTTTTTATTGTTTTTATTTTTATTTATTTTTTACTTTTTTTTTTATCTCCGGGGGGCCGTGCCCCCGGAAACACCACTACGGTGAGGCGGATATAGATCCGAAGGTCTTACGGTAGCTGGTTTATCTCTAATACTCGGGTACTTGGACAGAGGACCTGAATCCGAGGTACGGTTTTTTTTTTTTTTCTCCTGCGGCTCCCCACGGGATCCCTCTCTCCCCCTACTCTCTCCCCTCCTCTCTCCTCTCTATAAACCGTACAAAGCCAAATGACTAAAATGGATAGAATTAACTTTACCACCTATAATATCAAAGGGCTAAATATCCCAGAAAAAAGAGCCAAACTAAAAATGGAGTTAGGGAAACTAAAATCACAAATAGTGTTTCTTAAAGAAACGCATTATAGAAAAGATAAGGTACCTTAAGATGAAGTGTCAAAGATTTTCAGCAGTATATGTGGGAGCTTCCCAGTCGTCAAAAGCAAACGGGGTGGCTATACTGCTGGCTAAGAACAGAGCTGGAAAGAATCAAGAGGAACCATGGATGAAGAGGGACAATTTTTTATGGTCAATTAATGATAAAAAGGTAACCCTAGTAAATATATATCTCCCTAATTTGCAGAAACGATAATGCAGCATAGGGAGGGGACGTTAATTGTGGGAGGAGATATGAACATGGTCCTAGACCCAACAATGGACTCCTCTAGGGGGGCCTATAATATATCTAACCGTAAACTAACAAAGGCAAGGGGAATTTTACAAGGCTTACAGATAGTAGATAGCTGAAGGACTTTTTTTTTTTTTTTTATCCAACAAAAGGGTTTTTATTGATGAAAAGGTGTTATACAGCATATGGCATTCAACATTGCACTTCAAAACCATGAGTACACTTCTCAAAAGGCAAACACAGTATGACATTACACTCACTGAGCTGTCTTCCCTCCCGCCAAAATATGCATCCCTGCACATTACAGCACTCATCCCATATTCAATCCCAATAGTCTTTCCATGACCAGGTCCACCGGCGAAAGCCCCAGGGTATCCAGCCACGGAGCCCAAAGGTTTTCGTATTTACGGTTACTGCCCCTGTGTTGGTAAATGAGCTTCTCCATGCGTATCATATCGCCCATCCTATCAATCCACTCCTTCAAGGTCGGAGGGTTCTCAGATTTCCAATGTACCATAATCAATTTCCTGGCCTGAAATAGCACCCTCTGCACCGCTTCCCTAGCTGAAGGACTTTGCATCCACACGAGAGACTATAGCTTTTATTCATCAAAACACAAAACATATACAAGAATCGACTAATCTATTCCTTGAACAAAACGTATTGTTAAACTTAAGACAGACTTCAATTGGTTCCTATACACTCTCAAGACCATGCACCAGTACTATTGACCAGTACTGTACCAGTACTATTGACTGGGGGACACCAGGCCCTAGGGAGCGAATCTGGAGGATGAACGAATCATTAATCAAGGATCCAAATTACGAGAGCAAGATAGATCAGGAAATCAGGTTCTTTGAAATGAATAAAAACGATGGGACGGGAAAAACGCATAAGTGTTATGTAAGAGGACTGCTTATCTCTTTTAGGGCGCATCGAAAGAGGGCCATCAGTGCAAAACTGGATCACCTGCTTGGGGAGATCCGAATAGTAGAAAATGAACATAAATTATCGCAATCAATAGATGTCGAAGAGAGACAAACTAAATTTACTACTTACGGAACAGGCAAAGGCCAATTTGAGTAGATGTAGGAGAACATGTTATGAATTTGGGAACAATTTGGTATAGCGATACTGAGAGAGACAACGGCTAAAAAAAATATTGAAAAACTAAAAACGCAAGGATACGTTGGTTAATTCATCAGACTTAATAGCGGAAGCATTCAAAGCATATTATAGTGACCTATATCATCTATAGAGTCAATCTATACCAACAAGAGGTAAGAATAGTGATGAGAGAATAAAAAGAGAGAGAATAAAAAAAATATCTCATAGACTGCCCACAATTCCAGAAGAACTTACAGTTAGCATGGAGGGGCCGATTACCGCAGTGGAACTTTTAGAAGCAATAAAGGAAATTAAATCAGGTAAATCCCCCGGTTAGAGAGTTTATACTACAAAACTTTCTATCAAAAACTGGCGCCTCAATTTCTAGAGGCCTTTAACTCATTAAAAGATGGCCACTCGATGCGCTAGCTATCGACCGATTTCCCTACTTAACGTAGATTTAAAGATTTTTGCCAAAATAATCGCCAATAGACTACTGCCCAGATCAGGTGGGCTTTACCCCGGGGCGTGAAGGGAGAGAGAACACACACAGAGGCAGTTTAAAATTGACTTCCAACGATGGTATAAGGAAACCTTTACTTGGTTTGGGGGAATCAATATTATAAAAATGAATCTAATGCCAAGATTGCTTTATTTATTCAGACCCTACCTGTAAGGATTCCGCTGGTGTTTTTGAAGGACCTAAGAGCTAGATTCGTGTGGGCAGGAAAACCCGGCGAGAATCCGACGTGAGATTCTGTCCTTGCCAAAGGACAAGGGAGGAGTGGGTCCTCCTGACCCATTGGGGTATTATGATGCCGCTCACTTAGCAAGAGTGGTCGAATGGTGCGAACTCTGGATCACTATGGAACAAAATACCACGAAGATTCCGTTGGAGGGATTGGTGTGGATCCGAGAGATAGATATCACCCCACAATAGGTACGAGTCACAAAAAGGAAGTTTAATAAGACGAAGTTGTCACAATATCCAAGTCCACTCATTCCAGTGCTGGGAAACCCGAGGTTTCAACTAGGTCTTACAGACATATGTTTCAACAACTTAAGACGCGCAGGAAACAGCAGGTTAATACATTTTGAAATCAACAACTTAAGGGAGAATAGCGGAGAATCGGAGGGTGACCCTATAAGCGGATTAGATCCACTGAGACGACTCCAGTTGAGAGCAGCAATCAGAGCATTGTCTCCACAAGGGGACCCATCTAGAGAGCTCTCAGGGTTTGAGAAAAGACATGGTCTGTCCTTAATGTATGGGCTTGTGATAGATCTAGAAGCCCCCAAAGACTTACCATACATACAAGCATGGGAAAGAGACCTGGGGATTAAATTCTCAGAGACCCAGAAAACAAAAATCTTCACCTTTACATTACACATAAGGCCTCGTTAGCCACCAGATATCAGGAAGACTCTAACTAGATGGTATAAAACTCCCTCCGTCCAAAAACGCTGTTTTCCATTTCTGGATCAGATCAGTGTTGGCGGTGTGGAGACGAGGAGGGCACAATACTACATATCTTTTGGCAGTGCGTAAAAATAAAAGCATTTTGGTAAATGATCACGAGCACGGTAAAAGAAATCACAGATTTCCCAATATTGGATCTCCCAATCTCAACGGTAAAATTCAGACTTAGACATCTCCTAACAGCGGCAAGGTCCTGTATTCCAATCTTATGGAAAAGCTCAAAGACGCCTACTAGACAACAATGGTGACAACTTTCAGCTGATGGAGAAGCTAACGATGGGAATAAAAGAACAGGAGGAGAAGTATAGACATATTTGGAGCCCATATATAAAATATAGAGAGCAGGAGCTCTGAGGAACACCTGGGAATGTCGCTTTTTGTTTTTTTATTTGGGGGGAAGGGGGGTAAGGACATTGTTATAGTGTGTAACTGTATGTGCAAACTCTTTTTGATTTATGAATTGGCCAAATGTTGTTGTATATATGCTTGTGTCACGTACCTGGTGGTACGAGCCCGGCGTGCAGGGAGCGGCAGCCCTTGCTTCTCTGGTCCCGGGACCCCTGATAGTGCAGACAGGAGGATCGGGACTACAGAGTCGCACAAGCGCCTGGTACTGGCGAGTGCTGGGCCCGTGAGCTGAGTCAATAGTTCCCGGAGTCACGTTACAGACTGGTGCAGGCTGAAGATCCAAGCTCACTGTCGGGCAGCTGGAGGCAGGAGTACAGCAGAAGCGGGGGAGGTGTCCCGTAGTACCGACTGGAACAAGTCTCTGCAGGTAAGCCCTCTGGCAGGCTAGGGGTTCAGTAGAAGGCAGAGTTGGTACAGGCGGGGTCAGGTCATTCCGGGTCAGTCCGGGTCGATCAGCAGGCGGGCAGCAGAAGTACAGAGGATTAAGCCAAAGGGGTAGTCAGACAAGCCGAGGTCAGGGCAGGCAGCAAACAGGTTAACAGGTACAAGCCGGGTGGTCAGGATCAGGTTCAATCAGGTTCACAGATGCGGGTAGCTCACAGAGACGCTGTAGACAGGACAGCAAGAAGCACAGGGATCAGGATCCTTTTAAAGCCAGATTTGGCGCCAAAACGGCGTCCCCACGTGCACGCGCGCCGCCGCCGCTAGTGCGCGCTCCCGTGCGCGCTATGGTGCCGCGAATGCGCGCGCCGCTATCGCGCATGCGCGCGCCTGTGCGCGCCGATGTGCCCACCAGCGGGCCAGACTGTCCATGACAGCTTGAAAAACAAAAAAATAAAGAATTTAAAAAAAAAAGAAAGAAAGACGACGTTCAGAGAACTTATGTCTGTATTGTGGAGAATCCGGACATTATGCAGTTAATTGACCCAATACATTTAAAAGAACAATTGCAGCAACGGATATTACCGTATCTGAACAAATAAACTACATTTCTTATTCCGTCTCGCCTTTGATGAATCTCTGAAGGAAGCAAATAAAGTTAATTCCTTATCAACTCATTTTGTCATCCCAATAAGACTTATCGTTGAGAGCAATGAAATACCTTGCTCTGCTATGCCTGGACTCAGGGTCCGGGGGCAACTTCATGGACATAGAATTTGCCCAAAGTAATAACATTCTAATAAGCAATAAACTCGCCCCTATTAATATGGAGACTGTGGATGGCTCACCTTTGTCCTAGGCATTCCTTGGTTCTCTATCCATAATCCCTCCGTCAACTGGGAGACATGTTCTAAAGAACATCTTTACATCTTTACATCTGACCATTGCAAAAGACATTGCAAAGAATCTTATCAAATAAGCCCTCCACCAACCCAAAATTTACAAGCAGCTTTGGCAACCATTAAGTCATATGCAATGTAAATGGTGAAAGCAAGATGTGGAAGAATGGTCTAAGTAACCAGGTGTGCCATTTTTAGAGGAATGATTAACTTGTGACTTGTGACTCTTAGAGTAAGGGAAGCATAAAGCCAGGAGCATAAATAAAGAGATTGCTGACCCTCCTAGCTAGTGCTAGGGAAGGAAGATAAAACTCTAAAAGAGGAGTGCGGAGTGCAATTGGGATCGAGCAAAAAGGTCCTATGTGGCAATAAGGATCCCTAACCTATTCCTGACCCTGGGACAGAAAAGGTATAATTAAATACAATTACCGAGAGGGAAGTGTGCAATTTGGGCTGAAACAGTTCTTTTTTTTTTCTCTTTCTCCTCTCTCGTTACATGGGGAATTAAAAAAAAGGAAGGAAGGGGAAGGTAATAGAAAAAATAAAAAGAGAAAAAATAATAAATACATATATATATATATATATAAACCCCTGTGGAGGTACAGCAGGAAATAATGTGGTATCAATAGGGACTGTGGAAAGAAGGGATAGGTAAGCTGACTCGCTGATCCTCTGATTTTTGGACTTGACCATAAATAATCAACAAAGTATCAACATCAAGTCTGGAAGGTCTCAACCACATCAGCCCAATTTTCTGCAGGCGGAAGTACGGGGGTCCTATAGGGTCCAGTAGGAGGAGGAGGAGAGAAGAGGAAATAAAAACAACAAATACCAGTAGAGGGTGGAAAGAGCTGGAACGGGGTGAAATAGTGGGGTTCGGTGTATGCCCCTAGTGGCAAACTGGGGAAGAGAATTAGACCGACGAACAAAATTAAAATGAGTAGGTCGATTGTTGTTCTGATTGCTTCATTGTAGTAATTACCCCCTGGGGGCTTCTCTCTCTGGGAGATAATTACTAAATGTCTTTTAGATCTGTGATTGTGTATTCTAAAGGTTAATTGAGTTCAAATTCAAGAATGTGATGTGTCAAGCCTTGCGGTGCCGAAATGCCTCTGTATGGAAACCCCCAGTGTGTGGAAAAGGGGGTGGAGATTTCATTGTTCTTTGATTGATGACAAGCTTGTAAACTGTATATAAATTTGGAGAGTTTTGCCATTAAAGTGTGTCCTGTTACATCCAGTATTAAGCCATGGCTCATGTGTGGATGATTCGGCGATTCCAGGGATATTCCTAAGTCGGGGAATATTGGGTGATTTCTTTTATGGGAGAAGAAGGGAGAGGATGGCGGAGATATGCTCTATTACCGTCACAGACCACAACATCAAGGGGGTAAGAATAGGAGAAGAAGAGCACAAGTTATCCGCATTTGCGAATGATGTTCTATTCTATGTGAGGAACCCAAGATCTACGTTGCCTCATTTATTAATGGCCAATATTAAACAATATGGAGAGATCTCCAATTTTAAAATGAATGTGTCCAAAACAGAAATCTTAAACATAAACATCGAGGAGCCTGAAGAAAGATCTATTAAAAAAGCGTACAACTTCACCTGACGCAAAGAGATAAAGTATTTGGGAATAAAATTAACAAAATTGCTAAAAAAAAATATATAGATTATATCCCCTTTATTAGACGAAATTAAAGGCGAAATTAAGAAAATAAAGAACCGGCCGATCTCCGTGAAGGATAAATATAGTAAAGATGATATTAATGCCAAAAATCTTGTATAGGTTTCAGATGCTCCCTGTAGCCGTACCACAAGTCTACTTCAAAACACTTAACTCCTTGTTAGCGAATTATATATGGAACAATAAGAAACACACAATCTCTCTTCAGGTTTTAAAACAAGAAAAAAAACAGGGTGGATTAGCAGTCCCGGATATAAGAAAATATTATAACGCTTCGGTAATCTCGCGTATAATAGAATGGGCCAAAGGAAACCACAATAAAAGATGGGTAAATATGGAACGTACACAATTAGGTAGAATAATATGGAATCCGCCACATCTTAGAAGCGTGCAAACAAATAAACATGAAATCACACGGATAGCACTAAGGGTCTGGGACAGAATTCACAAACAGCTAGGATCAAAATATAATTCACCACTAATAGATTTAAAAGATAACAACATTTTTACACCAGGAGTTTTTGAAGGACCTAAGAGCTAGATTCGTGTGGGCAGGAAAACCCAGCGAGAATCCGACGTGAGATTCTGTCCTTGCCAAAGGACAAGGGAGGAGTGGGTCCTCCTGACCAATTGGGGTATTATGATGCCGCTCACTTAGCAAGAGTGGTCGAATGGTGCGAACTCTGGATCACTATGGAACAAAATACCACGAAGATTCCGTTGGAGGGATTGGTGTGGATCCGAGAGATAGATATCACCCCACAATAGGTACGAGTTACAAAAAGGAAGTTTAATAAGACGAAGTTGTCACAATATCCAAGTCCACTCATTCCAGTGCTGGGAAACCCGAGGTTTCAACTAGGTCTTACAGACATATGTTTCAACAACTTAAGACGCGCAGGAAACAGCAGGTTAATACATTTTGAAATCAACAACTTAAGGGAGAATAGCGGAGAATCGGAGGGTGACCCTATAAGCGGATTAGATCCACTGAGACGACTCCAGTTGAGAGCAGCAATCAGAGCATTGTCTCCACAAGGGGACCCATCTAGAGAGCTCTCAGGGTTTGAGAAAAGACATGGTCTGTCCTTAATGTATGGGCTTGTGATAGATCTAGAAGCCCCCAAAGACTTACCATACATACAAGCATGGGAAAGAGACCTGGGGATTAAATTCTCAGAGACCCAGAAAACAAAAATCTTCACCTTTACATTACACATAAGGCCTCGTTAGCCACCAGATATCAGGAAGACTCTAACTAGATGGTATAAAACTCCCTCCGTCCAAAAACGCTGTTTTCCATTTCTGGATCAGATCAGTGTTGGCGGTGTGGAGACGAGGAGGGCACAATACTACATATCTTTTGGCAGTGCGTAAAAATAAAAGCATTTTGGTAAATGATCACGAGCACGGTAAAAGAAATCACAGATTTCCCAATATTGGATCTCCCAATCTCAACGGTAAAATTCAGACTTAGACATCTCCTAACAGCGGCAAGGTCCTGTATTCCAATCTTATGGAAAAGCTCAAAGACGCCTACTAGACAACATTGGTGACAACATTCAGCTGATGGAGAAGCTAACGATGGGAATAAAAGAACAGGAGGAGAAGTATAGACATATTTGGAGCCCATATATAAAATATAGAGAGCAGGAGCTCTGAGGAACACCTGGGAATGTCGCTTTTTGTTTTTTTATTTGGGGGGAAGGGGGGTAAGGACATTGTTATAGTGTGTAACTGTATGTGCAAACTCTTTTTGATTTATGAATTGGCCAAATGTTGTTGTATATATGCTTGAAAAACAAAAAAATAAAGAATTTAAAAAAAAAAAAAAGAAAGAAAGACGACGTTCAGAGAACTTATGTCTGTATTGTGGAGAATCCGGACATTATGCAGTTAATTGACCCAATACATTTAAAAGAACAATTGCAGCAACGGATATTACCGTATCTGAACAAATAAACTACATTTCTCATTCCGTCTCGCCTTTGATGAATCTCTGAAGGAAGCAAATAAAGTTAATTCCTTATCAACTCATTTTGTCATCCCAATAAGACTTATCGTTGAGAGCAATGAAATACCTTGCTCTGCTATGCCTGGACTCAGGGTCCGGGGGCAACTTCATGGACATAGAATTTGCTTTGGCAACCATTAAGTCATATGCAATGTAAATGGTGAAAGCAAGATGTGGAAGAATGGTCTAAGTAACCAGGTGTGCCATTTTTAGAGGAATGATTAACTTGTGACTTGTGACTCTTAGAGTAAGGGAAGCATAAAGCCAGGAGCATAAATAAAGAGATTGCTGACCCTCCTAGCTAGTGCTAGGGAAGGAAGATAAAACTCTAAAAGAGGAGTGCGGAGTGCAATTGGGATCGAGCAAAAAGGTCCTATGTGGCAATAAGGATCCCTTACCTATTCCTGACCCTGGGACAGAAAAGGTATAATTAAATACAATTACCGAGAGGGAAGTGTGCAATTTGGGCTGAAACAGTTCTTTTTTTTTTCTCTTTCTCCTCTCTCGTTACACGGGGAATTAAAAAAAAGGAAGGAAGGTAATAGAAAAAATAAAAAGAGAAAAAATAATAAATACATATATATATATATATATATAAACCCCTGTGGAGGTACAGCAGGAAATAATGTGGTATCAATAGGGACTGTGGAAAGAAGGGATACGTAAGCTGACTCGCTGATCCTATGATTTTTGGACTTGACCATAAATAATCAACAAAGTATCAACATCAAGTCTGGAAGGTCTCAACCACATCAGCCCAATTTTCTGCAGGCGGAAGTACGGGGGTCCTATAGGGTCCAGTAGGAGGAGGAGGAGGAGAGAAGAGGAAATAAAAACAACAAATACCAGTAGAGGGTGGAAAGAGCTGGAACGGGGTGAAATAGTGGGGTTCGGTGTATGCCCCTAGTGGCAAACTGGGGAAGAGAATTAGACCGACGAACAAAATTAAAATGAGTAGGTCGACGAGAGGTGTCGCCTCTAAAACACCAAAAAATAATGCCGGGAATACAGCAGTACATGACACAAGAGGGAAACCCCAAAAGCCCTGGGACAAAGACAAAAAAAAACAGGAGAGGTAAATGCTAACCGCTCAAAGGGTGAGACAACCCTGGAAAGTGAATACGACCGTAGCAGACCAGAGGAAGCAGTACTGGACCCACAACCCCCTTCAAAAGCAGAGATGAATGAGATGTTGCTGAGGATGGAAAACCTGATAAAAACAGAAATTAACAAAATAAGAACAGATTTGGGGGGACTACTTGAAAGAGTAGAAGAGACGAAAAAAAGAATAGAAGAACAAGACCGAGAATTGAACAAGTTAAAAACACAAGTCCAAGCAATTACAGTCAACCAAAGAACCCCAGCATACCGGTTAGAAGACCAAGAAAATCGCAACAGGCGCCAGAACCTGAGAATACGTGCGATAGTGGAAGAGAAGGGAGAGGACCTAAGAGCCATCATGAATACAATATTTAACCCTCTGTTGGATAAACCGGCAGAAGCAAAGCCTCTCAAAATAGGGCGGGTCCACAGAGTGGGAAACCCAAATCAACCGGAGGGAAAGGGTCCTAGAGATATCGTAGTGCGTTTTCGATAATTTGAAGACAAGGCGGAAATATGGAGAAGATTGAGGGGGGCACCCGCAATCAATTATAAAGAAAACAAGATCCAAATCTTCTCTGACCTCTCCGGAGAAACATTAACAAGAAGAAGACATTTGAATACGCTGTTAGACCTGATGCGGACGAAGAATATAAAGTATCAGTGGGGGTTCCCTGCGTGTCTCATAGGCTTTAAAGAGGGAGTAACTGCACGTCTAGTATACCCAGAAGATCTAGAGAGGTTCTGCCAGAAATTAGATATAACTGCCCCCGACTTACCGGATTGGGTGGCCTAGCACCAAATTAAAATTGCTCAGAAGGGGGGACAGAGGGGGGAGGGTGGGGGGGGAGAGGGGTGGAAATGGCAGCCAGAAGGCAATCCTAGAGCACCACCTCACGGAAAGGAGCCGAAGGTGAAGGGAGTGGAGGCAACCTAGAGCGGCTCCCAAGCCTGCAATAGGCCAGGAGTTGGAGAGGGGGGGGAAGGATGGGGGGGCAGGGGAAGGGGGGCCATCTCGTCGAATCCACATTGTCCAGTTTACCTACCCCAAGGGGTGCCCCCAAGGGTGGCAGAAAGGAAACAACAAAGTAAGCAAAAGAACAACAATATATTCAGATGACAGAGATTAAACTCTTATCATATAATGTGAAGGGTTTAAATTCCCCTGCCAAGAGACACAAAATCCTAAGGGAATTGCAGTACTACAAAGCGGATATATAGTGAAAAAAGTACAGGAGGAACTAGAAATGTATTTCCTCGAGAACGACACGGAGGGGATCTCTAGGGCCACACTCTGGTAAGCCCATAAAGCTTACATCAGGGGAATATTCATAAGGGAGGGAGCCAGAAAAAAAAAAGAAAAAACAAGGATGTTAAAGAAATCTTAAAATTTGAACAGGAACATAAAAAAAGAGGCCAAAAAAGAGAAATATGGCATAAATTAATACTCAAAAGAGAGGAATATAGAGTACTCACAGAACAGGAAATTAAGAAAGAATTAAATAGCATTGAAAGAGAAAGATACATTTGGGGGGACAAACCTAGTAAATCCCTGGCGAGAATGGTACAGAATAAGAAAGGCAGGAACTATATAGAAAAAATTAGAAAAAAGAACGGGGACCTGGTATACAACACAAAGGACATAGCCGAAGAGTTTAGAAGATACTATGAGGGCCTATATACTGTGAAACAAAAGAACTGGAACCCTGGAGAAAAAGAGGCAAATATAGGGGAAGTATTAAGGAAAGCTAACCTCCCCAGAATAGACAAAGAAGTAGCGGAAAATTTAGATAGGCCAATTACGGAGGAGGAAATAAGGAGAATTGTAAAAAAACTCTGCCAAAGGGAAAAGCCCCGGGCCCGACGGCTTTACGACCAGATACCTGCAAAGATTTGGAACCATTTTGATCCCAAGATTATGTCAGTACTTTAACGGACTAGGGTCCGATTATGAACTAAGCAGGGAGGCTTCAATCACGGTCATAGAAAAGGAGGGGAAAGATACTACGCTCTGTTCGGGTTTTAGGCCAATCTCACTATTGAACGTGGACATAAAGATCTACGCCAAGATCCTGGCAGAGCGTATGAAGGAGACATTGACGGGCCTGGTCCATCCAGACCAGGTAGGATTCATACCAGGGAGGGAGGGGAAAGACAACGGGGTGAGGGCCCTCCTGATCCTCGGGTAGATCAAAGAAAACGGGGCTCCCAGTCTACTTTTGTCAGTCGATCCTGAAAAAGCGTTCGACAGAGTGGACTGAGCCCATGATGCAAATATTAGAAGAGGAGGCCCAGAGATGAGGAAGAGGATCCAAACTCTATACCACCACCCCCAGGCTAGGGTGAAAATAAATGGATCCCTATCGACCCCTTTTGAAATGAGAAATGGGACCAGGCAGTGTGTTATCACTAGAGCCCCTGTTAGCAATGATACGCAACGACCACAACATCAAGGGGGTAAGAATAGGAGAAGAAGAGCACAAGTTATCCGCATTTGCGAATGATGTTCTATTCTATGTGAGGAACCCAAGATCTACGTTGCCTCATTTATTAATGGCCAATATTAAACAATATGGAGAGATCTCCAATTTTAAAATGAATGTGTCCAAAACAGAAATCTTAAAAATAAACATCGAGGAGCCTGAAGAAAGATCTATTAAAAAAGCGTACAACTTCACCTGACGCAAAGAGATAAAGTATTTGGGAATAAAATTAACAAAATCGCTAAAAAAAATATATAGATTATATCCCCTTTATTAGACGAAATTAAAGGCGAAATTAAGAAAATAAAGAACCGGCCGATCTCCGTGAAGGATAAATATAGTAAAGATGATATTAATGCCAAAAATCTTGTATAGGTTTCAGATGCTCCCTGTAGCCGTACCACAAGTCTACTTCAAAACACTTAACTCCTTGTTAGCGAATTATATATGGAACAATAAGAAACACACAATCTCTCTTCAGGTTTTAAAACAAGAAAAAAAACAGGGTGGATTAGCAGTCCCGGATATAAGAAAATATTATAACGCCTCGGTAATCTCGCGTATAATAAAATGGGCCAAAGGAAACCACAATAAAAGATGGGTAAATATGGAACGTACACAATTAGGTAGAATAATATGGAATCCGCCACATCTTAGAAGCGTGCAAACAAATACACATGAAATCACACGGATAGCACTAAGGGTCTGGGACAGAATTCACAAACAGCTAGGATCAAAATATAATTCACCACTAATAGATTTAAAAGATAACAACATTTTTACACCAGGACTGAAAGAGGAAAGTGGGAACTGGATTAAAAATAGAATTCAGACCAGAGAGGCCCGGGACAACACTATTAAAGTGCTCAACCTCCTACACATAGTCTCCTCCAGTAAGACCCCTAGCCTGTTTGTAGGGACGGATGCCGAAAAGGCATTTGACCGGGTAGAATGGCAGTTTATGATGTCTACTTTGGAATACATAGGCCTGGGAGACAGGATGAGGAATTGGGTAACAGCAGTCTACGACGGACCGACGGCAAGGGTGAGGGCCAATGGGGTACTGTCAGATTCATTCCCAATAACCAACGGGACGAGACAGGGCTGCCCCCTGTCGCCCCTCCTGTTCGCACTGTCACTGGAGCCTTTCCTGTGCCATGTGCGGATAAACCACGACATTAAAGGTATTCTCACTACAAAGGCTCACTACAAAGTCTCCACATACGCAGATGACCTGCTTTTCACCCTTACGGAACCTGATACCTCCCTCCCGGCCCTGTTCCAGAAATTTGAAACTTACGGTAGACTCTCCAATTTAAAAATTAACTTCACAAAGTCAGAGGCCATGGGCATAGGGATCCCACAGCGACAGCTAGCCCAGCTTAAAGTCGGGTTCAACCTAAAATGGACGGCAGTAGCACTGAAATACTTAGGGACATACATCCCCCCTACACTTACACGTCTATTCCAGTTAAATTCCCCCCCCCTCTTGACAGAAGTTCGGAGACTATTAACTCAGTGGACTGGAGGACTACATTCTTGGGTGGGCAGGTGCAACATTTTAAAGATGACAATACTGCCCAAGTTCCTGTACCTCCTACAGGCCCTCCCGATCTCCATCCCGGGAAGCTACTTTAGACAGGTTCACTCCGCGTTCAATCACTTCCTCTGGGCGGGGAAAAGGTCGCGGATATGCAGAAAGGTCCTCTCCCTCCCCAAACTACCGGACATCCGGGCATATTATCGCTCAACACACCTGGTTAGATTAATTGACTGGTGCCGACATGGACACAATAAGTTATGGACACAGGTCGAACAGGGCCAGACCGAGATTCCCTTACACCGCGCCCCGTGGTGTTCAGCCTCGCTCCCTCTGTTGATTAAACGCCACCCTCTCGTAGGGATATTAGGGTATGCTCGGATCTTTTTGACTGGCTCTCCCTGACCTCCAGAGACTCCCCCCTTAGACCAAAGGTCATCTCTATGAGCGAAAACTCAGGAGACGAACTACAAGGTTCTCACTCGCTGGTACAGAACACCGGATCTCCTGAATAAACTATTCCCCGACACCTGCTGGAGATGCCAACAAGACAAGGGTACTCTGCTTCATGTGTTTTGGTCCTGCCCGCGGGTCAGGGGCTTCTGGGGAGAGGTGCGCAGGATTACCCAAAAGTTTACGGGGTACATAGTACCAGACGACCCGGCTTACTTTCTCCTACAGGCAACTAATATACCACCTGGAACTTACAAAAAATCGGTGGTACGCCACCTTTTGGACGCAGCCAGGGCCTGCGTACCTCTCCGCTGGAAGTCCCCTCACCCTCCGACTATTGCTCTTTGGCTGAATAGGGTAGACGAGATCAGTCGAATGGAAGACTTGATCCTCTCCAGCCAACAGCGCCAGGAGACATACTCTGAGACATGGCAGTCATACAACTTTTTCAAATACTCAGATGAAGGACAGAAGCTCAGAGAGACCGTCTGCCATACGCCCACCCAGCCACAGGTCTAAAACCTGCTCTTCCTGGCAAGCTGTCTATCTGAGATCAGAATAGGAACACCCTACGCCCTTTTAGGGCGCTTTGTATTAACCTTGCTCGTGCAGCCCCACCCCCCCACCCCCCCCCACCTACCTTCTACGTGCTCCATTCTATATCCCTGCTCCATTCTATATTGCTCTTTAACCTCTATTCTATTTCTTCTTGCTCTGAAAATGGAAAACAGACCTGGAGGCCGGATCGATCGGGCCCCGCCACTGTGTCACGTATTGCTACCCTCTGCCTTGAAAGTCACGCCCTCTTCGGGTACATTCTACTGCTACGAAGATATACGGTGTCTGTGACTATAGTTTTGCATGTATCATTGTACCTGCATACGAGAGCTGTTATCTCGACTGTTATATGTATATGTTGCGGGGCCTTTTTGGTGATAAATAAAAAAAAAAAAAAAAAAAATAGAATTCAGGTAAAAGATATCACTCAAAAGGGTAAAATTATGTCACTTCAAGAGATTAAAATTAAGACAGAACTCACAGGGTGTAATGAATGGAGATACCGGCAGCTATCCTCTTTCTTTAGGAGCCTTCCGGGAACAGAAGAAATATACCCCCCTGGAACAGCTATGTCTAGCTGAAAATTCAAAAGGGAATATTTCAAAATTATACAAATTCCTGATGAGGGCAGAGGAGCTGGGGGTACCCAGGTACATTAAAAAATGGGAAAGAGAATTTGAAAGCACAAGGAGAAAGACGACTGTAGAAAGAATTATAAATTTAACCCAGTGATATAAAAGAAGAGAGAGTAAGGGATCAACCGAGGGGGGTGAGACTGTGGAAACGACGAGATGGAGGGGGGGGAATGGGAGGAACATGTAACGAATTTTAATACAAAAAAAAAATACATACTTGAACTGAAGGTGCTTAAAGAGTGGATTAATGAGAATCTCTAGACACTCTACCTCTCCTGCTGGGGCAGCCTTATTCTTTGTGGTTAAAGAAGGACTCCACCCTGCGTCTGTGTATTGACTACAGAGATTTAAATAGGATCACAATTAAGAATCGATATCCACTCCCGCTCATTCCAGAAATGCTTGAGAGACTCCGCTCCGCCAAACCTTTACCAAATGAGATTTACGGGGGGCATACAACCTTGTCCGTATTCGTCCCGGGGATGAATATAAGACTGCTTTCAGAACCTTTGGGCTTTGCAATGGCGCCTGCAACTTTTCAACATTTTATTAATAATGATTTTCGAGCTTTGCTTGATCAGTTTGTAATATGATCAGTATGCACTTGGATGACATTCTCATTTTCTCTGATACTTTGGAGAACACCGCAAGCATGTCTGTATTGTTTTCGAGAGATTAAGGCGGAATAAACTTTACATCAACCTAGAAAAATGCGAGTTTGAACAAGCTCAGATCCAGTTCTTGGGATACATAAACATGGATCCTGATAAGATCAAGGCAGTGGTGTCCCTAGAAATGTTAAGGAGATACAGCGATTTGTTGGATTTGCCAACTGTTACAGAAGATATATAAGGAATTTCTCCAAGGTAATTGCTCCAGCTGACAAAAAAAGGGATGCCCTTTTGTTTGGTCTGCTGAGGCACAGGCTGCCTTTAATAAACGTCAAACTCTCTTCACTTCTGAGCCAAAACTGGTACATCCAGATACAGAACTACCTTTCATCGTAGAAGTTGATGCTTCTAATTCTGCTGTGGGAGCTATCCTTTCTCAGCGAATTGGAGAAAAAATGCAGCTTCATCCTTGCGCTTATTTCTCTCGACTGATGTCTTCTGCCGAGAGGAATATGGCATTGGAAACAAGGAAGCATTTTCTGAGTGGAGGCATCTGCTGGAACCGATCATAAAAAATCTGATTTCTTTTAGGTCTGCTAAAAGGTTGTCATATAGACAAGCACGTTGGACCCTTTTCTTCTCCAGGTTCAATTTTGTTATCTCGTACCGCCCTGGATCAAGGAATGGTAAGGCTGATACTCAAATGTTGCCTGGGCCCCTCCAGGAAAGAAACTCTGAATGTACAATCCTGCCTCAAAAGAACTTTCTAGGGGCCACAAGTTCAAAGACATTTCTTAATCTCCTCAAGGAGGGGTATGAGAATGACTAACTTCTTAATTATCCTCCTAAAGACATTAACCTCAAGTTCAACAATGGTTTTTGGACTCAAGGACATTGCCTCTATGTACTTGAATCAGTTCGGGTAGAAGCCCTCAGGCTGGTACATTTTGGGGTTTCTAAGACAGAAGAACTCTTATCACGTTCCTTTTGGTGGCCTGGGTAAAGAAATATGTTTCTTTATGTCTAACCTGTGCTCGCAATAAGACACCCCGATCTTCTCCTCTGGGTTTACTTCTACCACTGCCTGTTCCATCAAGACCATGGGGGTCAATTTCCATGGACTTTGTGGTTGACCTTCCTCTTTCGAAATTCCTTTCCATTCTAGTAGTCGTTGACCGTCTCACTAAGATGGCTCATTTTATTTCAGTACAAGTCTGCCGAACATACTGCTGAGATAATGGTTAAAGAAGTGTTTAAACTTCATGGAATTCCTGATGATGTGGTGTCGGACAGAGGGGTACAGTTTACCTCAAAATTTTGGAAAAGTTTTTGCTCAGCTTTGGGTGTAACAATTAATCTGTCCTCAGCTCTTCATCCACAGTCTAATGGTCAAACCGAGAGGACCAATCAAACTCTGGAGCAATACCGTAGGTCTATTCCCACAAGGTTTGGTTATCTACCAAAAATTTAAAGGTTCAGGTTCCATGTGCTAAGTTGGGTCAAAAGTTTATTGGACCTTTTGAGATTTCTGCTCAAATCAACCCTGTCACTTTTCGCCTAAAACTTCCTGACAATATGAAGATTCACCCTGTTTTTCATAATTCACTACTCAAACAGTTTCATGAAAATACCTTTTCTGAGAAGAATCCATCCTCCTCCCTCCACCTGGTACAGGGTGAAGAAGAATGTGTGGTGGAAAAAACAGGGTGAAGAAGAATTTGTGGTGGAAAAAAATCTTGACTCCAGGATCTCTAGAAACAAACTGCAATATTTGGTTCAATGGGAAGGATATGGACCAGAAGAAAATTCTTGGGAGCCTGCAAACAATGTCCATGGCCCTAGATTAACAAGGGAATTTCACCAGAGGTTTCCTCAGAAACCTGGCCCTAAAGACGTCCAGTGCTGGGATGAGGGGATCCAACAGTACATCTCGCTGATGATCTCTGCTAGAGACCGGTATATACAACTAAAATTTCTACACAAGGCTTATTATACCCCCCCGAGACTGGCTAGGATCTATCCGTCCTGCTCGGATCAATGCCCCAAGTGCCTGCTAGAGGTGCATAAGCACGTGGTTTGGACATGCCCCATAATACAGGATTTTTGGAGAGGTGTGGTAGCCGAGATTAATGATGTTAGTGGGCTGAGGGTGACTGTTGATCCTAGAGTCCTATTGCTGGGAGTCTGTGACACAGTAATGCCCAATAGGCACCGACAGTTGTTTGTGTTCTATTCGGCCTTCTATGCCAGGAAGACGATCTTGTCTACCCGTTCCCCCCACGGTCTCACAGTGGAGGCTACTGGTGCTCCCCCTCTATAAATTAACCTATATGAGCCGTAAGTGCCCCAAGAAATTCGATAAAATCTGGGGGAAGTGGGTTGGGAAGTGTCCAGGTACTGATTAGACGTTCTACGGATGGGGCTACTGGATCTAATGTTGTGAACTGCACTGTTTGTAGGGTAAAATTAAATTTGTGGGCTCTGACCCTTCAGCTCCTGGGGTGCCTATGCCTCTCCCCCCTGGGGCCCTCCCTGTGCCTCTTACCCTGTGGTCCCCCTTATCCGCCTGGGAGGGTTCCCCCCCCTCCCCCTGGTAAATGCCTGCTTACGATGTGCTTGAATACCTATGCTGTTAATACCCGGAGTGATGTTCCCTGGACTAGCAACCTCAACGCTCTCTTATGTATGCATCAACTATTTGTTTGTATGACTACACCTGTGTGTTCTGAGTTATGTACCATGATATAATGTACTGTGTTCGTTTGTAGTGCATTTTGATGAATAAAAACGTACCTGTTAAAAAAAAAAAAAAGACGTCCAGTGGACGTCCTGGAAGGAGGGGAGTAATGTCAGGACCGGGTCTTGAACCTGGGACCTCAGCTGTGTCTGGCAGTGAGCCTTCTCACTGAGCTATCTGTGATGCTGGACAGCTCCCTATCTCTGTTCTGCTTGACAAACCCTTCTGATCCATTGTAACTTGCTGCCTTGTGTCTTGATTGTCTTGAACCTTGAACCCCTTGCTCATCCCACAAACTTCCATGTCTCTGCACTTCCTCCTTGCCAGAAAATTGTGCTATCTCCATCCTGTATCTCGCTCCTGTCTTCTCTGCTGCCATCCATATTTGCTACTGCTCGTTATCGACTCTTGGCTTGTTATCGACCACTTAAGTTTAACGGAGACCACCTTAATCAATGTCGTATATACTTTCAGATGCAACCTGCTGCATTTCCTTCTGAAAGGAAAAAAGTGCTGTTTATTATAAATCCCCTGACTGACTTTAGCCTGGGCCTCCTCTTATGTGGAGAAAGATGATGTCGTCCTGGATGATTAAGATTCTTTTGTAAAAGCGATAAACCAAGTTTTCGATGATCCTGACCGCTGCGCCCACTGCTGAGGCAAAATTGCACAATTTACGGCAGGGTAGACGCTCTGTTGCAGAGTACACAACGGAATTTCGACGCTGGATCTCAGATACCAATTGGAATCCAGCAGCACAAAAGAGTCAGTTCCGTCAAGGACTCTCGAAACAAGTAAAAGATGAGCTTGCCAGAGTAGAAAGTCCTGACTACCTCGAGGCTTTCATTAAATTATGTATTCGAATTGTGACTTACTGAAAGGAGAAAGGAGAGACTGGGAATCTTAGGCAGTAATGGTGGCCTGCGTTTTTCTACTACTACGCCTAAGGGTCCAAGAGTTTTTCCTGATTCTGACACTCCTGAACCTATGCAGGTGGATGCTATTAAAATATCTATTACTATTCAGGAGAAAGAAAGACGACGTTCAGAGAACTTATGTCTGTATTGTGGAGACTCCGGACATTATGCAGTTAATTGTCCCAATAAATGTAAAAGAACAATTGCAGCAACGGATATTACCGTATCTGAACAAATAAACTCAATTTCTCAGTCCGTCTCGCCTTTGATTCAGGAAGCAAATAAAGTTAATTCCTTATCAACTCATTTTGTCATCCCAATAAGGCTTATCGTTAAGAGCAATGAAATACCTTGGTCTGCTATGCCTGGACTCAGGGGCCGGGGGCAAGTTCATGGACATAGAATTTGCCCAAAGTAATAACATTCTAATAAGAAATAAACTGACTGTGGATGGCTCACCTTTGTCTTCAGGACCCACGAGGCCATCCTACTGAAGCTCTTAATTGAGACTGACCATCTCCTGAATTTGGGTGATGTGATCAGCTATTCCTAGGCATTCCTTGGTTCTCTATCCATAATCCCTCCATCAACTGGGAGACACGTTCTTTAAGCTTTACATCTGACCAATTGCAAAAGACATTGCAAAGAATCTTATCAAATAAGCCCTCCACCAACCCAAAATTTACAAGCAGCTTTGGCAACCATTAAGTCGGGACGTTTGTGATAAAAAAGGGTGCAGATCAGCTGCCTCCTCATCGCGCTTATGATTGTCCCATTGACTTGCTTCCAGGGGCAGAAATACCACTTGGGGCGCCTTTATTCTTTATCAGAACCTGAACTGAAGGTGCTTAAAGAGTGGATTAATGAGAATCTAGAGAAGGGTTTTATCAGACACTCTACCTCTCCTGCTGGGGCAGTCTTATTCTTTGTGGTAAAGAAGGACTCCACCCTGCGTCCGTGTATTGACTACAGAGATTTAAATAGGATCACAATTAAGAGTCGATATCCACTCCCGCTCATTCCAGAAATGCTTGAGAGACTCCGCTCCGCCAAACTCTTTACCAAATGAGATTTACAGGGGGCATACAACCTTGTCCGTATTCGTCCCGGGGATGACTGCTTATGGACATTTTGAGTCTTTGGTCATGCCCTTTCAAGACAACCGAATTTGCATGTATGTGCAGTTTCATGGCGGCAGGACTCAGTAGGCACGCATAACAATCGGCTTCATCAGATAAATATAAGGCGCAATTTGGGGGCATAGGTAGAACAAGACCAACAAATTGTTTTCTAGGCCTTGTTTCATGGCCTAGACCATGGAAGCCCGGCATCAAAACCAGAGCATAACAAATTAGACATCCTAAATGAGGCCCCCAGCAAAAAACATATGCAGTTCAACTCATGGTGAGCTATTTTTCACCATTGCATTAGCCCAGAGCATACAAATTATACATCCTAAATCAGGTCCCCAGCAGAAAACAGATGCAGTTCAACTCATGGTGATTCAGGTTTAGCCCAGGTGTTTAGCTCAGAGCATACAAATTATACATCCTAAATCAGACCAGCAGAAAAGAGATGCAGTTCAACTCATGGTGACCTCAAGACACCCGGATTTGCATGTATGTGCAGCTGCATGGGGGCGGGACTCAGTAGGCACGCATAACAATCGGCTTCATCAGATCTATATAAGGCGCAATTGGGGGCAAATATATGCGTAGGTAGAACAAGACCAACACATTGTTTTCTAGGCCTTGTTGAACACCACCAGCAACATTAACACCATCTGAATGCCTTTCCAAATCAAAGGAACTCAAGCTATTTTTCACCATGGAAGACCGGCATCAAAACCAGAGCATACAAACTATACATCCTAAATCAGGTCCCCAGCAGAAAACAGATGCAGTTCAAGTCATGGTGAGCTATTATTCATCATTGCATTAGCCCAGGTTTAGAGCCCAGAACATACAGATTATACATCCTAAATCAGACCCCCAGCAGAAAACAGATGCAATTCAACTCATGGTGACTTCAAGACACCCGAATTTGCATGTATGTGCAGCTTCATGGCGGCGGGACTCAGTAGGCACGCATAACAATCAGCTTCATCAGATCAATATAAGGCGCACGGTCATGCAATTGGGGGCAAATATATGCGTAGGTAGAACAAGACCAACAAATTGTTTTCTAGGCCTTATTGTGTTCTAACTTTATATCGTGACTTAAAAGGGAGAGGGAAGGAGAGGGATAAAAAAAATAAAAAAAAGCTCCCTATTGTGTTCTTGATTTAAGTGGAAAAGGAAAAAAAAATAAAAAAAGGAAAAAAAATAAGTGGCAAGACATAAGTGTAAGACATATTTAGGGTGGCTATTCAAGGGGACCAAGTTGTCCCTAATCTCATCTTCTTAATAAGGAGAGACAATATAAAAAGAGAAAAAAGAAAGAAAGTGGGGATACCCTATTGTGTTCCTGAATTTATTAGGTGACTCTACTTTCCCTTGAGAAAAAAGGGGCAAGTGCAATGGTGCAAAATATATTTCAATAGCTATTCGTGCCTCCCCAATAAGATGGAGATTTAGAAACCTTGTGAGTTTTAGGGGGACTAAGTTGTCCCTATTCTCGTCCTCTTGCTAAAGGGAGGGACGAGTTGAGAAAAAAAAAAAAAAAAGGACTAAAGGAAAGAGGGGTTTAAAGATTAAGATGGGGAGCCACCCACATCTCCACCTCCCTGATCCTCCCTCTCCCTTCCCCCCTCCCACCCCCTGAACCTCCCCCATCTCCCCCAGATCCCCTCATGTCTCATCCTAGAGTTGTCGTGAAATGACCATAATTCCTCCATCATTTTAATTCTATCTATTTCTCTTATCCATTCCTCTACCGAAGGTGCTTCCTTTTTCTTCCAATTCCTAGGGATAAGCGCCTTAGCTCCATTTAATAAATGTGGGACCAGTGAGCCCCTATATTTTTTTCTAGACATCCCCGTATTATGAAATAAACATTCCCAGGGGTCCTGTTTCACCTCATACCCACTTATCCTCTTTATCTGGGTTAATATTTCTTTCCAGTATACTTGTATCCGGGGACATTGCCACCAGATGTGGGCATGAGTTCCCTCCATCCCGCATTCTCTCCAGCACAGGGGCGAGACCTCCCTGTCTATTTTGTGCATTTTCATTGGGACATAGTACCATTTGATGAGGAGCTTGTAGTTCATCTCTTTAACCTTTGCGTCCATTGAGGTAGCATAGGCATATTCTAGTACTTTCCTTTTTTGTTCCGTACCTATAATTTGGTTCAGTTCTAATTCCCAACTTTCCAGTATTTTACCTGCCTCTACTTCCCTACTGGGTGTCAATATATTATATACGTTGGAGAGCCCCTGCCGTCCTGCTCCCCCCCGTACTACGCCTTTTTCCCATTGATTTAAGTCATTAGGGGCCCGCAACGGCTTCGGTAAGGTGTTTATAAAGTGTTGAACCTGTCTATAACCCCATACATCTCCTGGTAACACTCCATGTCTCTCTTGTAGCTCCTGAATAGAGCACAGAACATCACCCTTCATTAAATCCCTCAATGTTAATGTTTCTGAGGTTGACCATCTTCGAAATATGCCACCCTCTTTCCCAGGTGGGAAATAGTCTGTACCCGTAAGAGGCATTAACGGGCTATTATAGGGCCATTCTTTCTTTTTACATATTCTGTCCCAAATTTTATACGTTTCTTTAGTCATTATGGGGGTGTCCTGAGGGAGTCCTCTATATTGCATCGGAACCCATATTCTGTTTCCCAGATCTTGAACACTTAAACTCTCTTCTACTTCTACCCACCTGTTTTTTCTTACCCCCCCCTCCCTCCATCTGAAACCAGTCTAGTATTCTCCTCAGAACTGATGCCTCATAGTACCTCTTAAAGTCAGGTAGTTGTAGTCCTCCCTCATGTCTTGGTCTAATCAGGGTTCCTACCGCTATGCAGGATTTCCTTTCCTTCCATATGAAACCTCTGATTATCTTGCCCAGTATTGTAAAAAAGACTTCTGGAATTTTAATCGGGAGTGCTTGGAAAATATATAAGGCTTTAGGTAGTATCATCATCTTTATGATGTTTATCCTTCCTAGCCAGGATACTCTGTTCACGTTATATCCCTTTAGATCTGCTTTTAATTTGTTTAATAGAAGTATATAATTATCTTCATATATATATATATCTTTCTGTTGTAGACAGGAAAACACCCAGATATCTCATCCCCCTCTGTTTCCACTTGAATGGATATAGAGCTTCAAGATCCCTGCGTTCGCTACGGCCGACCGAGATACTAAGGATCTCTGTTTTCTCTTGATTGATTTTTAAATTTGAGATCTCGCCATATTTCTCGTATTCCGCTATTATTCTCAGCAGTGTTTGTCTCGGGTTAGATACATACAACATCATGTCATCTGCGAACGCAGAGATCTTGTGCTCCCTCACGCCCACCATTATTCCTTCTATTTCCTGGGTCATCCTAATTGTCTCCAGGAGTGGCTCTAGTGTCAAGACAAACAGGAGGGGGAGAGCGGGCACCCGAATTTGCATGTATGTGCAGCTTCATGGCGGCGGGACTCAGTAGGCACGCATAACAATCAGCTTCATCAGATCAATATAAGGAGCACGGTCATGCAATTGGGGGCAAATATATGCGTAGGTAGAACAAGACCAACAAATTGTTTTCTAGGCCTTGTTGACCACCACCACCACCATTAAGCCATCTGAATGCCTTTCCAAATCAAGGAACTCAAGCTATTTTTTTTACCATGGAAGCCCGGCATCAAAACCAGAGCATACAAACTATACATCCTAAATCAGGTCCCCAGCAGAAAACAGATGCAATTCAACTCATGGTGACTTCAAGACACCCGAATTTGCATGTATGTGCAGCTTCATGGCGGCAGGAATCAGTAGGCACGCATAACAATCAGCTTCATCAGATCTATATAAGGCGCACGGTCATGCAATTGGGGGCAAATATATGCGTAGGTAAAACAAGACCAACAAATTGTTTTCTAGGCCTTGTTGACCACCACCAACAACATTAACACCGTCTGAATGCCTTTCCAAATCAAAGGAACTCAAGCTATTTTTCACCATGGAAGCCCGGCATCAAAACCAGAGCATAACAAATTATACTTCCTAAATGAGGCCCCCAGCAGAAATCATTTGCAGTTCAACTCATGGTGAGCTATTATTCACCATTGCATTAGCCCAGGTATTTAGCCCAGAGCATACAAACTATACATCCTAAATCAGGTCCCCAACAGAAAACAGACGCAGTTCAAGTCATGGTGACTTCAGGTTTAGCCCAGTTTTTCAGCCCAGAACATACAAATTATACATCCTAAATCAGGTCCCCAGCAGAAAACAGATGCAATTCAACTCATGGTGACTTCAAGACACCCGAATTTGCATGTATGTGCAGCTTCATGGCGGCGGGACTCAGTAGGCACGCATAACAATCAGCTTCATCAGATCTATATAAGGCGCACGGTCATGCAATTGGGGGCAAATATATGCGTAGGTAGAACAAGACCAACAAATTGTTTTCTAGGCCTTGTTGACCACCACCAACAACATTAACACCGTCTGAATGCCTTTCCAAATCAAAGGAACTCAAGCTATTTTTCACCATGGAAGCCTGGCATCAAAACCAGAGCATAACAAATTATACATCCTAAATGATGCCCCCAGCAGAAACCATTTGCAGTTCAACTCATGGTGAGCTATTATTCACCATTGCGTTCAGCCCAGGTATTCAGCCCAGGTATTCAGCCCAGGTATTCAGCCCAGGTATTCAGCCCAGAGCATACAAACAATACATCCTAAATCAGGTCCCCAGCAGAAAACAGATGCAGTTCAACTCATGGTGACTTCAGGTTTAGCCCAGGTTTTTAGCCCACAGCATACAAATTATACATCCTAAATCAGGTCCCCAGCAGAAAACAGATGCAATTCAACGCATGGTGACTTCAAGACACCCGAATTTGCATGTATGTGCAGCTTCATGGCAGCGGGACTCAGTAGGCACACATAACAATCGGCTTCATCAGATCAATATAAGGCGCACAATCATGCAATTGGGGGCAAATATATGCGTAGGTAGAACAAGACCAACAAATTGTTTTCTAGGCCTTGTTGACGACCACCACCACCACCACCACCACCACCACCACCACTAACCCATCTGAATGCCTTTCCAAATCAAAGGAACTCAAGCTATTTTTCACCATGGAAGCCCAGCATCAAAACCAGAGCATACAAACTATACGTCCTAAATCAGGTCCCCAGCAGAAAACAGATGCAGTTCAACTCATGGTGACTTCAGGTTTAGCCCAGGTTTTTAGCCCACAGCATACAAATTATACATCCTAAATCAGGTCCCCAGCAGAAAACAGATGCAATTCAACGGCATGGTGACTTCAAGACACCCGAATTTGCATGTATGTGCAGCTTCATGGCAGCGGGACTCAGTAGGCACGCATAACAATCGGCTTCATCAGATCAATATAAGGCGCACAATCATGCAATTGGGGGCAAATATATGCGTAGGTAGAACAAGACCAACAAATTGTTTTCTAGGCCTTGTTGACCACCACCACCACCCCATCTGAATGCCTTTCCAAATCAAAGGAACTCAAGCTATTTTTCACCATGGAAGCCCGGCATCAAAACCAGAGCATACAAACTATAAGTCCTAAATCAGGTCCCCAGCAGAAAACAGATGCAGTTCAACTCATGGTGACTTCAGGTTTAGCCCAGGTTTTTAGCCCACAGCATACAAATTATACATCCTAAATCAGGTCCCCAGCAGAAAACAGATGCAATTCAACGGCATGGTGACTTCAAGACACCCGAATTTGCATGTATGTGCAGCTTCATGGCGGCGGGACTCAGTAGGCACGCATAACAATCAGCTTCATCAGATCAATATAAGGCGCACAGTCATGCAATTGGGGGCAAATATATGCGTAGGTAGAACAAGACCAACAAATTGTTTTCTAGGCCTTGTTGACCACCACCAACAACATTAACACAGTCTGAATGCCTTTCCAAATCAAAGGAACTCAAGCTATTTTTCACCATGGAAGCCCGGCATCAAAACCAGAGCATAACGAATTATACATCCTAAATGAGGCCCCCAGCAGAAACCATTTGCAGTTCAACTCATGGTGAGCTATTATTCACCATCGCATTAGCCCAGGTTTAGCCCAGGTGTTTAGCCCAGGTGTTTAGCCCAGGTGTTTAGCCCAGAGCATACAAACTATACATCCTAAATCAGGTCCCCAACAGAAAACAGACGCAGTTCAAGTCATGGTGACTTCAGGTTTAGCCCAGGTTTTCAGCCCAGAACATACAAATTATACATCCTAAATCAGGTCCCCAGCAGAAAACAGATGCAATTCAACTCATGGTGACTTCAAGACACCCGAATTTGCATGTATGTGCAGCTTCATGGCGGCGGGACTCAGTAGGCACGCATAACAATCAGCTTCATCAGATCAATATAAGGCACACGGTCATGCAATTGGGGGCAAATATATGCGTAGGTAGAACAAGACCAACAAATTGTTTTCTAGGCCTTGTTGACCACCACCACTAACCCATCTGAATGCCTTTCCAAATCAAATAAACTCAAGCTATTTTCCACCATGGAAGCCCAGCATCAAAACCAGAGCGTAACAAATTATACATCCTAAATGAGGTCCCCAGCAGAAAACATATGCAGTTCAACTCATGGTGAGCTATTTTTCACCATTGCTTTAGCCCAGGTTTAGCCCTTTTACATTACACAGCAACACTCTGCACCACTAGACCCCTTTAGATTTACACAGACACCCCCCAGCTCTGTCCTTTCCTGCATTATTCATGCAGATGGAGAGACAGTGAGCAGCGCTGAACAGAGGGCAATCACCTGCTGGTTTAATTATGTTAGCTTCAGCAGCTCTACTCAGCGCTGCTCAATGTCTCTCTCTCCCTTGCCATACAGGAGAGTGTTTGCTTACCTTGCAGCTGGAGATGGAGAAAATTAAACTTGGCGCGCCGCCGCGCTGTAAACATGTGCATACGCAGAGGCACAGCGCCTCCCACTCCACCGCCCGCCAATCACTGCCGTTATCTGTTTTTCTCAGCCCTCCCGCCTGGTTGGCTGGTGTTCCCCGCCACTCCCACATCGAGGGAGACAGACAGTTCCACTAGCCAACCAGGCGGAAGGGCTGAAAAAAAAATGTTTCCTGCTCGGCGGGACCCGGGGCTATTAGTGAAAGCCTTAATGGCCGAGACTCGGGGCTTTTCACCGACTTATTCGGCGCTCCAGACTCCCCAGTCCAGAGCTCCGCGGACACACACTCAGCGGCACGGGGGGGCGGACGTTATGATTTTGCAGGCCGCAGGTTCCCCAACCCTGCCCTAAGGTTTTGTGCCAACATTGACTGGTATATGGAACTGTTCATAATTCCCTGAACCTTGACTAAGCCCCCTGTTTCAGCTGAACAAAAACAGTCCCAAAGAATGATGCTGTCACCACCATGCTACACAGTGGGTATGGTGTTCTTTTAGTGATGTGCAGTGTTGTTTTTGCGCCAAACATCTTTTGACATTTTGGCTTAAAAGTTCAACCTTGGTTTCAGCAAACCATAAAACAATTTCCCACATGCTTTTAGGAGACAAAATTTAGTTGGATGCTTTTCTTTGTAAGAAAAGGCTTCCATCTTGCCCCTCTACCTCATAGCCCAGACATATGAAGAATATGGAAGCTTTCTGCGGACCATGGCTTTTGCTGTAGGATGTGACTAAGAAAATGTCAGGAAAGACCTCCTAGAACAGTTGAACTTTATTTGGGGTTAATCAGAGGCACTTTAAATTAAGGCAGGTGTGTACTGACTCTTTAACATGAGTTTGAGTGTGATTGCTTAATTCTGAATACAGCTACATCCCCAGTTATAAAAGAATGTGGCCACTAGGCGCGGGCGTGATGACGTGACGCACGCACGCACGCCGTGGGAGGGACGGAGATGTGCCGCGAGCCAACCGAGGCACCTGGGAGTGAGGACGCCGCAGGGCTGGAAGATCGGGGGAGCCGACACGGGCGCGAGTCAGCAGCGCTGCGGGGTCCAAGGCGGCATTCATTTGGTCCGGTATCGGGCCGGCCCAGCGTTGCCTACTGCACCCTCCACACCCCATGGTCCCGGCCAGCGTATAGCGCGAGAGGACGGTTCGGTAAGGGAATGCTGAGCCTCCAGGGGTGGATTTGATTCCAGCACTCCCCCCTCTCCCCGCGGACCCGCCTGTCCTGTTGCCTGTTGTGCCATAGGAACCAGGTAATATCCATTCCTCCCATCTCTTTCTATCGCAACCCGGAAGGTCTGGTAAGCAACTTTCAGCTGAACCTCTACAAACTGTATATTGTGGTTGCATTATGAGAATCTGTGAAATGTTTCTGAAGGTAGATTTACTGGTGATTGACCCAAAATATTCTATGCAGCGGTAAGATATGAGAACTTTGTGAAAGTAACCCTCCTATTTTTGATATCAAATAAGTGCCTTGTTTAAGCCATGCAGCGTCTCATAAATTGTTTCAAAACAACAGCGAACCAAAATATATAGACGAGACTATTGCACTAGACTATATCTTGAACCATTGCTGATAAGTGAGTGTGGACCACGCCGATACCCACCAGTAGGGGCATTAAGCGAATTTCTGTACCAAATAATTAAATAGGACGGGTTGGTTTAGGCTGGGCGATTTACCGCCATAAAAAAATAAAAAAAATACTAGGTTGCTCACTGCCGTGATACGCTGTAGACTGTGCAGTTATATATACTAGCACAGGGGACTCGATCGCACCGCAATTTAAACGAACGGCATCTATCTGGTTAAAGGGAGCAGTGGGCCGGGGGGGGGGATTGGGTTTGAAAATCATCTCTTCTTTCTTGGCAGAGTCTGAAAACTACTTGTGCAACTCCCCCACTGGATGTGCGATTAACCCAGCAATAGGATTACTTACTGAAAAAAAAAAACTGGGGAAACGAATTCGGGCGAGGTGTAAATCAAATATGAGTAAGGTGACTAGGGGCTCCGCCCCGAAAACTCCCAAGGAAAATCCCCCAGGTAGCACGATAAGACAATATATGACTCAGGAGGGAAGCACCAAAAGCACAAGCAACACCAAAAAAACGGACAAAACAGGGACTGGGAGAAAAGGAGCGGGGGGTACTAACCCTCAAAACCCAGACATATCAACGGATGGGGAGCAAGAACCGAATCAAAATTTGGAGACCAGCCCAGATACACACATCCCATCTAAGAGGGAATTGGAAGTAATGTTGAAGAGATTAGAACTAAGTCTAGAAAAATCCATGAAGGATGAGATCAGCTCTCTGAGAACGGATTTGGGCCACTTGTTAACGCGGGTTGAAGAAACTGAGACACGGCTGGAAAAACAGGAACTAGAATTAAGTAATTTAAAAGATCAATATGCCATCATCCAACAGAACCAAAGGATGTTCAAATACCGCCTAGAGGACCAAGAAAATAGAAACAGAAGACAAAACGTAAGGATTAGGTCCATCCAAGAAGTAAAGGGAGAAGATCTGAAAAAAATATTAAATAGTCTGTTTGCCCCTCTATTAGACCAGGACATCGAAGGACCCCTGAAAATAGAACGGATACATAGAATAGGGAGAACCAGCAATGGAGAGGGGACAAGACCAAGAGACATTATTGTCAGATTTAGACATTACGAGGACAAAGCGGAAATTTGGTCTCGGCTAAGGAAAAAAACACCCCTGTGCTATGAGGGGGTAGAGATTCAGATCTTCCCCGATCTGGCTTGGGAAACTCTAGCCAGAAGGAGATATTTGAAGCCTCTCTTGGAACAACTGAGGGTACAGAATATTAAGTATCAGTGGGGGTTCCCGGCGTGCCTCATTGGCCAGAAGGATGGAAGGTCAGCTAGACTAACCTTTCCGGAAGAATTACCAGGGTTCTGCGCTAAATTAGATATCCCGGTCCTGGATCTTCCAGGATGGGTAGATTAGGTACATAAATTTCCAGAGATCAAAACTATAATTAAAAATGTAGGGATGGGGGGGTGGGGGACGGGTCTGCGGGGGGGGGGGGAGGGGAGGGGGAGGGCCTGTGATGGGTTCTGCCGCCTGTTCATTGTTACGGCCAGGGACAGACCACCATAGGCCTGTGGTCGGGGGTGGGTGCGGGGAAGTCCCACCACATGCAAGAGAGCTGGTGGAAAGGAGGAGGGAGGATCTCCATGGCTCTGAGGCCTTAGTGGGCCAAGGGGGGTGGAAGGGGGGGAGGGTGGCATGGGGAGGGTTGGGGAAGGGGGGGTCTTTTTTTGGTTCAGACGGGCGATTAGGATAGGGCCGGAGGCTCATGTAGCCTCTCAAAGAAATTTAAGTTCAAACAGATAGGAAGGCAGTAATGGTGGATGTTAAGTTTATATCATACAACATAAAAGGTTTAAATTCTGCGGGGAAGAGATTTAAAGTCCTAGAAGAAGCACCATGAAGCGGAGGTAGTCTTCTTACAGGAGACCCATCTCTCCCTTGACTCAAATGTCAAACTGTTCTCACCCATGTTCCCTACGTGGTACTATGGGGACTCCATTTCTAAACGCGCACGTGGCGTGGCAATTGGTTTTGCGGATGGGATAAGGTTTGACCTGGAGACAAGGCTGACAGATCCAGAGGGGAGATTTTTATTTCTAAAAGGAAAATTAGGGAACATGGCCTGCACCCTTGCTAATATCTACGCACCCACTATTCAGCCAGCCAAATATATGGTGAAAATCCTTGGAAGGCTGAAACTTTTCTCCGCAGGCTATACTATCTTAATGGGCGACCTTAATCTATGTATGAACCCGAGATTTGACAGTACATCCAGGGTGAGGGAGACAATGAATATCCAGCTTCAGAAACTAAAAAGAAGGATGCATGACTGTCAGCTAGTCGACGCTTGGAGAGCCCTCCACCCCCATACGCGGGATTATATGTTCTTTTCACCCCCGCACGGAACGTACTCAAGGTTAGATTACACTCTCGTGGACCATAAGTTGCTGGATATGATAACGGAAGCGGAGATTGGCGCGGTGACCATTTCTGATCACGCACCAATATCTATGAAAATTCGGATATCCACACAACAGAAACAACACCCGATGTGGCATTTAAACGATTGCCTGATACGAGAAGTGGGAGGGGCGGAAAGGGTGGAAGAAGAACTTAAACAATTCTTTCAAACAAACGATACAGGGGACATATCTAACACCACCCTCTGGGAGACTCATAAAGCATACATCAGGGGTATTTTAATCTTCATAGGGGCGAGAGGGAAACATGAGCAGAGTAGGAAGAGGGATACATTAACACAAGAAATAACCTCCCTAGAACAGAAACATAAAAAACAGCTCTCCCAGGACACTTATGGTAAGCTAATACTAAAAAGAGAGGAATTAAAGGAGATCTTGGAGCAAGATACTAAGACAAAGTTTAACAGCATAGCTAGAGAGAGGTACTTGTGGGGAAATAAACCTAGTAAGCAGCTAGCTAAAATGCCCCTAACAAAGAGAACCAGAAATTACATTGAAAAAATTAAAAAGCCAAATGGCGACCTGACCTATTGCACCAAGGATATTGCTGCGACATTTAGGGACTTTTATGAAGAATTGTACAATCTAAAACAGATTGGGTGGCAGGTCGGTGTAAAAGAGGCCAAAACCCGAGATTTCCTCGAGAAGGCCAGATTACCTAAGATTGACAACATAGAAAGTTCCCACATGGATAGGCCCATAACCGAAGATGAGGTTAAAAAAGCCCTCAAAAATACTGGGGTGGGGAAAAGCCCAGGGCCAGACGGTTTTACAGCCCTATATTATAAGAAATTTAGTAAAATTCTGGTTCCAAAACTATGCAGGTACTTTAATGAACTAGGATCGGAAACAGAAATAAGCAAGGATGCTCTTACTGCCTCGATAGCAATAATTTTAAAAGAAGGAAAGGACAGCTCACTGTAGTCAGGCTATAGGCCTATATCGTTATTAAATATAGATATAAAGCTCTTCGCGAAAGTTTTAGCCAAAAGATTGAAAAAGGTCATGCATTTTTTAGTGCATCCGGACCAGGTGGGCTTTGTCCCTGGAAGAGAGGGTAAAGATAATGGTATAAGAGCTCTCCTCCTAATACAGAGGATAAGGCAGGAGGGGTCCCCAGGTCTATTCCTGTCTGTTGACGCCGAAAAAGCGTTTGACAGGGTAGACTGGGGACTAATGCTGCTAACATTGGAAACGATGGGCCTGGGGAACAGGTTGATCAGCTGGATTAAAACATTATATCACCACCCCACCGCAAAAAGTAAATGGAATACTGTTGGAGGCCTTCGAAATGAAAAATGGAACCCGACAGGGATGCCCTTTATCCCCATTACTTTTTATACTATCCCTGGAACCGTTACTGGCAACGATTCGGAACGATTCTGATATTAACGGCGTAAGAGTGGGAAAGGAGGAACATAAGCTGTCCGCCTTCGCGGATGATGTTATGTTCTACCTCTCCAAACCAAGTAGTTCGATCCCTAGATTAATGAAGATACTACAAAAATACGGGGACATATCCAATTTTAAGATCAATATCGCCAAATCAGAAATTTTGAATATCAATCTCAATAAAACTGAGATAAGACAGGTGAAGGGGAGCTGTTCCTTTCCCTGGAGTAAAGAACTAAAATATTTAGGCATTAAACTGGCCCATTCGCTCAGTCAGATTTATAGAATAAATTATATCCCCCTTCTCAATGAGGTAAAAAGCGAGGTAAGAAAAACAATAAATAAACCCATCTCGTGGATGGGCCGCATAAATATGCTCAAAATGACAATAATCCCAAAAATATTATATAAATTTCAGTTGCTCCCAATTGTTCTCCCTCCTCAAATGACTCGAACTCTTAACCAAATTCTCATGAACTACGTGTGGAAGAATAAAAAACACTGCATCTCCTTATCAATTTTAAAACAAGATAAACAACATGGGGGCCTTGCAGTACCTGATATTAGAAAATATCATCAAGCGACTGTCCTGTCACGGGTGGTGGAATGGGCTAGGAATAGACCATGGAAGAGATGGGTGCAAATAGAGACGACACAAGCCAATGTAGTTTTGGGAAATATTATCTGGAATCCCACACAATTTAGAGCACTGGATAGTCACACTCTTGAATTGACACGAGACACCTTGAGGTTATGGGATAGGATACAGGCACAAATAGGCACGAACTATAATTCCCCATTAATTAATTTAAAAAATAATCCTTATTTTGCACCGGGGAAAAAAAAAATTGGGGGGAACTGGATCAGAAAAGGTAAAGTTCACCTGGGTGATATAGTAAAGGACGGGGAAATTAGGACTTTTGATGAGTTGAAAACCAGAACAGACTTATGGGACTTAAACACATGGCGATACACTCAATTACATCAGTTCGTTCAGCACCTGCCCAGACCACTTCGGTCGAAGGAGGAGCTGAACTCACTGGAGAAATTATGTTTTCAAGAGAATTCAAAGGGTACGATATCAAAATTATATAAGATATTAATAGAGTTGGATACACTGGGGGAACCCCCCTTTTGTACAGAAATGGGAAAGGGAATTAGGAACACCTAGAGGGGATAACACGTTTGCAAGTTTAATGAAATGGACCCATTCGTCTTCCATAGATATGCGAACGGCGGAAACTAACTACAAATGTATTTCGGGCTGGTACATCACCCCTGATAAAATCAGCCATTATAAAGATGGCCAGCCCGCGGAGTGCTGGCGGGGGTGCACGGACAGAGGTACAATGGCACATCTGTGGTGGACCTGCCCGAAAATTCAGAAATTTTGGGAGGCGGTCCTGAGCTATATCAAAGAGATTACAGGCAAGGAGTTAAAGAAGGATGCGTGGATCGTACTCTTTCACGGTAGCTGCGCGGAAATTGAAAGATACAAGCAGTCTTTAGTTCCACATCTGCTGAACGCAGCGAAACGGCTTATACCTAAAAAGTGGCAGGACACCGAGTGTCCCCAGATATGGGAGTGGATAGACGCAGTTGAGGAAACTTATAGAATGGAAGATTTGAAGGAGAGTTTTGCTGAGACATGCTGGGATTTCCATGGAAAATGGAATAAGTGGAAAGTGTTTAAAAAAACATGGAGCTATAGGGAGAAACTGAGAGTATAGGATACCAACATAGGGCGTGATGGGAGTGGCCTGTCCGAACAAGCGATCTCTCACAGCCCTGTCTCCCGCAGATACCTACCGGAACTGAGCGAAAATATTATTATATCTGTATTTTTGTGTAAACTCCTGTTCTAGGGCGCCTACTGAACCTAAAAGACCGGGGAAGGGCGAGTGGGGGGAGGAGGGTTTATTGGGGAGGGGGGGGGGGGTTCGGAAATAAACACGCAGTATCCTAGTAGAGGTTGGTTGGCATTGCGTTGTACCTATGTTTCCAAGTCGCGACATGAGCATCTTTTTTTTTTTTTGCATCTTCTTTAGACCTGTGCCATTGTAGAAAATGAAAAACAAAACGAACAACAAAAAAAAATAAAAATAAGAAACAACAAACAATAAATAAAAAAAAATATATATATATAATATAAAAAAAATAAAATAAAAAAATAACAACAATATAAAATGGCGACAGAAGAATTAATACTAGCATAATACCACGGATGATGCAAAACAGTTTAATGGAGACAGATAAAGATCGATCCATGAACTGGTCTCCGGGGTCGGTGTCAGCTGATGTGGAAGAAAAAAAAAAAAAGAATGTGGACACTAATGCAACCACATTTTTTTTAGTTTTATATTTTTACCCCCCATAAAAGATTTTAGTTTGTTTTTCTATCGAGTTGTACAATTTATAGGTCACATTAAAGGGGTTGTAAAGGAAACATTTTTTCCCCTAAATAGCTTCCTTTACCTTAGTGCAGTCCTCCTTCACTTACCTCATTCTTCCATTTTGCTTTTAAATGTCCTTATTTCTTCTGAAATACTCACTTCCTGTTCTTCTGTCTGTCACTACACACTGTAATGCAAGGCTTTCTCCCTGGTGTGGAGAAAGCCTCTTGAGGGGGGGAGGGGGCGAGCCAGAGTGTCAAGACGCCCACTAACACACAGCTCCTTTCTCTATCTGCAAAGTAGAGAGTGTCCTGATTAGCTTTGCATAATGTGGACAAGCTCTTGGTTCAGTGATATACATGCCTGATGCCCAGCCTGCTGTCTTCTGGCACTTATGCCGCGTACACATGATAATTTTTCGGCTTAAAAAAAACAACATTTAAAAAAAAAGTAATTTAAAATGATTGTGTGTGGGCTTCACATAATTTTTAGGGTTCTGAAAAACGACAACATTTTTCTTTTTTGAACATGCTGCATTTTTTTAACGACGTTTTAAACAATGTCATTTTTCGGGTTGTAAAAAATTATTGTTTGTGGGCTAAAACAATGTTAAAAACCTGCGCATTCTCAAAAGCAAGTTATGAGACCTTCGTAATGGAGTAAGCACATTCATCACGCTGTAACAGACAGAAAAGCGTGAATCGTCTTTTACTAACACAAAATCAGCTAAAACAGCCCCAAGGGTGGCGTCATCCGCATAGAACTTCCACTTTATAGTGCTGTCGTACATTTTGTATGTCATTGTGCTTTGCTAGAGCATTTTTTTTAAACGATCGTGTGTGGGCAACATCGTTTTAATGATGAAGTTGGAAAAAACAATGTTTTTTCGAGATGCTGAAAAACTTCGTTTTTTTTAATGCCGAAAAAGGATCGTGTGTACGTGGCATCACTGTTTGACATTTGTGGCCCCTGCAGACAGGCTTCTAGACTGGCTTTAGACTGGCTTCTAGTAGTTAAATGCTTTTGTTAATTTTGCACATACTGTTTTACTTTTTTTTTTTATGCTGTCTTTTTTCTGTGGTAGGAATTAGTTTCATTCCAAATTTGTTTTAACAATATTTTTTACAAATTTGTTAATTCGGAAATATCCGAATGAACATAAACCTGTTTAACAAATTTTATCGAACATTTGTAAATTAGAAAATTTGTAAATTAGAAAATCCAAAAACCCGAAAAATTTGAAAATAACTAACTAATAATAACTTAAATATTACTAACTCTTAAATAATAGGTATTGGAATTTCCCTTCAAATTTGGCTGTAAGTATCGAATTATCCGAAATAATGAATGCTGTATCTAAACGAATGGAATGTAACAAATTAATAAAAAATAAATAGCAATAATAATAAAAATGTTAAATTATAATTATTATTATTTATTATTAATTCATTTCGTTCCATTTGTTTAAATGCAGCATTTGTTATTTCAGGTAATTTGTAACTTTGGATAAATTCGTATTTGTTATATTCAGCCAAACAACAAAATTTGAAAGGAAATTCCAATACCTATAAATTTAATAGTTACTAATAGTTCAGTTATTGTTAACTAGTTATTTCAGATTTTCAAATTTTCGGATTTTCGAATTTCCAAATTTTGGGATTTCTGAATCTTCAAAACTTTCCAATTTTACAAATTTATGAATTGACACCATAACAAACGACCCAAAAAATAAATAAAAAAAATACTAAGAATAAAACGAAAATGAAAACAAATTTTTTTTTTAGTAGTACACATGTCTAGGTAGCATGGGCCATATTCACAAAGAAGTTAAGTTGGCGTATATCGAGATACGCCACGTAACTTCTATGATGCGCCGTTGTATCTTTTTTCTGTATTCAGAAAGCAAGATACGCCGGAATTTTGCTAAGATCCGACGGGAGCAAGTCTCTTACACCGTCGTATCCTAGTTGCATATTTACGCTGGCCGCTATGACTAAGCACTGATTGTAAGTGTGAAACGCGTCGGCCATACTGTATTTTGTTGGTTGCAGTGACTGTGTGTACAGTTGAAAAATAAAAGACAACTTATTTTAAGTGATTTCGGAGTGCGGCTGTCCAGTTTTCGTCCTTCAATTTGCTACGCTGGCCGCTAGGTGGCGCATCTGTTGACTTTCCGCGTTGAATATGCAAATGAGCTAGATACGCCAATTCACGAACGTACTTGCGCCCGGTCGCATTTTTTAGAGTCGTTTGCGTAAGCGTAAGTCCAGCGTAAAGTTACCCCTGCTATATGAGGCGTACGCAATGTTAAATATGGACGTCGGGACAGCGTAGAATTTTCAGTCGAAACCAATGAGTATTTGCGGTGTAATTTCGAGCATGCGCACTGGGATACATCCACGGATGGCGCATGCGTCATTCGTTAGAAATGTCATTTACGTGGGGTGATGGTTGATTACCATACAACACGCCCACTCCAAGCCTACTTTGAATTACCCAGGCTTACGCCGGCCCATTTACGCTACGCCACCGTAACTTTGGGCGCAAGTTAGGCAGCGTAGTGTAAATGAGATACGCTACGCCCACACAAAGATACACCTCACGTGAATCTGGCCCCATGTCTCTAGTCTCGTACCATCTCTTGCAACTTGCCCATAGTCTTTGACTATCTCTTATTGCATTTGCCCAACCTCTGACAGCTTTCTGTAGCATTAAATTCACTTAATATCACAGTATCTCACAAGTACACTTAGGGGTGTACTCACTTTTCTTGCCAGCGGTTTAGACTTTAATGGCTGTGTGCAGACTTATTTTGAGGGGAAAGCAAATGTACACTGTTATACAAGCTGTACACTCACTACTTTACATTGTAACAAAGTGTCATTTCTTCAGTGTTGTCACATGAAAAGATATAATAAAATATTTACAAAAATGTGAGGGGTGTACTCACTTTTGTGAGATACTGTATGTGTGTGACATAATTTAGTATTAGGATTATATATATTACTATACCACATGCATATTGCAAACTGTCAATATCATTGTCCTGTATTACATGTCTTACAGGTGAAAGAGGGGAAAGAGGAATCCCAGGTCCTCCAGGTAAAGTAGGACCAATAGGCAATCCAGGAAAAAAGGGAAATACTGGAGTTACAGGTAAGATAGTCTGTCAGAATGTATGGGTAAAAAGTGGGGTGTTTTCCGCGCCAAGTGGTATATATTCGTGAAATTCACACTTGTGAATCTAAATATTAATATAAATAGAAAATATAATTAGAATAGCTGCTCCTCAGATAGCAGGTGTGACCTGTGAATCAAGTTATATGAGTGAGGATGAGGGCGCTAGGCTAAAAAGGAACTAATGTGTGACACAAAAGTTAAATAGGCACCTGTGAAGGTGAACCATATGTAACAAAATGGAAATAAAAATAATATTAAATCAGCTCACATTACAATAAGGAAAAACACATGCAATATAGAAAATTCCCACCAAGGGTGGTAGGTGTAGGAATACACTTAGCAAGTAGGGATGAGCCGAACATACCCACGTTCGGTTCGCACCAGAACCGTCGAACAGACCGACCGTTCGCGCGAACATCTAGAACCCCTATTTAAGTCTATGGGACTCGAACGTTCGAATTCAAAATGCTCATTTTAAAGACCAATATGCAAGTTATTGATGGAAAACGTCTTTGAGAACCCGGGTCTTGCCCCAGGGAACATGTATCAATGGAAAAAAAAGTTTTAAAAACTGAAGTTTTTTCAGGAGCAGCCATTTTAATGATGCTTAAAGTGAAAGAAAAAAATCCTTTTAAATATGGTACCTGCTGGGTGTCTATAGTAGTGGCACATGTTTAGAAATGTCCCTGCACAACATGAGATTACTCTCAGAAAAAAGTAATTTAATACTGCTTGCGGCTTTAATGTAATGGTTGGTCCCTGCAATATGGATAAAAATCAGTGAAAAAAATAGCATGAGTTTCCCTGCCACCACTCCCCCCAGGTCATTACAAGACCCAGTGCCGATCCTGACCTCCCTGGGGCCCTAAGCAAAATTACATGGTACATTAAAAATGAGACGCGGGGGGCGCTGACGACAGTGACATGTCACATTAAAGAAAGTTGAGAAGCGGGGGGGAGGGGCTGTTCTGCTGTCGGAAATGACTCAGCCAGCGAGTTTAGAAGCGGGGTGAGGGGGCGAAAATGACTTCTCACCAGGCGGGGCCTCTAGTAATTTGGGGGGTCCTTTGCAGCTTTGCGGGACCCTAAGCGGCTTGCATAGTGAGCCTATAGCGAGGATCGGCCCTGACAAGACCGTCTGGCCCTATATACTTTGAACAGCAGTATACAGACATTGCAAACAAGATAAGGACTGTAGGTTTCTTAAGTAGAATCAGAACCATGTCATACTTTGCTCCTGCATATTGCACAATTTCCTAAAGAGACCCTCAACAAACTACATGACACTTGTGCCTGATGAGGCCACTCACTCAGGGCCGTCTTAATAGCATCATGGGCCCCTGGGCAAAGTAATGCTCTGGGGCCCCTACAATGGAGACAGTGCATGTACACAGAAATCGAGTAGGTAGGAGGTAGGGGATATCTAGGGTGTAGAGGGGTCAGAGTGCTGGGGGATAACTGGGATGTAGAGGGGCAGCCTGGGCTGCCCCAATTTCTGGGCAGCCCGGGCTCAAGCACCAGCTGCTTTGGGGAAAGGGCAGGGGCCCCCCATGCAGCTGGGGCCCCCGGGCAGTGCCCAGGTGTGCCCTCTCATTAAGACAGCCCTGAGGCCACTGATGTTCCAGTGGTGGTGGCCCTTGAGACTGTCCATACAGGCTTGGCCCCCCAAAGTGCATGTGCTGTTTGGCAACAATATGTCAATTATTTTAGGGGTTGGGGGGGCCATTACAATGCCAGATCTTGGCTCAATAAATTATTTTTTTGGGAAAGTAAAATTCTAGAAAAAAGGGGGGTTGCCATCCGGGGCCCCCTTTGAACAAATTCTGTGAAGAACTCCTGTTCTCTGAAGGCCTCCATTATTTCTGCAAGTCAAAATATTGAAAAAAAAAAACAAATGTCAGTCAAGCCTTAGCTTCCCCATATCTAACCTACAAACTCATCCACTGATCATAAAGTCCAAAGATCAAGTTTCTTATCGTCGTAATGCACGACCGTTTCCACGACATATTCTACCGACGGCGGACTACGTAACTCACGCAATATCCCTTTATACACTGCGCATGCGTGAAGCTCCGCATGTATCCCCGCCTATGACGATCGTTCGAGTGATTGACATGCCCCTTTTCATTCGTTCAATGCAAGAGTCAGAAGACATGATGGAGGGAAGACAGCAAGCTGCAACCAGGCAGGAGAAAGGACAGGCACACCCCAGGAGGAACAGGAGTTACAAAGCCACCATCGAAGAGATGGTGGAGATGGTGGCTGTCCTTCAAAAGGAGGACTATGACGGCAAAAAAGGGCCTTACAAGAACCCCAATAAACTGAAGGCCCAGATCATGGAGAAGGTGCGGAGGACTCTCCGTGCAAAATTTGGGGTGCAGAGGTCCAGTGAGCAGCTGCGGAAGCGATGGTGTGATTTGAAAATCAGAGAGCCGGAACAGATGGGGAGAATTAGAAGAGTTCTCAGAACACGTAAGTAAATTTCATGTGTACTCTGAATATTTGTTTTAATTCTTTTGCATCATTTGGTTTTCTTTCAGGTTGTGTATATAGACAGTCCAAGAATAGATGTTTCAAGGTTTCTGTTTGTGGGCATAATACTTGGTTGTTTATTTTTTTTTTAAATGTGTATTTTGTGCGTGTACTCGAGAGAGGAGCCGGACTGCAGGAGTTGGACCCCAGAGGCAATTTGCCACCTTTCTCCATGCCCCGGGTGGCAATGGTGGGTGTGTGAGGGGGTCCTCCGCTTTGAAGCCCAACGGGCAGGGGTGTTGCTAGGTCCCAAAAAGACCAGGGGCTTCAGCCCGCAAGCCAAGCTGGCACCGGGGGGGGGGGGTTGCTGCTGTAGGCGGAGTGGTGCCGGGTGACCTACCCGACACACACACCCAGACCTACATGTGTGGGTGTCAGTGTACACACACACACACTGGCATAACCTGCATACACAAACACTGACCACTACACTACACTGACCAAACCACAGTACACTGACCACTACACAACACTGACCACTACACAACACTGACCACTACACAACACTGACCACTACACTACAATGACCACTACACTACACTAACCACTACACTACACTACACTACAATGACCACTACACTACACTAACCAAACCACACTACACTACACTGACCACATTACACTACACTGACAACTACACTACACTAACCAAACCACACTACACTACACTGACCACACTACACTACACTACACTGACCACACCACACTACACTGACCACACTACACTAACCAAACCACACTACACTACACTACACTACACTGACCACACTACACTAACCAAACCACACTACACTACACTGACCACACTACACTACACTGACCACACTACACTGACCACACTACACTAACCAAACCACACTAGACTACACTGGCCACACTACACTGACCACACTACACTAACCAAACCACACTACACTGACCACACTTCACTGACCACACTACACTGACTACACTACACTACACTACACTACACTGACCACATTACACTACACTAACCAAACCACACTACACTAACCAAACCACACTACACTAACCAAACCAAACCACACTACACTGACCACACTACACCGACCACACTACACCGACCACACTACACTGACCAAACCACATTAACCAAACCACACTACACTACAGTGACCACACTACATTACACTGACCACACTACATTACACTGACCACACTACACTACACTGAGCACAATACACTACACTGAGCACATTACACTACACTAACCAAACCACACTACACTAACCAAACCACACTACACTGACCAAACCACACTACACTGACCAAACCACACTACACTGACCACACTACACTGACCACACTACACTGACCACACTACACTGACCACACTACACCGACCACACTACACCGACCACACTACACCGACCAAACCACACTAACCAAACCACACTACACTACACTGAGCACATTACACTACACTAACCAAACCACACTACACTAACCAAACCACACTACACTGACCAAACCACACTACACTGACCACACTACACTGACCACACTACATTACACTGACCACACTACACTACACTGAGCACATTACACTACACTAACCAAACCACACTACACTGACCACACTACACTGACCAAACCACACTAACCAAACCACACTACACTACACTGACCACACTACACTACACTGACCACACTACACTACACTGACCACACTACACTATACTGACCACACTACACTATACTGACCATACTACACTACACTGACCACACTACACTAACCAAACCACACTACACTAACCAAACCACACAACACTGACCACACCACACTACACTGACCACAATACACTGACCACACTACACTGCACTAACCACTAACAGACTACACTACACTGACCAGACATACACTATCACTGACGTCACCTACCTCAGCTGTGGTGTGCGGCGCCGGCACGCCCAATGTGCCCATCATAGCCGTGCAGCCATGCAGCCAGGGAGGAGGGAGACTCAGGAGAGGAGACCCGCCAAGCAGGGATGTGGCGTGGTGTGCCTGTCACACATATTCAGCCAGAGGAGGAGACTCAGCACTGCAGCAGAGCCGTAGAGAGCCGCCGAGCGGCATTGTACTTGCCGCCTTCTGAGCTTGCGGCGCCTGATGATGGACGTCACACGTCCCCCGCAGGCCAGGATTGGACCAGAGGGACGTCCATCATAGGCGCTGCTGCACGTTCCAGAAGGCGGGACCTGCTGTGTCTTCCGGACTGGCACGCTCAGAAATAAAATGGTCCCTCCCTGCTTGGCAAAGATCGCGGCGGCGGCGCTCGGGGCTAACAATGCACTTCTTCATGCCCGAGACTCGGGGCTTTTCGGACACCCATTCGGGGCTCCAGCCCCCCTAGCCAGGACCTAACGACGCCTCTGCCAACGGGGCAGAGGGACTCCCTATAAGGGAGTGAGAGGATCTACCCCGCTCAACCAGCCCCGTTAGTCCTTCGCCTCTCATTTTAGAGACCACGTGGTCAAAGTGCGTGCATGTTAACCCAATTTCGAGTGCGTGTAAGTGTGGTTATTTTTGTGGGAGGGGGGGTGGGCGTACTAAGCACAAGCTTACCTCGCATAGCACACCCACCGGGAGCCGGGCTGAGAACACCAAACTCAATTTCCATGTAGCTGAGCACGGGATCCGAACCTCTAGCTGCAAAAGTGAATGGCTTGTCAGCGCAGTGCCAATTGCGTCGAGCAACCGCAGCTCCCAAATACTTGGTTGTTCATTGTATTTAAGATCTTCTTATGTGAGACCAATTTTTTATTGAACGTAGATGTGTTATTAACTACATTTAAATAATCCGACTTAAGTCATTATACAGTAAAAGGAGAGTATGCTCAGGGCAGAAGTTGATTACACATATGCACTCAGTAGCACAATGGTTGGCATGGCCGATCCGCCCTATAGGCTCGCTATGCAAGCCGCTTAGGGCCCCGCAAATCTGCGAAGGGCCTCCCAAATAACTAGAGGCCCCGCCTAGTAAGAAGTCATTTTCGCCCCCTCACCCTGCTTCTCAACTTGATGACTGCATGGGAGAAGAGGCAAGAAGTCAGCACCCCTTGCTTATCAAGGTAATGTAAGATGTCATTTCCGACAACACAACACCCCCTCCCCCACTTCTCAACTTTCTTTAATGTGACATGTCACTGTTTTTGGCGCCCCCCGCTTCACATTTTTAATGTACCATGTCATTTAGCTTTGAGCCACAGGGAGGTCACGATCGGCACTGAGTGTTGCTCACAACAACAACCTACTTAGCGTGTCACACAGAGGTGATACAGTGTATACTTGTTGTTTTTCCAGGTAGGAAACTTGTCCAAAGATACAGAAATGCAGCAGCTTCGGTAATGGATATAATCCATTGTTAAGCTTAGAAGGATTGTAAAAGCAGAAAATTGTACTACACTTTTTAAAAAGGATGATTAATATTCCACTTTCAGGCCTCTAATCTTTTTGATTCATCTATCCCTTTTTTTACAATCTCATAGGCCGCAATCAAGCTGCAGCAGTGGAGCCGACCAACCCCACACAGTGCCAAGCCCCAGCCCCACCCTCGCCGGATGTGCAGGAAGTGCAAAATGCCAGCACATTAGGTCAGTGTCATACAGCACAGCTTCAGTTAATAAATGTAGGCCTGCATAATTTTAATACATGTTTTGTCACAAATTTCAGGTGGACGAGCTGTTGGTGGTGGCTTAGACACTTCCAGTGCCCAGGTGCTCATTGGGGAGATGCAGGGCACGAATAGAGGACACGAACATAGCCCTGGAGAAGATCAAAATGGAGAATGTCAAGGTGGACCAAGACCTGAAGAACATTCTTGATGTTCTGGGGAGGGTTTAAAAAAAATAAAAATAAAAGAAATAAATGTAAAAAAAATAAAAATACATATATATATATATATATATATATATATATATATATATATATAAAAAAAAAAAAAATGACACATGTTTAATTGTGATCCAATAAAGATTTTTGGATACTAAAGCATCTCTGGCTTCTTATTATATCAATGCTGCCTAAAAGAACAAATGTAGATTTGTGGTGTTTCCATTGACAATGGTGAGTATTTAGTAAAGGAAAATAAACATGACACTATGAGAACGTAGGAGAAAGCTTGAATGAACTCAAATTAGAAAAGAAGCAAACCAAGAAAATGACTAGAACAGGGGCAGAAAAATTGGGCCTTAGTCACTGGTGGCGGTGTCACAACACTGCAAACCCCTCACAGACAGTGGTAGCCCGCCCATATGGGCGCACGGGCGCCGCCCCCCCTCCCGCAGTCACAAAAAAAAAAACGGGCCCTTTAAGAACTTTTATTCGGCTAAAATGTCATTTTGACATTTTAGCCGAAGTTCTGGCGGCCGTCTATAGAGGGCGCTGCAGCGCTGCAGCGCCACTCCCTCTCGCAAATAACACACTTCAATGCATTGAACGTGTGTTGTTGCCAGCTGCCTGGTCTATTCCTATAACCGGACATAGGGCGCCGGTTACCTGAATAGCGGCAGCTGGTTGGCTGAGGGGAACTGCCTATCAAAGCCAGTGGCTCTGATAGGCTTTTCCAGTACCGCCCTCCGGCTCCCGGAAGTCTATGCTCGGAGCGCAGGCAATCTGCGGTCCTTGCATTAGACTGACAGCCGTTTCAGCCAATCAGGTTCCCGGAATCTGGTTATCAGGAACCTGATTGGCTGAAGCTTCTCCACGGCGGCAGAAGACATCGAGGGAGGACATGGAAGTGTCAGGTAAGTGTTTTTTTTAACAGGGAAAGGGGCATCATGGGGCACAGTGGCAGCATGGGGCACAGTGGCAGCATGGGGCACAGTAGTGACAAAGGGCACAGAGCCGACAATGAGCACAGTGGCATGGGGCACAGTGGTGACAATTAAAGGGCACAGTGGTGACACTTGATGACACAGTGACTCCATATGATGGCATGGCACAGTGGTGACAATTGATGGCACAGTGACTGCATTTAAAGGCATGGCACAGTGGTGACAACTGATGGCACAGTGACTCCATATGATGGCATGGCACAGTGGTGACAACTGATGGCACAGTGACTCCATATGATGGCATGGCACAGTGACTGCATTTGATGGCATGGCACAATGGTGACAATTGATGGCACAGTGACTGCATTTGATGGCATGGCACAGTGGTGACAATTGATGGCACAGTGGTGGCGTTTGATGGCATGGCACAGTGGTGAGAATTGATGGCACAGTGTTGGCGTTTGATGGCATGGCACAGTGGTGACAATTGATGGCACAGTGGTGGCGTTTGATGGCACAGTGACTGCATTTGGTGGCATGGCACAGTGGTGACAATTGATGGCACAGTTGCTGTGTTGCATGGCACAGTGGTGACAATTGATGGCACAGTGGTGACAAATGATGGCACAGTGGCTGCATTTGGTGGCATGGCACAGTGGTGACAATTGATGGCACAGTTTCTGTGTTGCATGGCATGGCACAGTGGTGACAATTGATGGCACAGTGGTGGCGTTTGATGGCATGGCACAGTGGTGACAATTGATGGCACAGTGGTGGCGTTTGATGCCATGGCACAGTGGTGACAATTGATGGCACAGTGGCTGCATTTGGTGGCATGGCACAGTGGTGACAATTGATGGCACAGTTGCTGTGTTGCATGGCACAGTGGTGACAATTGATGGCACAGTGGCTGTGTTTGATGGCATGGCACAGTGGTGACAATTGATGGCACAGTGGTGGCGTTTGATGGCATGGCACAGTGGTGACAATTGATGGTACAGTGGTGGCGTTTGATTGCATGGCACAGTGGTGACAATTGATGGCACAGTGGTGGCATTTGATGGCATGGCACAGTGGTGACAATTGATGACACAGTGGCTGTGTTGCATGGCACAGTGGTGACAATTGATGGCACAGTTGCTGTGTTGCATGGCACAGTGGTGACAATTGATGGCACAGTGGCTGCATTTGGTGGCATGGCACAGTGGTGACAATTGATGGCACAGTTGCTGTGTTTGATGGCATGGCACAGTGGTGACAATTGATGGCACAGTTGCTGTGTTTAATGGCATGGCACAGTGGTGACAATTGATGGCACGGTGGCTGCATTTGGTGGTATGGCACAGTGGTGACAATTGATGGCACAGTGACTGCGTTTGATGGCATGGCACAGTGGTGACAATTGATGGCACAGTGGCTGTGTTTGATGGCATGGCACAGTGGTGACAATTGATGGCACAGTGGTGACAATTGATGGCACAGTGGTGGCGTTTCATGGCATGGCACAGTGGTGACAATTGATGGCACAGTGGTGGCGTTTGATGGCATGGCACAGTGGTGACAATTGATGGCACAGTGGCTGCATTTGGTGGCATGGCACAGTGGTGACAATTGATGGCACAGTTTCTGTGTTTGATGGCATGGCACAGTGGTGACAATTGATGGCACAGTGGCTGCATTTGGTGGCATGGCACAGTGGTGACAATTGATGGCACAGTTGCTGTGTTGCATAGCACAGTGGTGACAATTGATGGCACAGTGGTGGCGTTTGATGGCATGGCACAGTGGTGACAATTGATGGCACAGTGGCTGCATGTGATGGGCACAGTGAGGCTGCAATGTTTTTTTTTTGTTTGCGCCCCCCAAAAAATTTTGAGCACCAGCCGCCACTGCTCACAGATACTGTAATTGGAGCTCAGCAAAGAGACACATGCTAAGTATTGCATTAAAAAATGTTATTAGACACCCCTGTTAAACAGGGGCAGAAACATTGGGCCTTAGGCACACCAAAACACTGCAACCCCTCAGATACTGTAATTGGAGCGCAGAAAAGAGACACATGCATAGTATTGCATTAAAAATTCTTGTTAGACGCCCCTGTTCAACAGGGGCAGAAACATTCGGCCTTAGTCACATCACAACACTGCAACCCCTCAGATACTTCAATTGGAGCGCAGAAAAGAGCCACATGCAAAGTATTGCATTCAAAATTGTTATTAGACGCCCCTGTTAAACAGGGGCAGAAACATTGGGCCTTAGGCACTGGTGGCGGAGCCCAGAACCAAACATGTTCTTAATAGCTATGAGCAAGATCAGTGAGGAGGAAAAGGGTATTCAATCAGGAGCATAACAGGACAGTCACTCAGCATCAGTCTTGACCACTGGGCACTTAAACCCCCTTCCTAACCATATCAATTTTCAGCTTTCCGTACTCTCACAATTTGAATGACAATTACTGAGTCATACAACATTGTACCCGTCTGTAATTTTTGTCCTTTTTTTTCACACAAATAGAGCTTTCCTTTGGTGGTATTTGATCACCTCTGCGGTTTTTTTTTTTGCGCTATAAATGAAAAAAGACTGAAAATTGTGTAAAAATAAAAATAAATTCTAGTTTAGGTCATATTAGCGGGTTATTTATCACACACAGCATATGCATACTACAAATGACACCCCAAAACACATTCTGCTATTCCTCCACACATGTGAGAATTTTACACAGCGTGGCCACATAGAGAGGCCCAACATGCAGGGAACACCATCAGGCGTTCTGGAGCACCCAGGCCAATTCTTAGATTTTTTTCGCCTACATGTAAAAATCATCATGTACTTGCTAAAAAATTACATTAAACCCCCCAACCATTATATATGCTTTTTTTTTTTGGAAAGACCCTAGAGAATACAATGGCGGTTGTTGCAACTTTTTATCTTGCACGGTATTTTCGCAGCAATTTTTTGAACGCGTGTTTTTAAAAAAAAAAAGGTTTGTGCTTAAAAAAAAAATCAGTAAAGTTAGCCCAATGTTTTTGCATAGTATGAAAGATGAAGTTACGCTGAGTAAATAGATACCTAACATGTCACCCTTGAAACTTGCACACGCTCGTGGAATTGCGCCAAACTTTGCTACTTGAAAATCCCCATAGGTGACGTATTGCAAGGTATTGGAGTATTGTGGAGTATTGGGGTATTGTGGAGTATTGAGGTTATTGCGGATTAAGGGGGGTATTGCACAATATGGGGGGGGTATGGCAGAGTGTGGGGGGGTATTGCAGAGTGTGGGGGGGTATTGCAGAGTGGGGGGTATTGCAGACAGTATGGGGGGGTATTGCAGAGTGTAGGGGGTATTGCAGACAGTATGGGAGGGGTATTGCAGAGTGTGGGGGGGTATTGCAGAGTGTGGGGGGGTATTGCAGAGTGTAGGGGGTATTGCAGACAGTATGGGGGGTATTGCAGAGTATGGGGGGTAATATTGCAGAGTATGGGGGGTAATATTGCAGAGTATGGGGGGTAATACTGCAGAGTATTGCGCAGGGAGGGATGGCTGGATCTGTGACTGCATTTGTCACAGATCCAGCCCACAGTGCTGGATCATTACACAAGACCCAGTAGCGATCCTTATCTCCCTGGGGCCCCAAGCAAAAAGACATGGCACATTAAAAATGAGACGCGGGGGGGGGGGGAAGCTGACGACAGTGACAGGTCACATTAAAGAAAGTTGAGAAGCAGGGGGAGGGGGTGTTCTGCTGTCGGAATGACTCAGCCAGCGAGTTTAGAAGCGGGGTGAGGGGGCGAAAATGACTTCTTACCAGGCGGGGACTCTAGTACTTTGGGGGCCCTTCACGTCTTTGCAGGGCCCTAAGCGGCTTGCATAGTGAGCCTATAGTGAGGATTGGCCCTGACAAGACCCTTTTTCCCCTATATACTTTGAAGAGCAGTATACAGGCGGTGCAAACAAGATAGGGACTGCAGGTTTCTTAAGTAGAATCAGAACCATGTCATACTTTGCTCCTGCATATTGCACAATTTCCTAAAGAGACCCTAAACAAACTACATGACTCTTGTGCGTGATAAGGCCACTGATGTTCCAGTGGTGGTGGGCCGTGAGACTGCCCATACAGGCTTTGCCCCCCAAAGTGCACGTGCTGTGTGGCAACAATATGTCTATTATTTTAGGGGTGGTGGGGGGGGGGGCATTACAATGCCAGATCTTGGCACAATAACAATTTTTTTTGGGGAAGTAAAATTACAGAGAAAAGCGGGTTTGCCATCCATGGCCTTCTTTTAACAAATGCAGTGAAGAACTCCTGTTCTATGAAGGCTGCCATTATTTCTGCAAGTCAAAATTTAGCCAAAAACAATAATGTCATTCAAGCATTAGCTTTCTACCCATATCTAACCCACAAACTCATGCACTGAGTCGTACTGCGCGATCGTTTTCACGACCTATTCTACAGCCGGCGACCTACGTAACTCACGCAATATCCCTTCATACACTGCGCATGCGGGAAGCTCCGCGTGTATCTCCGCCTATGACGATCGGTCTAGCAATTGTCACGCCCGTTTTCGGTCTGTCACTGCACTTCACTGAAGGCATGACCAGGAGGAGAGTCAGAGAGAGAAAGTTGCAACCTCAAGTGTGGAGAGAGGCCAGGCACACCCCACGAGGAGCAGTAAACCAGCCTCCAGTCTCAGGTTTGCGGAGCTGGTGGAGATGGTTTCAATTCTCGAGGAATATGACTATGATGGCCAACTAGGGCCTTACCCCAACCCGAAAATACTGAAGGGGAAGATTATGGAGAAGGTGCGGAGGACTCTCCGTGAGAAATTCGGGGTGGAGAGGTCAAGGGTCCAGTTAAGTAATAAGTGGTCTGACCTGAAAAGGAGAAATCCAGAGGAGATGGAGAGAATTAAAAAATTCCTCATAAGACGTAAGTAATTTTCATGTGTACTCTGAGTAAACATTTTTATTATTTTGCGGCATTTGTGGTATTTATTTATACGGTTCAAAAATAGATGTTTCAAGGTTCATGTTTGTGGGCATAATATTTGGTTGGTCATTCCATTTAAGTTCTTTTTATGTGACAACAATTTTTTATTGAATGTACAGTTGTATTCAAAATTATTCAACCCGCACTGAAATTGATTGTTTTGCCCAGTTTCACACTGATTTTGATCATCCTGACATCTTGCTTACAATTAAATCAAAGAGGCACGTGTAGGTCAGACACATATAACATAACATTTATAATGAAATAACCACAAATGTCTTTTCTGTGCTCACATCATTATCAGTTTTATTCAACCCCCAATTGACATTCAATCTTAGTACTTAGTACAACATCCTTTTACAGTTATAACAGCTTTTAAACTTGAAGCATAGCTTGACACAAGTGTCTTGCAGCGATCTACGGGTATCTTCGCCCATTTGTCATGGGCAAAAGCATCCAGCTCAGTCACATTCCTAGGCTTGCCCACTGCAACTGCTTTCTTTAAAAGTCCCACCAGAGGTTCTCAATCGGATTTAAGTCTGGTGACTGCGATGGCCACTCCAAAATATTCCAGCCTTTAATCTGCAACCATGCTCTAGTGGCTCTGTTTAAAGGTCCAACGTCTCCAAAGCCTCAGGTTTGTGACGGACTGCATCACATTGTTATCAACTATCTCCTGTTACTGAAGAGAATTCATGGTACCTTGCAGACACTGAAGCTTCCCTGTACCTGCAGAAGCAAAACAGCCCCAAAGCATGATTGACCCCCCGCCATGCTTCACAGTAGGCAAGGTGTTCTTTTCATCATAGGCCTTGTTCTTCCTCCTCCAAACATAGCGTTGATCCATGGGCCCAAACACTTCTAATTTTGTTTCATCAGTCCAGAGAACACAATCCCACAACTTCTGTGGTTTGTCCACATGATTTTTGCATACTGCAGTTGAATCTTCTTATTCTTTGGAGACAGCAAGGGGGTGCGCCTGGGAGTTCTGACATGGAGGCCTTCATTATGCAGTGCGAGCCGTTTTGTCTTAGCAAAAACTTCAGTGCCCACATCTGACAAATCTTTTCTCAGTTCCTCAGCAGTCACAAGGGGACTTTTCTCCACTACGCTTCAGGTAGTGCACATTAGTCAAAGTCAGCATCTTCTTTCTGCCACGACCAGGTAGCGTTTCAACAGTGCCCTTTGCCTTTAATTTGCGAATGATGCTTCCTATGGTGTCTCTTGGTATGTTTAACATCTTTGCAATCTTCTTATAGCCATTGCCCTTCCTGTGAAGAGTAATCACCTCTTCTCTTGTCTTCCCGGACCATTCCCTTGACTTCACCATGTTTGTAACCACACTAGTAAATGTCTATAAGGAGCCGAGTATCAAAGTCATTTGAAAGCTGCCTGATTGGTGCTTATTAGGCTTTATTGCAGCTCCCTGACATCCACAGGTGTTTTCAAGACCTGATTGAAAACACTTCAATGAACCTCTTTTCTTCAGAGAAGTAGTCTTTAAGGGCCTGAATAATTGTGTAAATGAAGAATTCACAAAATAACCATTTACGTTTTAGCACCCTCATCCCGCTTCTCAACTCGCTGGCTGCATTGGAGAAGAGACAATAAGTCAGCAACCCTTCCTTCGCAATTTCATGTAAGATGTCATTTCCTAAAGCAGAACACCCCCTCCCCTCACTTCTCAACTTTCTTTAATGTGACATGTCACTGTCATCATCGGCCCCCGCTTCTCTTTTTTCACGTGTTATGTAATTTTGCTTCTGGCCCCAGGGAGGTAATGATTGGCACTGAGTGTTGGCCACAAGAACAAACCAGTTAGGGTGTCACACAGAGGTGATCCAGTGTATGCTTGTTGTTTTTCCATGTAGGAAATGGATAAAATCCTGTGTTAAGCATTAAAGGATTGCAAAAACAGACAATTGTACCACACTTTTCAAAAAGAATGATTGATCTTCCTCTTTTAGGCCTCTAATCTTTTTGATTTATGTATCCCTTTTTTTTACAATCTCATAGGGCACAAGGAAGCTGCTGAAGTCAACACGCCACAGACAAGACCCAGACAAGACCCACCCTCAGAATTGCAGAATGCAAGCACATCAGGTCAGTGTCCTACAGCACAGCTGAAGGTAATACATGTAGGCCTACATAATTTTAATACATGTTTTTTTCCCAAATTTCAGGAGGTGTTGGTGGCACGGTCGACACCAACAGTGCCAATGTCCTTATCGGGGAGCTAAGGTCATGTATCTCTGACCTAGAGGAAACAAACCTCATTCTTGAAAATGTTTTAAATAAAAAACAACTTTTGGAACAAAAAATAAAAAGAGTCTGGTAGAGGAGCTGGGCAGGGATTTAAATAAAACATAAAAAAGAAAAAAAATACAAGTTTAAAAATCTTAAAAAAGAAAAATAATATGCCTTGACCCCTAGATTACGATGTTATTTTGAGTAAATATAAATAAACACTTTTTAAGTGCGAGATAATAAATATTTTTGGATACTGAACAATGTCTGGCTTATTATTATATCTATTATATCCTTGGTGTTGTGAAGGGACACAAGACTCTGGTCTGGAACAATGGATGTTTATTTCAGTACAGGCTTTACACTGTAAAATCCATCTCAGGACATTACAGGTTGTATGCTTCCTACATGTGGTCTCTCTAAGATGGCTACTATGCCCCTTGACTCTTGTCATCCCTGCAGGATGGAGCCAGCCTTAAAGTGCAAGTACATGTGGAACCCTTCAGGTATAACAATATAAATGCTGTCTAAAATAAGAAATCTATGTTTGTGGTGTTTACATTGACAATGATGAGTATTTAGTAAAGGGAAATAAACAGGACACTATGATAACGTAGGAGAAAGCTAGAATGAACTCAAATGATAAAAGAATCCAACCAAGAAAATTACTGGAACAGGGCCATACAATTTTGTCCTTAGGCACTGGTGGCGGTGTCACAACACTGCAACCCCGCACAGATACTATAATTGGACCGCAGAAAAGAGCCACATGTAAAGTATTTCATTAAAAATTGTTATTAGATGCCTCTGTTACACAGGGGCAGAAAAATTAGGCCTTAGGCACAACACAACACTGCAACCCCTCCCAATATCTTTAATTTGTGCGCAACAAGGAGGGACGTGCAAAGTATTGCATCAAAAATTTGCATCAGACGCCTCTTTTTTCAAAGGGGCAGAAACATTAGGCCTTAGGCACAACACAACACTGCAACCCCTCCCACTATCTTTAATTGGAGCACAACAAGGAGGGACGTGCAAAGTATTGCATCAAAAATTGTTATTAGGCGCCCCTGTTAAACAGGGGGCAGAAAAATTAGGGCTTAGGCACTGGTGGCGGAGCCCAGAAAAACAAAATTTCTGTGCCTCGTCCTCCTCCTCCTCCTCCTCTCTCCTATCAGGCACCCAGGTAGAGTCAGTGACCTCATCATCCCCTCCCTCCTCATCACTGTCAACAACCTGGCAGTATGCTCTAGCTGGGGGAACATCATCACTGACAAATTGCTGTCCCTCTCGGGCCACCCCCTCTCCCTGGCCTCACATCAATGCCTTCCTGCCTGCCTATCAGTGTTCCGTCATCGGAGTCTTCAAAACGCTGCGCATCTTCCTGCAGCATGTACCCAACACTGTGTTGAAACAGTTCGGGGGACTCCTCAGGAGGACATGGTGGTACTAGGGAAGTATTGTGTGAAACCATTGTGCAGAGGGAAGAGGACGCCTTGGCAGCTGCTTTGCCAGATAAACTTTGATCAGTCTGTGTGAAAGAGGATGAGGAGAATGAGGACGGCTTGGTCATCCACTCTACTAATTTATCTGCATGTTGAGGCTCAACACGGCCAGCTCCCAAAAAGAAGGACGAGCGGCCACGGCCACGTGCTGAAGAGGATGCACCACATACACTACCAGCGTTACCTCTACATGCAGAGCCTGCTTGCCCTCGTGACTCTCTGCCTCTCTTTGTTGTCCTTCCAGACATATTTATGCGTTCAGGTGGTATATAACAGCACACGTACAGTGACACCAACTGCGCTCAGGTGGTATATAACAGCACAGGTGCGGTGACACTAACTGCACTCAGGTGGTATATAACAGCACAGGTGCGGTGACACTAACTGCGCTCAGGTGGTATATAACAGCACAGGTGCGGTGACACTAAATGCGCTCAGGTGGTATATAACAGCACACGTACAGTGACACTAACTGCGTTCAGGTGGTATATAACAGCACAGGTGCGGTGACACTAAATGCGCTCAGGTGGTATGTAACAGCACACGTACAGTGACACTAACTGCGCTCGGGTGATATGTAACAGCACACGTGCGGTGACACCAAATGCACTAAGGTGGTATGTAACAGCACATGTGTGGTGACACCAAATGTGCTAAGTTGGTATGTAACAGCACACGTGCGGTGACACCAAATGCGCTAAGGTGGTATGTAACAGCACACGTGCGGTGACCCCAAATGCGCTCAGGTGGTATGTAACAGCACACGTGCGGTGACACCAAATGCGCTAAGGTGGTATGTAACAGCACACGTGCGGTGACCCCAAATGCGCTCAGGTGGTATGTAACAGCACACGTGCGGTGACACCAAATGCGCTAAGGTGGTATGTAACAGCACACGTGCGGTGACCCCAAATGCGCTCAGGTGGTATGTAACAGCACACGTGCGGTGACACCAAATGCGCTAAGGTGGTATGTAACAGCACACGTGCGGTGACCCCAAATGCGCTCAGGTGATATGTAACAGCACACGTGCGGTGACCCCAAATGCGCTCAGGTGATATGTAACAGCACACGTGCGGTGACACCAAATGCGCTAAGGTGGTATGTAACAGCACACGTGCGGTGATCCCAAATGCGCTAAGGTGGTATGTAACAGCACACGTGCGGTGACACCAAATGCGCTAAGGTGGTATGTAACAGCACATGTGCGGTGACCCCAAATGCGCTAAGGTGGTATGTAACAGCACACGTGCGGTGACCCCAAATGCGCTCAGGTGGTATGTAACAGCACACGTGCGGTGACACCAAATGCGCTAAGGTGGTATGTAACAGCACACGTGCGGTGACCCCAAATGCGCTCAGGTGGTATGTAACAGCACACGTGCGGTGACACCAAATGCGCTAAGGTGGTATGTAACAGCACACGTGCGGTGACCCCAAATACGCTCAGGTGGTATGTAACAGCACACGGGCGGTGACACCAAATGCGCTAAGGTGGTATGTAACAGCACACGTGCGGTGACCCCAAATGCGCTCAGGTGGTATGTAACAGCACACGTGCGGTGACACCAAATGCGCTAAGGTGGTATGTAACAGCACACGTGCGGTGACCCCAAATGCGCTCAGGTGATATGTAACAGCACACGGGCGGTGACACCAAATGTGCTAAGGTGGTATTAAACAGCACACGCACAGTCAGAGCGACTGCGTTTCTGTGCAATTCAATAGCCCACTTGCATTAACAGCAACTGTCTTTCTGTGCAAATAAATAGCACACGTGCAGTAACAGTTAATGCGTCTATGTGCAAATAACTAGCACACGTTGACTAACACGTTAGAGCATCAAGCACAATCTCCTGCCTGACAGATACTAATAGCAGAACCAGCTAAGCTATACAGTTTATAAATATATTGACAACTCCTAGGGATGTCAATATATTCTCTACAAACTGTACATTTAACTATACTAACTAGTAGCCTCCCTGATCTATCTATCTATCTATCTATCTATCTATCTATCTATCTATCTATCTATCTATCTATCTATCTATCTATCTATCTATCTATCTATCTATCTATCTATCTATCTATCTCTCTCTGTCTGTCTGACTTCTCTCAAAGAAAGCCGGAACACACTACACGAGGCCGCCCGGGAGGCGGCCTTTTATAGTGTGGGGCGTGTGCTAAAGCCCTGAGCCCTAATTGGCCAAAGCACCCAGGCTTTGGCCAATTAGGTCTCTTCGTTTTTTGGGCGCTGTGATTGGCCAAGCCTGCGGGGTCATAGTGCATGCTTGGCCAATCATCAGCGCGCAACGCCGCAGTGAATTATGGGTCATTCGAATTTGGTGCGAACGACCCGATTTGTTCGTTTTCGACGAACAATCGAACGGCCAATGTTTGATGCGAACATGTGTTCGCATCAAACACGAAGCTCATCCCTATTAGCAAGTGTAATAAAATAAGTCCAACATACAGTGTGTGATAATAAAACTCATAAAGCAGTCCTTCCTAAAGTGAATTCACAAAAAGAAGAGTGGATCTCGTAAAGAAAGACTTCAACGTGGTCATGCGATTAATATCCCAGTGGTATAACAGCCTTCACCATCTAGCTTCACCTGGAGTGCTCAGAGAACCAAATGCGCTTACCACAAAGATTGGACCCCTTATGGTAGAGTGGGTCATGTAGGCTCAGCAGGATAAATGCCTGTACACTTAGGACAAAACCTGGAACACTGACTCCAATGATGGATGTATGGGATTGCTCAAAAAAAACATAGAAGGGGGGATTCCATAGTGTAAAACCATTTATTAGATAAAAAACAGCATTAAAAATAGCCGATTGGCCTCTTACTTGAGTAGGCGCCTCCCCGGCACTGTGACTGTGTGTATATCTATCCTTGTGGCATCTGCGCTCTGCTTCCCGAAGGTGTGCGGATATAAAGTGTAGCGCCAATAGGGGGCCCTAATCAGAAGGACTCTCCTGTAGGTTCAGTGATTAAACACAGCAAACTTTAGATGCGAATCTTACAAGTGAAGTGACCTATGTCTGCAATCAAGCAAGGCCCAAATCAAAAGGACTCTCCTGTAGGTTCAGGGATTAAACACAGCAAAACTTAAATGTGAATCTGTAAGTGAAAATGACCTACATCTACAATCAAGCAGATGAGATCTTGATAGGGGGCCCTAATCAAAGGGACTCTCCTGTAAGTTCAGTGATTAGACTCCACAAGACCTAAATGTGAATCCACAGGTGGAATGACCTACATCTATAATCAAGCAGATGAGATCTAGAGAGGGAAGGGGCTATTCGAACCACTCCCCCTTTTTTGTCGTCACTAATTAAAATAAAATATATAACAAAAAGAAATAAATATGTATATGCACTAAATGGGTATATAAACCCATTTAAGAAGACACACAGAGTGAAAAAATGCCAGTGTGGTCACTTGCAGTGTAGGACCCAATGGATCTATATAGGTGTTTCAAGCCTATTAGAAAGGGCGCTATAAAAGGTCCGTGACCGTGCAATCAAATAACAATAATTCATAAAGTGACCATACAATCAATAACAATAAATGATAAATCATGAAATGAAAACATATATATCCTAATGTCCACTGTAATTGAATAGAGGCAATCAGTCAAATGAATAACAGTCCATACACCCAAACGGGGTAACGAATGTATTCTTCTTCTGGGATGCTCAGATGGAGTAAGAGATCAAAGATACAATCCTCAAACAGAGAAGATATAAATAGGTACCCTTACCAGATCAGGTGGACCCTCAACTCATCATACGGTGGGGGGTCTTCAGGGCTTGTAAAAGGCCGATTGCCTAATCATGTATCCAGACAGTGGTGCCAGGTGGAGATGATATCCGGAGAATCCAGGGATGGCTTTTGATGTTAAAATGACTCCGTGATGGTATACATTCACTCCCAGGCATAGGAGGGGAAAAGAGAAGAAAAGCGACTCCTCATAGTGTAAAACCACCAATTTAATAAAATAAAAATAAATAAAATTTCACTACATCACACATGTAGCAAGTCAGTGACCGGACCGGTTTCGTCTCATGTAGACTTCAACTGGGGTATCTAACTATGACATGCATCCTACCTGCATTTATAGGCCCGTAATATCTGCATCCATGAGACCTCAATCAAAGCTGGCGTGCGTGTCAAATCTAACACGTGAATAGTGTTTGCATTCCAAATCCCGGAAGTGTATGGGCGGGGATCAGTATTGCATAGCCCAATCATTCACATGAAGGCGTGATTGCTGGCCCCCTCTCTTCTCTCATAGGAGGAAGAGGGCTAAAGAACTTAAGAAATGTGGGAGTATATGGGCGAGAATGTCGAGTGTATACCATACGGAGCTTTTCCACAAGGGTAGGTGAACATATTGCGAAAATCAAGAAGGGTTACACAAAACATACTGTACCCAGACATTTTCTGGAAAAGCATAACAAAAAACTAGAGGGAACCAGTTTCCAAATAATAGACAAATTTGTACCTCATTGGAGAGGCAAGCCTAGTGTAAGAGGGGTATCCAAGCTGGAAGTATATTGGATCTTCCAACTCAAAATATATCTAACAGAGAAAATTAGGTTGGCGGAAAATAAGGCCGCAGAATTATTTAAAGTTGCCAATACTCTTGCAAACCCAAGTTGTTTAGATATCAAGGAGGAATTCTCTCCAGAACTAAGTGAGAATTTAGCAGAATATTTTAAGAAAAAAATTCTTGATATACGAAATAATATACCTGATTCCTGTTATACAGAAAGTTCTCCTGTATACAAAGGGATACGTTTTAGGCCTCGTACACACGAGCAGACAGATTTGTTCAAATCTGTCCGTCCGACAGATTTGAACAAATCTGTCTGCTGGGATTTTGGTTTGCTCGCGTGTACACACGAGCAAACAAAAATCCCCGCCAGCAGACGGCGTGCTGACGTGTCGGTGACGTGGCGGTGACGTTGACGCCGCCACGTCACCGCACCAGGAAGTAAAACACTTCCGCGCATGTGCCGAATCCATTCGGCGGCGGTGCGGGACGACATGTCTGCTGGTAAGTGTACTAACCAGCAGACATGTCGGGCGGACGGATTCCCACCCGATAGATTTCAAAGCATGCTTTGAAATCTGTCGGGTGGCCAAATCCGTCGGCTCGGCCGTACACACGATCGAATCTGTCTGCTGAAACGGTCCAGCGGACCGTTTCCAGCGGACAGATTTGATCGTGTGTACGAGGCCTTACACGTTTTTCAACGGTAACAAACGCAGAGATACTGAAGATTATTAAGTCGCTCAGAGCTTCGTCTTCAGCGCTTGATCCATACATTGCGCAGTTGGTGAAGGACTCTGTGGTTACCTTGGCACCGTTTATAGCACACATTATTAATATGTCTTTTGTTATTGGAACAGTGCCAAGTATTTTGAAGCAGGCAGTTATAATTCCCCTATTGAAGAAGGCTAACGTGACACGGTCAGATTTAAGAAATAATCAGCCAATTTCGACGCTGTCTTTTTTAGCTAAAATAATGGAGAGGGCTGCTGTGTGGCAACTTCAGCCGCATTTGGAATCAAATAACATTTTTGATGAATATCAGTCGGGATTCCGGCCAGGTAGAGGCACAGAGACTGCTCTCATTAAGGTTAAGGACGACTGCCTATGGGCTATGGACAACGATGAGGCGTTAATACTGCTTCATCTGTCGGCCGCATTCGATACTATAGATCATTCTGGAAAGGCTGGTGTCTGTGGCCGGGCTTGAGGACATGGCATTGACATGGATGGCCTCATTCCTGCAGAATAGGGCCCAGAGGGTAAGACTAGGAACGTATTATTCATCTAATAGTTCCTTGTCTTGCGGGGTTCTCAGGGCTCAGCGTTATCGCCGATATTATTTAATATCTACATAAGGCCGTTGCTCTATATTATTCGGCACCATAACGTCAGCTTTCACGTCTATGCAGACGATACGCAGATCTATTTTAAGCTGCCAAAAAATAAGGAAGTTCAGGTGGATTTGTCAGCCTGTCTGGAGGAAATACAGTCCTGGATGGGATCAAATTATTTAAAACTTAATGGCTCAAAAACGGAATGTATCATCATTAGTACTCAGAGTAAAGCCAGTTCAACGGATTTTCCGTCTTGGCCGATTTCCTTTAAGCCTTACCCGGTCCCGGGCACTAAGGTCCGGGATTTGGGATTCATTTTAGATTCCAAACTGTCTTTGGAGGCGCAGGTAAACCAGGTGGTAAGCGGGTGCTATTACCATCTGAAACTCCTGCGTTCTACATTGGATTTCATTGATGAGGTAGACAGAGTCCACGTGATTAATGCTTTCATTGGCAGTTGGTTGGACTACTGTAATGCGTTATATATGGGGTGCTCAAAAGCCCTTCTGCATAAGCTTCAGTTGATCCAAAATGCGGCAGCTAGGTTAGCAACGGGAGTGGGCCGTCAGGACCATATCACACCATCTCTAAAAGCCTTGCATTGGCTACCTGTTGCTGAACGGGTCTCGTTCAAAGTGGGCTGTATGGTCCACAAAGCCATCCATAAGATAGGCCCAGGGTATCTGCAAATTTTTTTTACCTGTTACGTGCCCAGCAGATCGTTAAGATCTGCTGATCAGGATAATTTGACGGTCCCTAAATTTAGGAAAACTAAATGTGGAGGGAGGACTCTGGATGTACGAGGATCATTATTCTGGAACTCTCTACCTTTACATTTAAGACGGGAGAAGGATTTGTTAAAGTTCAGGAAGTTTTTAAAAACGTTTTTATTTTCTCAGGCGTATGGTCTTAATTAGGGTTAGATATTAGCAGTTTTATCAGTTTTAGCTGTTGATGTTATCATGTGATTTTTAAGTGATTATTATATTGTATTGTGAGATGTGTTTTTACATGTATCTGTGGTTCTATGAGCGCATCGAGGCCTTCGGGTAATGACTGCGCTCCCAAAAAGCATTTTTATAAATAAATAAATAAATAAATAAATAAAAGTTACGTACCCTACGGTTTAAACGTGGAATGGGATGTGAACGCCTTCATCAACCAGTCCTGAGGAGGGACTTCCATCAACGTTCACACCCATTACACTTTTCATTTCTGCAACAGTGTAGTGTAGATGGTACACACATTTATGGTGCCAGTATTCGCTTTCTGCGACTGATCCTACTCCAGGTGATCACCTTAGACGCCAAGGAGTGATGTATCAACAACATTCAGTTAGCCATCATTGATAGCATTTGGTCCCATATGTAATCTGTGTTTATATAGTTTTTTTGACATTCTCCCCCTTCCGTGACTCAGTGATAATGGATCACGTCCTAGACGGACACACAGATGCACCATGTACCAAGGTTATGTGTAAATATTATATATGCATATAGGTTTTTGTATAATATTATTTTTTCTGTGACATTATAATATAATCGATCTAGATGGTATTTCATTTTATTTTGTACTCCTCGTCTTATCCCTCCATGAGACCGATATGGGTGTCTAGTTACGATCAGTTGGGCAGATTTGTCCTCTGTTCTTTGAATAGTGTAAACCTAGAATGATCCTTGAATCCCGTGGAGCGCACGTTTCTTGCGGGTGGAACGCATGACGCCAGCGCACTTCCGCACCACGTGATGTCCACGCTATGGGAGCCGGATGTGCTAGTGCTTGGAACGCACTGAGGCGCATATCGGTGACGTTAGAACGTCACGTTGGTTGCGCGCACAGAGGCGGAGTTCAGCCCGCCTGAATATGGAGCACCCCATTCCCTCTCTACCCACGAGAGTGAGTGAAGGGGACGTGACAACACTACCTCGGTAGCGATTGGGTATACACTCGACATTCTCGCCCATATACTCCCACATTTCTTAAGTTCTTTAGCCCTCTTCCTCCTATGAGAGAAGAGAGGGGGCCAGCAATCACGCCTCCATGTGAATGATTGGGCTATGCAATACTGATCCCCGCCCATACACATCCGGGATTTGGAATGCAAACACTATTCACGTGTTAGATTTGACACGCACGCCAGCTTTGATTGAGGTCTCATGGATGCAGATATTACTGGCCTATAAATGCAGGTAGGATGCATGTCATAGTTAGATACCCCAGTTGAAGTCTACATGAGACGAAACCGGTCGGGTCACTGACTTGCTAAGTCTTTACTGCATTTTTTTCCCCTTTGGGAATACCTCTGTCCACCCATCACAGGGGGAGAGTTGTTGCTACTAGATATAAGTTTTTTTCTTTTCACATGTGGTTTTACTTTTATGTTTTAAGTGATCCCTGTCACATGTGTGATGTAGTGGAATTTTATTTATTTTTATTTTATTAAATTGGTGGTTTTACACTATGAGGAGTCGCTTTTCTTCTCTTTTCCCCTCCTATGCCTGGGAGTGAATGTATACCATCACAGAGTCATTTTAACATCAAAAGCCATCCCTGGATTCTCCGGATATCATCTCCACCTGGCACCACTGTCTGGATACATGATTAGGCAATCGGCCTTTTACAAGCCCTGAAGACCCCCCACTGTATGGTGAGTTGAGGGTCCACCTGATCCGGTAAGAGTACCTATTTATATCTTCTCTGTTTGAGGATTGTATCTTGGATCTCTTACTCCATCTGAGCATCCCAGAAGAAGAATACATTCGTTACACCGTTTGGGTGTATGGACTGTTATTCATTTGACTGATTGCCTCTATTCAATTACAGTGGACATTAGGATATATATGTTTTAATTTCATGATTTATCATTTATTGTTATTGATTGTATGGTCACTTTATGAATTATTGTTATTTGATTGCACGGTCACGGACCTTTTATAGCGCCCTTTCTAATAGGCTTGAAACACCTATATAGATCCATTGGGTCCTACACTGCAAGTGACCACACTGGCATTTTTGCATATACATATTTATTTATTTTTGTTATATATTTTATTTTAATTAGTGACCACAAAAAAGGGGGAGTGGTTCGAATAGCCCCTTCCCTCTCTAGATCTCATCTGCTTGATTATAGATGTAGGTCATTCCACCTGTGGATTCACATTTAGGTCTTGTGGAGTCTAATCACTGAACTTACAGGAGAGTCCCTTTGATTAGGGCCCCCTATCAAGATCTCATCTGCTTGATTGTAGATGTAGGTCATTTTCACTTACAGATTCACATTTAAGTTTTGCTGTGTTTAATCCCTGAACCTACAGGGGAGAGTCCTTCTGATTAGGGCCCCCTATTGGCGCTACACTTTATATCCACTTACTTTCACAAAATTTCCATTTTGTTGTGTTGGCTGCCTGATTCTATTCATTTATTTAACTCTAGTTAGCGCAATATATTTTTATTATTATTCCCGAAGGTGTGCGACTGGGGATCCTGAAGGGGCAAGATCAGCTGTTGCGGGGTGACCAAAGCTAAGCCGCCGACATATGTTTTGTGCGTTTGCACTTCATAAAAATCTGTTTTTATCTAATAAATGGTTTTACACTATGGAATCTCCCCTTCTATCTTTCTTTGAGCAATCCCATACATCCATCATTGGAGTCAGCGTTTCAGGTTTTGTCCTAAGTGTGCAGGCATTTATCCTGCTAAGCCTACATGACCCACTCTACCATAAGGGGTCCAATCTTTGTGGTAAGCGCATTTGGTACTCTGAGCACTCCAGGTGAAGCTAGATGTGAAGACTGTTATACCACTGGGATATTAATCGCATGACCGAGTTGAAGACTTTCTTCACGAGATCCACTCTTCTTTTTGTGAACTCACTTTATGAAGGACTGCTTTATGAGTTTTATTATCACACACTGTATGTTGGACTTATTTTATTACACGTGCTAAGTGTCAGAATGTATCACTGAATGAATCTACATTTTCGGGGTAAGACAGAACAAAGTAGATAATAATAAGCACCAAGGCTTGCCATAGCATCTCTTGGTAGAGAGGCTTTTTTTGTACAACTTTACGGTTCATGGGGAAAATCAAACTATTTTCTTTATTATTATATTGCCCACCCCTTTTTTTTACTTACTTTTATACTGTTCCCCCCCTCTTCCCTAATCTCCCTACCCATTGTTTTCCCTGTTTTTGTAATCAGACATGTTGATGTATTTTTTTCTGCTAATCTGCAAACCCTCATCAATGAGGTATTGTTGGCTAATATGTTTTCCGTGTGTCAAAAAAAAAGATTATATAAATAAATAAAAAATAAATAAATGGTTGGAGTTCCTATAATTTGTACTTGATATTTATGTTAAACTCCTTGAATAACCACTTTAAGACCAGAAGGTTTTACCCCCTTAATGACCAGGCCACTTTTTGCAATACGGCACTGCCTCGCTTTAACTGACAATTGTCGTGTGACGCTGTACCCAAACAAAGTTGATGTCCTTTTTTTCCCACAAATAGAGCTTTCTTTTGGTGGTATTTGATCAAAAATATTTTTAACTTTTTGCTATAATAAATATCCCCAAAAAAAAAATGTTCTTTATCAGTTTAGACCAATATGTATTCTTCTACATATTTTTGTTAAAAAAAAAATTGCAATAAGCTTATATTGGTTTGCACAAAAGTCATAGCGTCAGCAAACTAGGGGATAGATTTATGGCATTTTTATTATTCATTTATTTTTTTAGTAGTATTGCCGGTGATCATCGATTTTTAGCAGGATTGTGACATTGCGGTGGACAGATTGGATACTTTTGACACTTTTTTGGGACCAGTGACATTATTACAGTATTCAGAGCTAAACGTAGCCACTGATTAGTGTATAAATGACAGTGACAGGGAAGGGTTTAACACTAGGGGGCGATCAAGGGGTTAAGTGTGTCGTATGGAGGTGTTTCTAATTGTGGAGGGAGAGGACTGACTAACAGTACAGAGCTATCGCTGTTCCTGATCACTAGGAACAGACGATCACACTGTATTCCCCCGACAGATTGGGGATCTGATTGTTAACATTGGAAGATGTCTTTTCTGCCTCTCTGAGGAGCAATCGTGCACAAAATGGCATACAGGTATGTAGGGCCGCCCTGCCGCAGTATATATGAGGTGGGCGGTCCTAACAGTGTAGGTAAACCCCCCTATTTTCAGCCAAGAAAGCTGGCATCTTTGCCTCTGTTTAATCTACAACTGCCATGGTGCTTCACATGTGATCATTTTAGACACCAGCCATTGGATGGTTTAACAGTTTGGTTGAGAGCACAACCAATGGGAGTGTTGCATTTCCGGCGTGTGCCAGAAATCAAACTGTTTTATGGATGGGTTCACTTCCGCTTTAAGTGGTTAAAGTTGAAAGTCTGCACTTCAAACTCATAGTTACATAGTTAGTCAGGTTGAAAAAAAAGACACAAGTACACCCAGTTCAACCATAAAATATATATAATATATATATATATATAAATAATATATATATATATATATATATATTATATAGCGCCTGATTACTTCAAAGTACTGGTGCTAGTTAAATTTAGAGGGAGATCAGAGAGTTAACTGACTCTGATGCAGTTAATATGTTTAAATTTGTGTCTCTGTCTCAGCTTGGCTGTGCTGTGGGCTCATTCTGTTGCTTCTGGGGTGCTGTTCCCACCCCATGACAATAGGTGGCAACAGTGGAGTTGAGGTTTGGGTGCTCTTCCCTAGCAGCCAATCAGGAGTTTCCTCGATGTACATGCTGAGGGAGGGTATTTATGGGACAGACGCCATTGGTCTGGGTCTTCTTCTTCGAGTGAGGCACCCACCTTTAGGTTGACTGCATCACGGCCCCCCGGCGTAATGGCCTTCCAGGCTGGGGTGTGTGTGCCACACGGTGTTCCTGGTTCTGGGACCATGTTGGTCCAGAACATTTAAGCTGTGGTTGGGAGCCCTAGCTGTTCGATGGGGAGTAGAGATGGCCTGCCGGTTCGCCAGGCTGTCGTTTCGCGGCAAACTTTCGCCAAACTTTTTCGCCAAACTTTTGGTCCGCCAAAACGTTGGACATCTGTCGATGTTCGCAGCGGTCCAGAATGTTACATGGGTGAAAACTTTTACCTATGACACATCCATCAGGTGGTGCAGGACAGCCAATTAAGACATTTCAGCACATGGACATACCCCCTACCTTATAAATAGACGTGATCTGGCCGCCATCTTACATTCTGCTTTTTGTCAGTTTAAGGAGAGGGTGCTGTTTGGAGCAGGGACAGGCTGTATTCAATCAAATAGCTATCTAAAAGGACCACAAAAGTCATTTTAAGGACTGGTATATGTGTGCTTCTTGCTCTAGTATATAGGTGTCTAACTGTCTAATACATTCATACACTTTTTGTCAGTGTAAGGACAGGGTGCTGTTTGGAGTAGGGACAGGCTGTATTCATGAATGTGCTTACTCCATTACGAACGATAGTTTAACCAGAACGAGCACTCTCATCTCATAACTTGCTTCTGAGCATGCGCAGGTTTTTCACGTCGTTTTACAACCCGAAAAACTACATCGATTAAAACGTCGTTATAAAATAGAGCATGTTTGAATTTTTTTTTGTTGTTTTCAGAACCCGAAAAATGCTCTGAAGCCCACACACAATCGTTTTAAATGACATTTTTAAAAAACTTTGTTTTTTACAACCCGAACAATTATTGTCTGTACGCGGCATGAGGGACATGAACATGAAAAATCAAAAGTTCTATGTTTAAAAGCTAATATGCAAGTTATTGTCATAAAAAGTGTTTGGGGACCCGGGTCCTGTCCCAGGGGACATGTATCAATGTTAATAAAAGTTTTAAAAACAGAAGTTTTTTTTTTCGGGAGCAGTGATTTTAATAATACTTAAAGTGAAACAATAAAAGTGAAATATCCCTTTAAATTTCATACATGGGGGTGTCTATAGTATGCCTGTAAAAAAGCACAAGTTTCCCGTGCTTAGAAAAATCCCTGCACAAAATAAAATTTCTAAAGGAGAAAAGGTAATTTAAAACTGATTGCAGGTATAATGAATTGTCGGGTCCCGGCAATACAGATATAAGTCATTGAAAAAAACAGCATGGTTTCCCCCTTAGTTCATTACCAGGCCCTTTGGTTCTGGTATGAATATTAAGGGGAACTTAAAAAAAAAGCGTGGGGGTACCCCTTAAATTCCATATCAGGCCCTTCAGGTCTAGTATGGATATTAAGGGGAACCCTGCGCCAAAATAAAAAAAATGTCGTGGGGTTACCCCCAAAAATCCATACCAGACCCTTACACGAGCACGCAACCCGACAGGCCGCAGGAAAAGAGGGGGGACGAGAGAGCGCCCCCCCTCCTGAACCGTACCAGACCACATGCCCTCAACATGGGGAGGATGTCCACATGTTGATGGGGACAAGGGCCTCATCCCACAGCCCTTGCCCCGGTGGTTGTGGGGGTCTATAGGTGGGGGCTTATCAGAATCTGGAAGCCTCCTTTAACAAAGGAGACCCCCAGATCTCGGCCACCCTTATGTAAATTGGTAAGGGGTACTTACCCCTACCATTTCACAAAGAAAAAGTGTGAAAATGTTACAAATGACAGAAGACGGCTTGGGATTAAAAGTAAAAAAAGTTCAATAAAAAACCATTCCAGCAATGTAATCCAGTTTGTCCAGCGTTGTAATCCATGCTCTCCAGCAAGGAACGAAGCACAATCTTGCCTGCACCAGAGGCACCCACCGAATGACAAGCAAGCTGTTTGACAGTACTTTTATAACCGAGGGCGGGGCCACCTGTGACATGGTTGGGTGATCCCGCCCCCTCTAATGAGTCACAGGGCTTTCTTGAGACGTGTGAAAGGGGGTGGGGTCACTCGTCACAGACGGCCCCACCCTCGGTTATAAAAGAACTGTCAAACAGCTTGCGTGTCATTAGGCGGGTGCCTCTGGTGCAGGCAAGATTGTGCTTTGTTCCTTGCTGGAGAGCATCGCTGGAGAATGGATCACCGCAGGACATCGAGAATGGATTACAACACTGGACAGACTGGATTACATCGCTGGAATGGCTGTTTTATTTTTTTATTTTTTAATAAAGGACTCTGTCATTTTTAAAATGTTCACATTTTTTCTTTGTGAACTGGTAGGGGTACAATGTACCCCTTACCAAATCACATAGGGGGAAGGGATCTGGGGGTCCCCTTTGTTAAAGTGGGCTTCCAGATTCCGATAAGCCCCCCCCTGCCCGCAGACCCCCACAACCGGGCAAGGGTTGTGGAGATAAGGCCCTTGTCCCCATCAACATGGGAACATCCTCCCCATGTTGAGGGCATGTGGCCTACTACGGTTTAGGGGGGGGGCTCTCTCGTCCCCCTCTTTTCCTGCAACCTGCCAGGTTGTGTGCTCGGATAAGGGTCTGGCATGGATTTTTGGGGGGAAACCCACGCCATGTTCCCCATTAACATGGCCACGCCATGTTTTTTTTTTTAAACGGCGCAGGGTTCCCTCTAATATCCATACCAGACCTGAAGGGCCTGATATGGAATTTGGGGGGACCCCCAGGCTTTTTTTTTATTTTGGTTCAGGGTTCCCCTTAATATTCATACCAGACCCAAAGGGCCTGATAATGGACTAAGGAGGAACCCATGCTGGGGTTTTTTTTCAATGACTTTTATCTGTATTGCCGGGACCCGACAATTCATTATAGCCGCGATCAGTTTTAAATTACTTTTTTTCCTTTTGAAATTTCATTTTGTGCAGGGACTTTTCTTAGCGCGGAAAACATGCACTACTTTACAGGCATACTATAGACACACCCCAGGTACAAAATATAAAGGAATATTTCACTTTAATTGTTCCACTTTAAGCATTATTAACCACTTAAGGACCGGACCAATATGCTGCTAAAAGACCCAAGGTGTTTTTACAATTTGGCACTGTGCTGCTTTAACTGGTAATTGCGCAGTCATGCAATGTTGTACCGAAACGAAACTTGCGTCCTTTTCTTCCCACAAATAGAGGTTTCTTTTGATGGTATTTGATTGCCTCTGCGATTTTTATTTTTTGCGATATAAATGGAAAAAGACCGTAGATTTTGAAAAGCAGGGGGTGCTGACTTCTTACCTCTTCTCTCATGCAGCCAGCGAGTTGAGAAGCGGGGTGAGGGGCGAAAATTACTTCTTACCAGGCGGGGCCTCTAGTAATTTGGGGGGCCCTTCGCAGCTTTGCGGGGGCCCCTAAGCGGCTTGCATAGTGACCCTTTAGGGCAGATCGGCCATGTCAACACTTGTGCTACTGAGTCCATATGTGTAACCAACTGCTTTGCTGAGCATACTCTCCTTTTACTGTATATTGACTTAAGTTGGATTATTTAAATCTAGTTCAGAACACATCTACATTAAAAAAAAAATTGGTCTCACATAAATAGATCATAAATAGAATGAACGACGACTCATACGACCAATTATTATGCCCACAAACATGAACCTTAAAGAGGGGGTTCAACCTTAAAACCACTTTCTCCCATCCCATCCAGCATACTGGCGTCAGCGCCAGTATGCTGTCTTTTTTTTTTTATCGGTGTACTTACCTCTTAATAGATAATTTAATTTTCGTCCTACCGTGGGGTATGGCGCCGCTATATCGCGTCACGCCCTCCGAAAACAGCCGACTAGCAGGCGCCGTATACAGCCGAGTCCTATTTCGGCTTTTTTCGGAGGGCGTGACGCGGCTATATACGGCGCCTGCGCAGGCAGCTCCTAGGTCTGTGCTCAGGCGCCGTATAGCGCCGAGAACAGCCGAGTGCTAGTCGGCTGTTTTCGGAAGACGTGACGCTATATAGCGGCGCCATACCCCGCGGTAGGACGAAAATTAAATTATCTATTAAGAGGTAAGTACACCGATAAAAAAGAAAAAAAACTGCATACTGGCGCTGACGCCAGTATGCTGGATGGGATGGGAGAAAGTGGTTTTAAGGGTGAACCCCCTCTTTAAGACATCTATTCTTGAACTGTATACTGTATATACAACCTGAAAGAAAAAGCACATGCCGCACAATAATAAAAAAACGAATCAGAGTACACATGAAAATTACTTACTTCTTCTGATGACTTTTTTAATCCTCTCCATTTGCTCCAGCTCTCCTAATTTAAGGTAAGACCACCTTTTGCGGAGCTGTTCCCTTGACCCCCCCCCCGAATTTATGATGGAGACTCCTCTGCACATGATCTGGGCCTTCAGTTTGTTAGGGTTCTTGTAAGGGCCATGTTTTCCATCATAATCCTCCCTGCTTAGGATTGCCACCATTTCCACCATCTCCTCAAACACCATATTTGTGGCCTTGTACCTCCTGCTCCTGTATCGTGTGTGGTACCGCCTGGCCTCGCTCCTGGCTTGAGGTTGCAGCTGGCTGTGTGTCCTCCATGGTGTATTGTATTGAACGATCAAAAATGGGCGGGGAAAGTACTAGAACAATCGTCAGGGGTGGGGAAACGTGCGGAGCTTCTCGCATGCGCAGTGTATAAAGGGATACCGTGTGAGTTCACAGTCTGTGGAAAAAGGCGTAAGAAACGATCGTGTAGTACGCCGGTACGTAACTTGATTTTGAAATTTATGATCAGTGGATGAGTTTGTGGGTTAGATATGGGGAGAAAGCTTAGTAGTAGAGGCTTGACTGACATTAGCTTTTTTTGCTTAATTTTGACTTACAGAAATAATGGAGGCCTTCAGAGAACAGGAGTTCTTCACAGAATTTGTTCAAAGGGGGCCCCGGATGGCAACCCCCCTTTTTTCTAGAATTTTTCTTTCCCCAAAAAATAATTTATTCAGCCAAGATCTGGCATTGGAATGCCCCCCCCACCCCTAAAATAATCGACATATTGTTGCCGCACAGCACGTGCGCTTTGAGGGGCCAAGCCTGTATGGCCAGCCTCACGGGCCACCACTGGAACATCAATGGCCTCATCAACTTTTTTTTCCATTGATACATATTCCCTGGGGCAAGACCCGGGTTCTAAAAGATGTTTTCCGACAATAACTTGCATATTGGGCTTTAAAATTAGCACTTTTGAATTTGAACGTTCGAGTCCCATAGACGTCAATGGGGTTCGAAATGTTTGTGCGAATATTCGGTCCGTTCGAAGGTTCTGCTGCGAACCGAACTGGGGGTTGTTTGATTCATCGCTAATCCCTATATAATGAGTGTTTTGATATGGATATGACAATTATCAATTGGTATGTATTTGACTGATAAGCTGTTTTTCTATATTCAGCAACTATTGTTATCTCCTCGCCTGATCCTCAGTTTGTCTTAAAGCGGGGGTTCACCCTTAAAACAACTCTGTGTGATCCCATCCAGCATACTGGCGTCAGCGCCAGTATGCTGTTTATTTTTTTTTATTTTTTTTATCTTCGTACTTACTGTTTAATTGATCATTTTATATTGTGCCTACTGCGGGTGAATGGCATGTCTATGGAGCGTCACGGCTTCCGAAAATAGCCGAATAGCCCTCGGGTATTACTGGCGCTATACGGCGCCTGCGCACAGACCTAGGAGCTGATTGCGCAGGCGCCGTATATATCCGAGTCCTATTTCAGCTTTTTTCGGAGGGCGTGAAGCGCCATAGCCATTGGACTCGGATATATACGGCCCCTGCACAGTCAGCTCCTAGGTCCGTGTGCAGGCGCCGGGAATACCTGAGTGCTAGTCGGCTATTTTCGGAAGCCGTGCCGCTAAATAGACGCGCCATTCACCTGCGGTAGGCACAATATAAAATGATCAATTAAACAGTAAGTACGAAGATTTAAAAAAAAAACAGCATACTGGCGCTGACACCAGTATGCTGGATGGAATCACACAGAGTTGTTTTAAGGGTGAAGCCCCTCTTTAAAAACTTGTCCTCCGCCCACCGTCAAATGACGGCGGGCGGAGGACTCCATTGTCCTGACATCACGTCATATGACGTGATGTCCTTTTAAAGCCGCGGGCAGGCGCGCACACCCGCCGCTCTGCTGGAATCCCGGTGCGAGTGCCCGGCGGCAACGATCGCCACCGGGCACACGCGATTGCCCAGTAACTGAGCGGGGACGTGGAGCTCTGTATGTAAACACAGAGCTGCACATCCCTGTCAGGGAGAGAGGAGACAGATTGTGTTCCTTGTACATAGGGAAACAATCGGTCACCTCCCCCAGTCACCCCCCCTCCCCCTACAGTTAGAACACGCATAGGACACACATTTAACCCCTTCCCCGCCCCCTAGTGGTTAACCCCTTCACTGCCAGTCACATTTTTACAGTAATCAATGCATATTTATAGCATTGTTCACTGTATAAATGTAAATGGTCCCAAAAATGTCAGAAAAGTGTCCGAAGTGTCCGCCAATAAAAAAATCGCAGATCGCCGCCATTAATAGTAAAAAAAAAAAAAAAAAATGCCATAAACTATCCCCTATTTTGTAAACACTATAAATTTTGCGCAAACCAATCGATAAACGCTTATTGCATTTTTTTTTACCAAAAATATGTAGAAGAATACGTATTGGCCTAAACTGAGGAAAAATTTTTTTTTTTATATATTTTTGGGGTTATTTATATAGCAAAAAGTAAAAAATATTGCATTTTTTTCAAAATTGACGCTCTATTTTTGTTTATAGCGCAAAAAATAAAAACCGCAGAGGTGATCAAATACCACCAAAAGAAAGCTCTATTTGTGGGAAAAAAAGGACGCCAATTTTGTTTGGGAGCCATGTCGCAGGACCGCGCAATTGTCAGTTAAAGCGACGCAGTGCCGGAAGCTTAAATTTTGTCTGGGCAGGAAGGGGGTGTAGGTGCACAGTAGGCAAGTGGTTAAAGAAGCTCTGTGAGAAATGCATTAACTTAAAGTGGTTCTCCAACCTTGAAACAGAAAATTAAATGTCAACAGCTTCAAATACTGTAGCTGCTGACTTTTAATAAAAAGGACACTTGCCTGTCCAAGGACCCAGTGCTGTCCTCACTCGATCCGGCTCTTTGTGTGTCTTTGGGTCCAGACGCAGGCCTGAATACTTAAGAAAGACAATAATTGCCACTGTTTGCAGCTTCACAACCGCCTTCCCACTGCGCATGAATGAGCTGTGCTGCACTTTTTGAATGATTCTGCAGCCTTCTGGGGCCTGTGACATGTCCCAGAAGGCTGTGGGAGAAGAAGTGAGAGCGGGTACCTCCAATCCAATTGGAAGTGAGAGTGGGTACCTGTCAAAACTAGTTACCTGAACCCCCCCCCCCCCCTACAAGAGCCAAATCAAGTGCCAAAACTTAAAGAGGTGGTGGAGGAGGAAGACAAGCAGAACTTGGAGGATCTATCATTATAAGGCAATATGATGTTGGTTTTCTCCACATCTGTATGAATAAAGTGTGGTACAGACAGTCCCCAGGAACAAAAAAGATTCTGTAGGTTTGCTCTTAAGTTGAATTTGTATGTAAGTTGGAACAGGTACATTTTTAAGATGTAACTCGAGTCAACAAAGTAGTTTTTTAGATTTATAGATAGCATAGGGAAGTGTCAACACCCCAGTAACGTTTGTTTTGCAGTCTGTGCCCCTGCTTAGAATATTTCACCTCACTTTTTTGTCCATCTGACAAGGGGCGTACCTAGAGCATTTGCCACCCGGGGTGGATCCTACATCTCGCACCCCCCACCTTAAAATGTAAAAACACCCCACTTTACCCCCTGCATACCTCTGCATCCTTCAATATCTCTTTGTCACTACTGTGTATCCCCTCTCTGCAACTGCCCCTCTGGCCCCCTTTACATTACACAGTACCTTGCACCTAAGGACCTCTTTACATTGCACAGCCCTTCTACCTCTGGACCCCTTTACATTACACAGCACCTTGCACCTAAGGACCTCTTTACATTGCACAGCCCTTGTACCTCTGGACCCCTTTACATTACACAGCACCCTGCACCTCTAGACCCCTATAGGATAACTATTTATTAGAAGAGCATAGGATTTTATAGAGGGAAGAAATATGTCCAGATTGTTTACATAAGAATTCAAAGGTAGACATTTTAACTACTATATCAGATGTATATAAATAAAAGTGAATTGATAACATACAATGATGGATTTCTTCCTTTGGTAGTTTATATATGTATTGTAAGTATCAAAAGATATTATTCTATAATATATGTAAAAAAATGCAATTCTCCAAAGACCCTCCCCCCCCCACCATTTAAAATCATTGGCATATAGTTCAGGAATAAAGTTGGATTTTGAAATAAAGGGGTTTATGGAGAGTGAAGGTATTGAAGATGGTGTTTAGAGTTTAGCTGAGATGCAAGAGATTGGAATAGGAAGGGATGGACTATTGCTGATCTACATTTAGAGTAGGTTTTATCCACATGATCGAATCAGTTGAGATCAGTGAACAATTTTGGGAATAAATTTGAGCCCATTGAATTAGAATGCTTTTGTTGCAATAGTTGGCTAAGTTGGACTGAGTGAAAACATTTTAAGGAAATTTGCCATCAATAAGCCACCTTGAAATTTAAGAATATATAGATTAAGTCTATTAATGCTTGGTTTGATAGTATCTCATAAAGATTTAAAGGAATCAAAATTTTAAACTTATAAAGAAATTAAATGTAAACTTTATTAACTATATTCATTGGTAGAGTATGAAGTAAGTATTGTAGACATGATATAGAGCAGAGGTGGCAAACACAAGGCCCGCGGGCCGAATGCGGCCCTCCAGGCCATTTCATGCCGCCCTCGCACCTCTCCAGTCATCCTCCAGACCCTTACTTTCTACTTTCAAGCAATGCATCCAACTTCTTCCCAGCAGCAGCATAAGGAAAGGGGGTGCACTGTGATGTAAGGGAGAGGGGGGGGACTCAACTTCTGATGGTGGGGTGGCTCTTGACGTCTAATGTAAGGGGAAGGGATGCGCTGGACATCTAATCTTACAGATACAACTGGCCCTTTTGAGGGCAACCATAATACTTACGCGGCCCACGATGAAATTGAGTTTGACACCCCTGATATAGAGTATAACAGCATCCAAAGCGTGAAGGCAATGATAATGACTACTGTAAGAAATATAGCATAGCCCACCCATCTTAGGTTTAATATGCCATGTCATATAGGATTAAATAACAGCTTATCATTATCATTATCTGTGGACTTTGTATTAAGCTTATATTGACTTAAGATAACATACTAATACAATGTTGTATAAGCTCATAAATATAGGTTTTCAAGTTCACATCTATATGTTAAATGAAATTAGGTAATAAATAAAGCTAATGATTTACTTAAATACTTATGTAAAACCAAGCGTGCGCATTGTAAGAGATCACGCACTCATCTGTTTTTGCCTTATAAAAGCCAGCGATGTACATTCAGTAAATTAGATTTCATATAACTACACCTTGCTGTTTCCTGTGTCTTTATATGAAGTCCCAGGCCTGAGAGCTGAGGACTTCTCTTTCTTCATTGAACCCTGAAATCTACCTGGGTGGTCCTATAGAAGAGATAATTCCTAACAGAAAATGGGAGCTTCGTCCGGGGATAAAAGCTGCAATTAACTGAGGTAGGAAAAAGTTTTTTTGTCTTTATTGACTGAATGTTTTCTTGCCTCAGCCCTGATTGAAGCTTTTTAGAACCATAAAATTAGTAGGGGATAAGAACCACGCCAGGAGGTTAATAGGAGGGTTTTGGTAACCCCACATAGAAGGGTTTTTGGTAAACCCAGGGTTTTTGGTAAACCCATAGGAGGGTTTTGGTAACCCCACATAGAAGGGTTTTTAGTAAACCCAGGGTTTTTGGTAAACCCACAAAAGATAAGCAGTACTGCATAGACATTCCTTTTGGGAAGGAAAATTAAGGGGTTAATGAGGAAAGAGATCCAAACAAGCTCACAATCTTTGCTTTTTCTTTCTGTCGCATAGAAGTATAAGAATAATTTGTTGTGTGGAGCAGATGACTGTGGTAAGTCGGTCTTCTCCCACTGTCAATATGGGTCAGAAACAAGGTAAAGAAGGTCCTCCCCCTTCACCCAACCCAGGAGAAATGTGTAAGGATTTTGTAGCTAGAATTTGTGGTACTAATTATGAACTTATAGACCCATGGGTTTCAAATTTAGAGCAATGGACCACAGCCTTACACAGTGTAGACCCGTTCCCTCAAAAAGGTAGCAATACAGAATTGCACATAGATATGGTCAAAGGAGGGGGCGTGGTCTGGAGCAGCATGTAGCAGGACATGCAGAGTGAGCGCTCCACTCGAGGCGAATCCTTTTTGTAAGATCCTGATGGATTTCTTCCCTAATCTTGGACAACAACTGTCCCCGGACACCCTAGCCACCTCTAGACCTCATGTCTCCTACCAAATGGTCCGGGGCTATAGCCAAACTGGCTCAATTCCGCCATTACGGGGCCGACACAGAGGATGAAGATGGCGCTGACCAGCCTCGTGGGGCCGAGGCTCCGGCCTTGGGAGATACAGCTAAGGTGCTGGAAGCGATCGCCCTTTGCCAGTCCACCCTTACAGCCCGGATCGAGGAGGTGAAGGTTGACATCTCCCTGATCCGTCATGACGTCCAGAAGCTGCGAGAAAGGGTGTCGGAGACGGAGCGCAGGATCGACCATGTAGAAGAAGGCCTGCATCCCCTCCAGGTAACCACAGAACAGCTACAGTACCAGCTGAACGCCGTCCTCTCCAAGCAGGACGACATGGAGAACCGTCTCAGGAGATGTAACTTGCGCTTCGTGGGGATCCCTGAGAGGGCGGAAGGCGCTGACCCTCCTACCTACCTCGAAAACCTGCTGGTCAAGTCGTTTGGCAGAGAGGCCTTCTCCTCGACATTCGTGGTGGAGCGCGCCCATCGCCTTGCAGAAAAACCCCCTCCTTCTGGAGCCCCGCCGCGCACTCTCATCGCGAAATTCCTAAACTACCGGGACCGTGATGCGATCCTCCGACTCACCCGCGAACAAGGTAACATCCCCATCGGCAACGTGCATGTAGCGGTGTTCCCAGACTTCTCGGCCGAGGTTCAGAAGAAGCGGGCCCGCTTCATCGAGGTCAAGAGGCAGCTCCGCACTCGCCATCTTCCCTACGCGATGCTTTTCCCTGCACGCCTCCGTGTGGTGTGTGAGGGCAAGGCCCAGTTTTTCGAAGACCCGCAAGCTGTCTTGTCCTGGCTGGAAAATCTTGATGCGGCTGCCTAGGACCCTTGCCTGCCTGCCCGTCGCCTCCCCCTCCCCGCTGTGACCTCCTGCATTGCAGGCACCCTGCACGCCTTTGCCCCTTCACGATGTACTAACGACATCCCCCCGTGCCATGGTGCAGCCTGGACTCCTGTACTGCCTCCTTCCGCACTCATCGTGCCATTGTTGATGTGGACACTTGTGGACACTTGCTCTGAGGACATCCTCTCCGCCTGGACTCCCACACAGAACTGTTAGTTGTCCTCTATTGCCTTTGCATCTTGATTACCTGACCCCTCCAGCTGTCTTACTGCGCCCCTGGACCACACTGAGAGGTGGTAATCTTACCCTTGTTTGATGTTCCCCCTCATCCCCGCTGATTATATGTGCCTCGGGCGGCTCACCTGCGCCAGCATCCACTTGGCCTGGCTGCCCCCGCTGCACTGTTGTACGCTTTTCAGCTTTTTGGTCGCCCCCCGACCTATAACGGTGACATGGCACCTGCGCCACCCGCCAAGACGACTGTCCCTTACGCCTTGTTTCCCTGGCCAGCCTCTGCCCACCCTTGTTTGGTGAATGGCAGGGTATTTCATCTGCATTGCTGGTCCAGAGCCTGTGCAGACTGTTGGGCTCCTGCCCCTATGTACATATGTTTTACTTTTTTATTTTTCAGTCTCTTTTTTTTCTGCTCCATTTTGACATGTACCTTAAGCCGGGGCCTTCCCTGTGCGTTTGTTGTGTTGAGAACTGTTTTACTGCTTTATGACCTACTGTGCTTTGTGGTATGCCTAATCTGCTGTTTATTGTGTACTGTGGTCCCCCCTGGGCGTCCAACTGCTCACATTACCCCCCCCCCCCCGGTATGGCTTCCCTTAAAGTCTTAACATGGAACGTCCGTGGCCTCGGTGAGAGGGCCAAGCGTGTTGCTGTTCTTTCCCACCTTAAATCCCTCCTTGCAGACATCTCCATCCTGGTGGAGACTCACCTCACAGGCCAAAAACAGCTATGCCTGAAAAAGCCCTGGGTGGGCTGGCTATATCAGGCCCCGTACACTTCCAACTCCCGTGGTGTTGCAATACTCATAGCCAAGACGGTGCAGTTTTGCCTACACTCCCTGCAGTCGGACCCCCAGGGTAGGTCATTGTTTTTACATGCAACCGTGGGGTGCCTCAAACTCGTTCTCCTTGCTTTCTACATCCCCCCCAGTTTCAGTTCGAGGTGCTGAGGGACGGGGTGGCCTTTATGGCCCAACACCCCCTGGTGCCGGCCATCTGGGCCGGGGACTTTAACATGGTGATCTCCCCCAGCCTTGATAGGCTAAGTCCTACCATCTCCTCCCCCTTAACGTCTGACACTACCAGATTCGGAAAATTCCTCCTTGAATTCGCCCTTACAGATGCTTGGCGTCACACACACCCAACGCAGACGCACTTTTCATGTTTCACCCCCTCGCGTTCCGCAATGTCCCGCATAGACCTAGTGCTCCTTACCCCCTCCCTCCTCCCCCACCTTCTAGAAGCAGACATTGGCACTAGAGTGCTCTCTGACCACTCCCCTTGCTGGATCAAGCTACGGCTCCCGGCCCCCCCACAGTCAGACTTTGGACACTAAATCCGTTCTGGCTCAATATTCTGCCCGACTTGGACTTGGTCCAACTCGAGTGGGACCACTTTTTCCGCATAAATGTCGGTTCTGCTTCGTTTGGCTCCGTCTGGGAGACCTTTAAGTCACATGCTCGCCTGATCATATCCACCCGCATTAACAGACACAAGGCCACATCCAAGGTGCTGCTCTGTCAGGCAGAGGAGTGCCTTGATGCCCTGGAACAGACCTTTCGGGATAGTCTCACAGCAGCCAACGCTGCCCGCGTCCGGGTACAGGCCAGACTCACTGACCAACTACACTTTGAAAAAGCCAAGAAGGGCATCTTTTTTAGCAAACATCGCATCTATGAGTTCGGTGAACGTGCTGGTAGGCTCCTCGCATATCTCGCCCAACTTGAGTACAAACCCCCGGTGGTGGTTTCCCTCCAGTTGGCTTCCGGGGCCAGGGTCACTGACCCAGACCTGATGGCCATGGAGTTCAGATCCTTCTACTCCGATCTTTACTCCTCCACGGCCCAACACACCCCTGATTAACTATCGGCCTTCCTCTGCGACATTGACTTCCCTACACTTACGCCCCCCCAAGTGGCCCAACTGGAGCTACCCATCACTGAAGACTGCGTCGCAGAGGCCCTGGCGTCGCTTCCCACGTCTAAAATGCCCGGATCCAACGGCCTTCCCCTTGAATTCTACAAACAATTCGGCGACACTCTCTTCCCACGTCTTTGCCAACTATACACGCACATATTCAATACAGGTTCACTCCCACCGTCTATGAGCGAAGCCCTCATAGTCCTTATCCCCAAACCAGGCAAAGACCCACTACTCCCTGAATCCTACAGACCTATTTCCCTCCTCCAACTCGACATCAAAATCCTGGCCAAGATTCTAGCCCTGCGCCTCAACAAAGTTATCCTTAGCCTCATACACCGCGATCAGTCTGGATTTATGCCAGGCAAAAACACTGCCTTTAACCTCAGACGTTTACACATGAACCTCCAGGCGCAGCACGAAGACGTGGGTTCCAGGGTGGTGGTTAGCCTAGACGCCGCTAAAGCATTCGATTCTGTCGAATGGACATACTTGTGGGAATGCCTCCGCAGATTTGGATTCGGCCCCAACTATGTCAAGTGGCTCCAACTCCTCTACCAGTCTCCCCCGGCGCGCATTCGAGTTAATGGTAGGATCTCGTCCCCCTTCCCCGTGGCACACGTCAAGGTTGCCCCGTCTCTCCCTTGCTCTATACCTTGGCCGTGGAGCCCCTGGCCATGGCCCTTCGGACCCACCCCGGCATTAGAGGCCTCCGCCGTGGTCACTTGACCGAGGTTGTCAGCCTCTATGCCGACGACATGCTCCTCTACCTTGCGGACCCGGGACCCTCACTTCAGACGGCCATCCAGGTTATCACTGATTTCGGGAAGTATTCAGGGCTTTGACTATGCCTCCCTCAATATCGAGTCTTTATTTGCACTCTTGAAACAAAAGACACAGGTCTGGTCTCGTCTCCCCCTTGGAGTGATGGGTCGGATCAACCTGGTAAAGATGATTCTTCTCCCTAAGCTGCTCTATGTTTTCTGGCACGCCCCTCTATACCTCCCCCAGCGCACCCTGAAGGCCATGGAATCCATCCTCAACACGTTTGTTTGGGGCCCGTCTCGTCATAAATTGTCCTGGCGGGTCCTGAAGTGCCCGGCCGACTTGGGCGGCGCTGCACTCCCGGACCTGCTCTTCTACTACATAGCTTCCCAGCTCTCTCATTTTTTTCATTATAACCAGTCTGACAAAGACCGCTACTCCGCCCTGGTCTGTTCACACTCCCCGGGCCCCCTGTTTCACCCCTTCCAGCTCTTGTTCTGCGAACCACGGGCCCCATCCCACACCGACGTCGCTGGTCAGATGCTCTTTCACCACTGCAAAGTGTGGCAACTGACCCTGCGTATTGGCGCAGCCCCCTCCCCCCATTCCCACACCCCCCTCTGGGACAACCCTCTTCTGCCCGAACTTGCCTCTGTCCCCGACTGCGGTCTGTGGATCAACAGTGGTGTCATCTACCTGTCACAGGTGGTGGCCCGGGGCTCGGTCACGTCGTTTCAAACTCTCAAGGATAAATTTCCACTACCTAATCACATGCTTTTCCGCTTCTTTCAACTCCGACATGCCCTTAACTCCCAATTTGTCAATCCCGCACCTGCCCTCGAGATCCCTCTCCTGGTTGATATTGTGACTGGATCTGATCACAAGAAACTCATCTCCCAACTCTATTGCTATCTCCTACAGCCCTCTGCGACGGCCACTTCATACCGCCTTAAAGACCGTTGGGAACCTGACATTGGCACGGTGTTCCGATGCGGACTGGAGCGAGGCCCTTGCTAATTGTAAGACGGTCTCCCCTAAACTATCCGACCGCCTCACTCACCTGTTCATTCTCCACAGGTCGTACCTAACACCCCACCGCATTTCCAAATTTAAGAACTGCCCCGGCTGTGGCCACCCTGATGCCTCCTTCTTTCACCTACTCTGGGCCTGTCCTCCTATCCAGGGGTTCTGGACTCAGGTGGTCTGGTTCCTCCATGATCGGATGGGCTCCCCTGTGTTCCTCTGCCCCCGCCAGTGCATACTGGGACTCCTCTCCCTCCCTGAAGATGAAAAATATCTCAACACATTTCTGCAAGAAACGTTATTCCTTGCTCGACTGCAAATTGCCAGGCGCTGGATGAGGGGAGCCCCGCCCTCCCTGCAACAGTGGATTAGTGCTGTCAATGCTGCCCTCCCTTATAAAAAAATGCTATATGCCAACAGAGGCTGCCCGCAGAAATATAACAAGGTTTGGGACAGGTGGCTGGGGGACTCCTCCTCCTGCACTGATGTGGACTAGAGGCGGCTCCCGTCCGCCGTCTGCCAACTTCCCCTATAGCATCCCCCCCCCCACTCCCCGTACGGTTGCTTGATGCCCCTTAACCTGTGCCACGCCAGTAGTGTCCCCCACTGTTACTCCTTGCCAACTCTATTCATGTTTATATTCATGTACAATGTCAAATGGATCTACTTGTACCTGTAGTGCATGTTGCACTTCTTACCCGACTGTACTCCTGTCTTTACCTTATACTCAATAAAAGTTGTTTTGATTCAAAAAGATATGGTCAAAGGATTGTGTTTTTTTTTTTAAATCAAAAGTCGTTTATTCGGCAGAACAATGTAAAACTACATACATTAACAGACATTGTCATACATATTCTTGTAAATCAGCAGTAATATTATTCTTATATAAAAGGCACTTTTCAACAGGAGATGAATTAACTATAGGATGCACCTGAGGAACCTTAGTCTCTTCCTATGTAAAGAGTGTACCTGAGTACTATTTAATGGTTCGTACAGTGTCATGTATAACAACATTTAGCAAGTGTAGACAATGTTGTCATGGTACGAGGATCTAACCTCGACCAAAATCATATAGAATTATACCAGTATTGAACAAAACAAATCAAAACAAATCCAAAGCTACCACCTAGACAAGGAAGGACTCGAGGTGTCCCACTGGGGGGGGTAAGGTAGATGAGAAAAGGGAGAAAGAGAAGAAGAATTAGAATAAGCAGCAGGGGGGAGAGAATGAAAGGAAAAGAAAAGAAAAGAAGGAAAAGAAGACAGGGAGGACAGGCAGAACCACCCTACGCTGCCAAAAGTAAACCCTACAGCATCACAATTCAGGGTGACAGGGCTCTAACCCTGTAGCAGTCTATTCGTGATGAGTTGAGGGGGACCCAGGCCAGGGACATCAAGCCATGGTTGCCACATGGAGTAAAATTTTCGTATTACATTTCTATGTTGGTAAGTCAGTTTTTCTCGAATTAACAGTCTATTAACATCATCTATCCATTGTTTATCTGTCGGTACCCTGGAAGATATGCAAAGTCTCGCTATCGCCGTTCTGGCTATGTATAATAGACGGATTATTGCAGTATGTCCATTGGGCGATAGCGAAGGTATTTCCAGTGCCCCAAGCAGGCACACAACAGGGTCGTGCGGGATCGGTACCTGATATGCCTGGGAAATAGTGGCCAGGACAAAGGTCCAATAGCGAAATAACTTTGGGCATTTCCACATCATATGCAGTAGGTCTCCATCGTGTGCACAACATTTTGGGCATAGAGGTGAGTCCCTGCACCCCCACTTATGCAATCTCACTGGGGTCCTGTACACTCTATGTAATTGAAACAGATGAGAGAGCCTGCGAGATGCGGACACCGATACCAAAGGAGCTGACGTAAGGCAAAGTTCCCACGTCTCACCATCTATAGGGCCTAGGTCTTTCTCCCACCCCCTTCTACATGGGAGAGAGGAGGCGTCATGTGTTGCGTTAAACAATATCCTGTATATGCTAGATATCATACCTTTCTTATCCCTATTCATAAATACTCCCGTCATTAAAGGGTGTGTTGAAGACCTGAGCGGTGTCAGTCTAGACTCCGATTGTATTGCATGTCTCAGCTGTAAGTAACGATAAAATTGGAACCTGTGTAGAGAGAACTCTTCCCTAAGATCAGTGAAGGATTTCAATGTTATCCCACTGTACAGCTGGGTAATATATCGTATGCCTGCCAATTCCCAAGATCGGAAGTGTTTGAGTTTAAGAAGTTCAGTAAAATTGTTATTGTTCCATATCGGGGTGAAGTTACATACCCCTTTGATATGTAGTAGAGTTCTGGTGTATTTCCATAACGATTTGAGCAACTTGATGGTAGGAGGGGAACCCGAGATGTGTGCAAGTCCTGCCTCCAAATGAGACAGTGCAGACATCTCTGAGCCACAGGGTATCAACAACGATCGGATGGGTTCCTCAGCATCCTCCTCCCCCCACCCCCCAAGGTGCTGAAGCTGTGAGGCTACAAAGTAGCATCGGCCATGGGGAATCGCCATTCCGCCCTGGTCCTTAGCTAGTTGTAGGGAGGAAAGGCTGATACGGGCCACTTTGTTGCCCCAAATCAGTTTTCTAAATAGGGTATCTATCTGGGTGAACCAAGCATGGGGGATCCACACTGGGGCGTTATGGAATATGTAGAGCAGCTGCGGGGCCCAGATCATCTTAATCAAGTTGGCTCGTCCTGTGACCGAAAGAGGCAACTTAAGCCAGGCCGAGCATTTTGCCCGGAATTTACGCAGCAATGGTGCCAGGTTAAGTGAGAGATATTGGGTCGGGTCAGCTGTAACCTGTACACCCAGGTAGCTGAATTCGTCTATTACAAGGACATCACTGGCGCAGTCAGGCAGCTGGTGTGTCAGAGGGTCAAGAGGTAAAAGCACTGATTTATTCCAATTAATGCTAAATCCCGACAACTGCCCGAAGTCAGCGATCAAAGTCATCACACTCTTCAGGGATCCGTCTGTGTCTCCCAAATATATCAGGGTGTCATCCGCATACAAGGAAATAATATCCTGCCTGGGACCCCTACAGAAGCCTATGATATCCTGAGAGGCACGGACGTGAATAGCTAGGGGCTCTAGAGCCAAGGCAAACAGCAGGGGTGAAAGAGGGCACCCCTGTCTGGTGCCTCGGAAGAGTCGAAAAGATCTCCATTGACCCGCATCCTGGCCGTTGGGGCGCTATATAGTAATTGAACCCATTTAAGGAATGTGCTGCCTACCCCAAACCTCTCCAGCACCTCCCATAGATAGGGCCACTCAACGCTATCAAACGCTTTAGCGGCGTCCAGCGAAAAGATGGCCCGATCACCTGGGTTGTCAACTGATATCTGTAGGTTGAGAAACAACCTACGTAGATTCTGGGCTGTAGATCTTGTCGGGATAAAGCCCGATTGATCTCTATGCACCACACGGTGAATGCACTTGGACAATCTATTAGCCAGGACCCTTGCCAGTAACTTAACGTCAAAAGACAATAGGGAGATAGGTCTATACGAATCCGGCGACATAGCGTCCTTGCCAGGCTTCAGAATCACCACTATGATTGCCTCACTCATAGAAGGGGGAAGCACACCAACCTCGAGGGCGTGATTGTAAACCTTTAGGAGTATCGGTAAGAGCTGTTCTGAGTATCTCTTAAACACCTCAGCTGGTAGCCCATCCGCTCCTGGTGCTTTCCCGTTCTGCGCGTTTGCTAGGGCTTCCAGTAATTCGTCCTCAGTCAACGGGGCGTTCAAAAGTGCCGCGTCGGATAAGGACAGACGGGGGATAGGGTACTTGTCCAAAAATGAGGAGAGCTCCCCCTTGGTGGGCTGTACCTTTGACGAGTAAACACCCTGAAAAAAGTTTGAAAAAGTGTCTAAAATGGACTGGTTGGAGTAGCACGGCCTACCCTGTGTGTCTTTCACTACAGCTATGTGCGATGCAGGTTGTTGTGTTCTGGCTAGCATAGCTAACATATGACCCGTATTTTCCCCCTCCTCAAAATGTTACTGCTGCAAAAAGAATCTTTTATTTTCGGACAGTTGTAGGGAAAGCTGATTCAACAGCGACTGTGAGGCCAACCAGGAGCGCTTTGTGGAGTCATTAGGGTCTGTTACATATTCTGCCTCCAGCCGTTGCGCTTCTGCTAGCACAAACGATTCCCATTCTTTGGTTTTGGTTTTAATTTGAGATATGACTCTAATGAACTGACCACGTAAAAATGCCTTGGCTGCCTCCCACACCGTGCCCAAGCCCGTTGATTCAACATTGTGACTGAAGAACTCAGTTAGCAGAGCAGGGATCGGATCGGGGTCCGGTATGAGAGGCAGGCAGAAGGGATTCAATTTCCACAAACCATTACCTCTAACAGCTCCCATATTAATGTCCAGTGTGAGCGGGGAGTGGTCAGATACCTGCCTGGGGTGGTACTGTGAAGACAAGACCAGGGGTAGCAATAAATCATTTCCCAATGCCAGATCTATTCTCGACAATCCTCCCACCGAGGCTGACTGACAGGAATAAACCTGTACCCCAGGGTTACGTACCCGCCATACATCAGTAAGGCCCATCTCCAGTAGGAGACGAGCAAAAGGGGTAGGTCCCAGGGACCCCCCCAACGGGGTGGTGAGTCGTGAGGCCAACTTATCCTGTGTATAATCAAGATAATTGTTAAAGTAATTGTTAAACTCCCGGGTATCGGGACATATATTCAGCCAAAACCTTAAGTAAGTTAGAGGAATACGGAGGGGGGATGTATAACCCAGCTACAATACACTTAGTCCCAAAAAGGGAGCACAGAATAAATATAAAGCGACCCTCTGGATCAATTTTCACATTCAAGGGTAAGAATTGTGTGCCCTGCCTGAAAAGGATACTCACCCACCTCGAATACACCGAAACAGTGGCATGGTATTGATGGCAAAATTGCCGAGTTGCAAATTGTGGTGTAGAAGTCGGGGCGAAGTGGGTCTCTTGCAGGCATATCACGTCTGCATTGAGCCTCTTAATTGTGCGGGTCACTGCCAGACGTTTGACCGGGTTACCCAGACCCCTTACATTCCATGACAAAAATCTAGTTGGCTTAGCCATAGTAAGGGTGTATTAGTAAAAATAAAAATAAAAATAAGCAGGAATATAACATACATGTATACCAAACTAACGTCCTCAGTAGGAAGGCCCTTCGAGAGAGCCCGGCACAATATCCCATCATGGCAACAGCTTCTGCGGGGTGGACTTTCAAACGATTGTCCTGCAAAGGTTCAAAGTGTTCAGCAACTTCAGGGAGGCAAGGTGGCGATGCAACAATTAGAAGAAAAAAAAGAAAAACAAAAACAAGGGGTGAGACAGAGAAAACACTTAGGCAGTGTAGGGGAGGTGGTAGCTTCAATGCAGGTGGTAGTAAAACAACTGGCCAACGTGGCCAAACAGTCAGAGCAAGAGTATGCTCGAGGCCTATGCCAGGCCATCCTAGGGGGCAACAGTGGAAGTGCACTTCAGTGTCTCAGAAACTTCTCATGCAGCAAAAATAAAAAAGGAACCGTTGGAAATAGAATGATGCCATTGTAGCATCAGAGCGCTCCATCATAAGGTATTAATGTGGAATATTTGACTGTATCAGGTAACAAAAGGGTTTCAGCCCCTCACTGGCTCCGGCTGCCTGTTGCGGGCTTCACGCAGCGAGCGCTCTTCTCTATCCAGCCACTGTGCTGCTACCGAGGGAGAATCAAAGAATTGGACAGCACCATGCACCTCGAGTCGCAGGCGAGCAGGGTATAACATGGCATACTTCAAATCCAGGTTACGGAGCCTACGTTTGACATCTATGAACTTGGCACGTTGTTTCTGTAGGTCAGCCGAGAAGTCTGGGAACATGGAGACTTTAGTATTGTCAATTTTTAATGCATCAGGTTTCAGTCTAGCTAGACGCAGCACAGCATCCCTATCCTTATAGTTAAGTAGCTTGAAAAGAAAGGGCCTGGGGGGGGGGGCCCGGGATAGGAGGCCTAGCCGGGATCCTATGAGCTCTCTCCACAGTGAACATAGGGGAGAACGCCTCTTTACCAAAGGTCTGCAGCAGCCATTGCTCAATAAAGTCCACTGGGTTTCTACCTTCAATCTTTTCCGGGAACCCTATGGCCCTCACGTTATTCCTCCTCATTCTATTTTCCAAATCTTCTAAACGTGAGGAATGTTGAGTGAGGAGATGGTTATTATATGTAAGGTCACGTTGCATGGGCGCCATGTCATCCTCTATGGAGCTCACCCTCCCCTCTAGTGCGGACGTTCGCTCCCTGAGCTTCTGATTGTAATGTCTCAGAAAGGTGATTTCTGTCTTAATCCCTTTAAGCTCATCTGAGAGTGCCGTGATAGATAGGTTGTTAGAGGTCACCACCGCAAAAATATCTCGCAGCGTGGGCTCAGCGTCAACACCACGGGCTTGAGGCCTGGCAGGGACCCCCTCTGGAGTACTCACTGTGTCCCAGAGTAAAGCAGAGCCAGTCGGATCTTCCAGGGGCACGGTGTCGTCTGCCTCTGATCCAGTCTGAGATGTACTTTCAGGGGTGCTGACAGAGGAGACCGGATCCGGTACGAGTACCCTAGAGAAGAGTTTTTCAGCTCCAGCCCTGTATTTGTCCTTCGCTGTGTGCCATCTTGCGCCATGAGGTCTGCAGTCCGGGGCTGCGTTTGCTTTCTAGAGGCTGCCATCAAGGGGACCAAGCGGGTGTAACAGGGTCAGGAGTGTACCGGGGACCTTCCGACACAGCCGGTGAGCCGAGTGCAGGGCAAAGTAAGTGATTCCACAGGATAATTGAACGGAGATTCGGCGGAGCTCTCTAAGACCACGTCCTTCTACATCTGCTGCCTGGCCACGCCCCAATGATTGTGTTTAGGAGATAAGAGGGCTTTCCCTTGATACCCCGGGGACCCTAAATTGGATATGGATTATATGGAAAAGGGAGCAGGTAATTGGTTAAAGTATGCCCCATATTGGTTCCAGAGGGAAAATATGAAACAGAAAAAGCCCACCAAATGTTTAAGTAAGAAAGATTATGACCAGAAACATAGATAATGAAACATTGGCCCAAACCCACCGCCTCTGCAGGAGGTACTATAACTTACTTAAAAAAGGCATATAAGGGTAGAAATTACACACAGAAGAGACTGTGGTTGAGTTCTGGAAAAGATTTCATGAAAATTGGACAACAGAGGCTGGATTAGCTACAGCTACTGATGTGGGAGCTTTGTTTATTCAAACTTATATGAATAATCTAAAACCCCAGTTCACCTTGATGGTCAAACAGGTGATATCTGATTGGACCACAAAGACGATTGACCAATTTCAGGAAGTTTTAATACAGAAAGAAGCAGCAGGATGTTTTGATGTAATAAGAGAGAAAGCTGTGAGTGCCCATTATCAGGCAGGGTGGCAGTTATAGATTTGTTCAAAACCTTCGAGCTGTAAATAATCTGGTGTGCACCTATAGTGAATGATGTGCCAATCATTCTATTATCTCCATACCACCCGATGCAGAGTATTTTTCTGTGATTGATTTAACAAATATATATTTTTAGCCAATCCTTGCTTTCTGTTTTTTTTAAACATTTTTGCCAGATGACATGGTGTAGAATGCCCTATGTGGACTCCCTTGTAGTCTACTCAGTTGTGCTCCAGGCCACATTGCGGTCCTGGACTCCCTGCCATTGTTCTGTCCTACACCAATATGTTGATTAATATGTAACGCAAGCCAGGTAGCATGTAGAAATGATGGTTTAGATCTGTTACATTGGTTAGCAGACAATGGTCACAAAGTTTCCAAAAAGAAACTTCAATGGTGTCAGGAAAGTGTTGTATACCTTGGTTTTGTACTCACAAAAGGTGAAAGAAAAGTCAGTCATGAGCTGCGGCTCTCCGTGGGTCTAGCCCCCCCCACAGACCAAGAAGGATATGCTGTCCTTTCTTGGCATGATTGGCATGACTGCTGCCAATGGATACCTGACTGTACTATGATAACATTTTGAGACAAACCACAGGTACTGAAATGCTAGATTGTATGACATGTTTAATGCTTTTGTATACCTCACAACTATGATAGCAGCTCCTGGTCTTGACCTCTGAGTATAGCAAAGGGTTACACCTATTTGCTAGGGACAACTGTAGAACCATGACAGGAGTCCTGGCGCAAAAACATGGGAGGCAAACTGCGCCCTATTGTTTTTCCCCCAAGGGTTGTGCCTATGCCAGTACAGGGCATGCTGGCGTGTCTCAGAGCAGCTGTGGTATCCTGTGTGATGGTGGTGGAAATGGCTACATCATTTACTCTAGCACATGCAACCACACTACACTGTAGGGCACATACAGTGCAACAAGATGACATAGCCAAAGGCAATGCCTTAGCTGACAAAGCAAGAGAAGCAGCATCCACACAGCCAGCAGACATCCAAATGCCATAGCTATCCCACTCCTAGATCAAACATTGCATGACCTCCAAGCATATGCCACAGATCAAGACATCCAGCAATGGAACAAAATAGGTGTGCAGACAAGCCCAGAAACTGGCCTTGTCTGCCAAGAGGGGAGACCATGTATCCCTGTAGCCAGCGCACCCATTTTTATTTCACAATACCATGGCATAGGTCACAGAGGTTGGAAAGTCACATGTGAACTTTTGGATAGGGATTTTTACATTCCAGGTCTTCCCTCTCTCGTTAACCACTTAAGACCTGGACCAATACGCTGGTAAATGACCCAAGGTGTTTTTGCGATTCGGCACTGCGTCGCTTTAACAGACAATTGCGCGGTCGTACAATGTGGCTCCCAAACAAAATGTGCGTCCTTTTCTTCCCACAAATAGAGCTTTCTTTTGGTGGTATTTGATCACCTCTGCGATTTTTATTTTTTGCGCTATATACAAAAATAGAGCGACATTTTTGAAAAAAAAACACAATTTTTTACTTTTTGTTAAAAAAAAAAAATCAAATAAACTAAATTTTAGTCAAACATTTAGGCCAAAATGTATTTATCCACATGTCTTTAGTAAAAAAAAAATTTCAATAAAAAAAAATAGCTACCTAGCGGGAACAGCGACACTAATACAGCGATCAGAAAAATGATCGCTTAGTGACGCTGGCAATAGGGAGTGAAAGGGTTAACTAGGGCGGTGATCAGGGGGTTAAAACTTTATTAGGGGGGGTGGGGGGGCTATCCTGAACCTAACACTAACTGACTTTTACACTGCCTGTCACACTGACACTAAATGCAGTGATTAGATCACTGCATTCAGTGACACTGTGACAGGGGGGGTGGGGGGGGGGCAGATCGCAAGGGGTTAAGTGTGCCTATGTGTGTGTATGTCAGTGTAGTGTTCGTGCACACTTACTGTGAGGTGTTTCTCTCGTCGCAGCGGTTGGAAATACGATTGGCTGGGAGCGATCGCGGGGGGGGGGGGGGGGCGGGCAAAGACGTACATCCGCCCGCTCGTCCCGGATCGCTCCCGGAGACACGGGGACCGCCGCACGCCGCGGAGCGGGTCCCGATCGGGCCCCTGACCCGCTACTGGGCGAGGACGTATATTTACGCCCTTGTGCCCAGCCGTGCCCTTCTGTGGACGTAAATGTGCGTGCGGCGGTCCTTAAGTGGTTAAAGCATATGTTTCCAGATGCATCACATGCATTCGGAATAAATCCAGGAACCCTCACAAGGCAAAACATGAACATCTGATATATCCATCTACACCATTCACTCATTTACAAATTGATTTTACACACATGCCCAAACTAGGTAAAAGACAGGAATATTTTCTAGTAATAGTGGACATGTTCTCAAGATGGATAGAAGTATTTGTAACAACAAAGGAAAATGCTCGAACAGTAGTAAAAATTCTCACACAGGAAATCATTCCCAGATGGGGATGCCCATTTCAGATCAACTCAGACAATGGCCCTGCATTTGTGGCCAAAGTTTGTCAAGATCTAGTAAAAACACTAAAAATAAAATGGAAGTTTCATATTCCTTACCACCCCCAGAGTTCAGGTAGAATGAATAGAACGCTTAAGGCTTCTTTCACACGTCCGTTCAGTTTTTTAGATCATTTTTTTCCCCCTTCAGTTGATCCGTTTTTTCATCCGTTTTTCGTCCGATTACATCCGTTTCCGTTCCGTTTTCCGTCCGTTTTCCGTCCGTTTTCCCGTCCGTTTTTCGATCCGTTTTTTCATCCGTTTTTTTTTTTTTTTTAACTTTATATAATCAGCTTTTCAAGAATTTTCCCATGATTCTTTGTTTCCCCCAGCGTGCATTGTGCTTTCTTCTTGCTGTATGTTAACAGTCAGCTGTTTGGTTCCTGATTCATTGTTGTACTTTACAGCTTATTAAGATGGATTTGGGGAGTTATTATGACAATGTGACTTCATTTGTCATGCTCTACTATCTGTGGAGAAAAAAAAGCATGACCACGAAGATGTCTGCGAGGAGACGCTGTTACTGGGCACATCCCATGCTCCTCAAGAGGCCAACTGAGGGTTTTTTTGCTCTGCACTACGCAGATTTGCGACGTTACCCTCCAAAATTTTTTAATTTTACCAGAATGACGATTCCAACATTTGATTATTTGCTGGAAAAGTTGCATCCACGATTATACCGGACAAACACAGACATGAGACGTCCTGTGCCTCCAGAGGAGCGACTTCTCATTACCCTCAGGTAAGCCAGCCAGCCATTTAGCTTGATTATGTCCAGTGTAATGTTGGATTCCTTTCATAATTTCTTCTACTCTCCTACTCTTCCTAGGTTTCTTGCATCTGGAGTTTCTTATACTTCACTAAACCATTTTTTTTTTGGTGGGAATCTCAACTATATCTGGAATAGTACGTGAGACCTGTGAAGCAATATGGGAGGAGCTTCGGTCGTCTGCAATGCCTGTTCCAGATGCCACCATGTGGCATGAAATAGCAAATGGCTTTTGGAAAAAAACACAATTCCCTAATTGTGTTGGAGCCCTGGATGGGAAACACATCAGAATTCAGATGCCACCTGGATCTGGCTCGCAATTTTTCAACTATAAAAAATACTTTTCCCTTGTGCTAATGGCAATCTGCGACAGTAACTACAGGTTTGTAGCTGTTGATATAGGGGCCTATGGATCTAATGCAGACTCAAGAGTCTTTTCAGCATCACAAATGGGGAGAAGAGTACTGGAGGGAAACTTTCATTTCCCATCAGATAAACCACTACCATCAACTGTAGGACCAGATTTGCCCCATGTTCTTGTAGCTGATGAGGACTTTCCCAGCATCTTTTGAGGCCTTATGCCAGGAATAATTTAACGACCCCCAAAAAAATGTTCAACTATCGCTTGAGTCGTGCAAGGCGCCTTATTGAATGCACCTTTGGGATTTTGAGAAGCAAATGGCGCATATTTCATACCGCAATACAACTCAGCGTGGAGAATGCCCAACTGGCAATCCAAGCCTGCTGTGTCCTCCACAATATCATCCGTGAGAAGGAAGGGATTTCTGTTGAGGAAGAGGACGAGATAGACTTACCTTCTGTACGTTTTTCCAGACTGCGACCCAACAATTCTGCCATTACCATGCGTGACAATTTTACAAATTATTTTATGTCCCCAGAAGGAGAGGTTCCGTGGCAGTATCAGTATGTGTAAAAACAGTCACGAGGCACTTTATGATGTGCACCTTGCTAGTAACATGTTTCACCCCTTTTAGTTAACTTGCATGATCTTTGTTGTCCCAGTGAAAATGGCCATTCATTTCTACTTTTCTGATTTCTACAAGTGTATGCTTTCATGCTTCAATTGTGATTAACGTTGTCCCTATGATATATCAGTTTGTTTCTTTTCACATAAAATACCAAAAAACAAACATTTTCATGCAGTCAAGTATATTTAATTGAACTTCATGACCGCAACATGTAGAATGTAACTTATAGTAAAATCATTAAAATAAGAAATAGACATAAACAAAAAAGGGGGGCAAAAAACAATTTATTAAACTGGTCTCAAAACTTTGCAAATAACATAATTAAAGGTCTTGGTAATAAGGAGTGGGGAAAAGGGTAGAACCTGTGTGTGAAGTGCCCTGGGAAGGAGAGTGATCATAGCTGGGTATCTGGGGTGGGGCTTGAAAATTTTGGGCAGTGGAGGCTGGGGCACGATGATGATGGGAGATAGGGCTGGGTTGGTAATGTTGACTGTAGGGAGCTGGTGGTGCGTGATCGGGGTACAATTGGCGTTGGGGAGGGGGGATAACTGGGGGCACAGGGTCTCCAGACATAGACGCCCTTACACAATTTCCAATGTACTGACCGATTGCCAAGTGCATGTCTAATTTTCTTTGGGCCGAAATTTTTGGAAGCTGGTGATATTGGCTTCTTAAGAAGCACGCGTCCTCATTATTTGGATTCAAAAATGGATCGTTTGTTGCTGGTCTCCTGACTCTCATTTCCTCCATGAAACTGAGCACGGTGTCATCTAGGGTACTCTTTTTCTGACGCTTTTTGGATGTGGAAGGAAAAGAACGAATCTGAGTGGTAGAACATATATATATTAGCACATTATCTTTTGCCAATATTTCAACAGGAGGCATTTTATATTTGATACTTACAGGCACATTTGGGGTTGGTCGCATGTGTCTTGCAGCCGCTGGTGGATCTTCAAGTGGCGCAGTTTCAGTGACTCCCCTTTCTCCATCTGTATCTGGTTGTGAAGCTTCGACATCGGTCTCCTCCTCGCTGTCAGTAATGTTACTGACAGTACTGTAAATTATTCGTCGGTAGATGGGTTAAAGATCAATACAGAATAGTTATTTCTATTTTTATGTGTGGAGGAAGTTTAATATTTGGAGTTTAGTAGGTCAAATAATGTAATAAAGTGGCTAAGTACCTTCTTACGCTCATTACATTTCTGAGAAATTCCAGCATCTCATAAAATGCTCCTTTCTTATATTTGGAGGGTCCAGCTCCACTGCGGGACTTTGTCTCCTCTATAAGGTCCCGCCGAAACCTGTCTCGCAGTGAGCGCCATCGTGCGACGATACTCTCTCCTATGAAGAAACAGAAAAAAAATAAACCCATAGAAATCCAAAATGTACGTATACTATTTAAAACAACACATAGTTGGATAACAGTTGTGCCGTGATAGCAGTGGTGTATTTAGATTTTGTGCTGCCCTGGGTCTTGAGGCAGGTGACGTGGACAATCCACAACTTGTGGCAGGTGACGTGGCCAGTGGACAATTCACAACTTGTGGCAGGTGACGTGGCATGTGACGTGGCCAGTGGACAATCCACAACTTGTGGCAGGTGACGTGGCAGGTGACGTGGCATGTGACGTGGCCAGTGGACAATCCACAACTTGTGGCAGGTGACGTGGCATGTGACGTGGCCAGTGGACGTGGTCAGTGGACAATCCACAACTTGTGGCAGGTGACGTGGCATGTGACGTGGCCAGTGGACAATCCACAACTTGTGGCAGGTGATGTGGCATGTGACGTGGCCAGTGGACGTGGCCAGTGGACAATCCACAACTTGTGGCAGGTGACGTGGCATGTGACGTGGCCAGTGGACAATCCACAACTTGTGGCAGGTGACGTGGCATGTGACGTGGCCAGTGGACGTGGCCAGTGGACAATCCACAGCTTGAGGCAGGTGACGTGGCATGTGACATGGCCAGTGGACAATCCACAACTTGTGGCAGGTGACGTGGCATGTGACGTGGCCAGTGGACAATCCACAACTTGTGGCAGGTGACGTGGCATGTGACGTGGCCAGTGGACAATCCACAACTTGTGGCAGGTGACGTGGCATGTGACGTGGCCAGTGGACGTGGCCAGTGGACAATCCACAACTTGTGGCAGGTGACGTGGCAGGTGACGTGGCATGTGACGTGGCCAGTGGACAATCCACAACTTGTGGCAGGTGACGTGGCATGTGACGTGGCCAGTGGACGTGGCCAGTGGACAATCCACAACTTGTGGCAGGTGACGTGGCAGGTGACGTGGCAGGTGACGTGGCCAGTGGACAATCCACAACTTGTGGCAGGTGACGTGGCATGTGACGTGGCCAGTGGACGTGGCCAGTGGACAATCCACAACTTGTGGCAGGTGACGTGGCAGGTGACGTGGCATGTGACGTGGCCAGTGGACGATCCACAACTTGTGGCAGGTGACGTGGCATGTGACGTGGCCAGTGGACAATCCACAACTTGTGGCAGGTGACGTGGCATGTGACGTGGCCAGTGGACAATCCACAACTTGTGGCAGGTGACGTGGCATGTGACGTGGCATGTGACGTGGCCAGTGGACAATCCACAACTTGTGGCAGGTGACGTGGTCAGTGGATACGGATGTTTACATATGGGTGGACTACAAGATATCAACCCACCCCCCCCCTTAACCCACAAACTACTTACCACGTTACAAACGTTTTTTCTTGCTCAGTGTCTGCCAGGTCGGTGTCACCGCCTCAAAGATTTCCTCCCATTTTTTATTAGCCACATTGCGGTCGCTGTATTCAGAACACCTCTTATCCCATATTGCAGGTCGATCTTGTACCAGATTAATGAGCTCCTCTTGGCTTACATCCTTTGCCATGTTTTGACCTTTTTATTGGAACACTCACTCACTACACAGGCAATATCTATATATGTCCAGGAACTGGGCAGCATGTGCTGGGATCATGTGACTTCGAACAATACACTACCTGGGTCAAAGGGTATTGTTATGTATGCATATTGCATGCATATTAAAGTTTGTTGAATTCGTACTTTATACATATTTTTACATATTTTGATGAAAAACTGACGTTAGCGGATCGGATGGTAAACGGATCATCCGCTAACGTCCGTTTTTCGTCCGTTCCGTTTTTTTGACGGAAGAAAAATAGGGTTTTCCTCCGTCAAAAAAAACGGAGCTTACCGCAGACGGATGTTAACGGACGTTAGCGGATGCTCATCCGCTAACGGACGCTAACCCATAGGGAATCATTGAGGTCCGTTAACGGACGTCCAAAAAATGGACGAACTGAACGGACATGTGAAAGGGCCCTAAAGATAAGATCAGGAAGGCCACTGGAGGTACGTATGCAAATTAGAAGAAGGTCCTACCAGCTATACAAGCCGAGGTAAGAATGACACCCTCTAAAAAGACAGGATACTATCCTTTTGAAGTCTTAATAGGTAGACCATTCCCCACCCCATGGGCCAGACAGCCACTTATGTTAGAAAGAGGGGACCTAGATCTTATTCAGGAAGAATATGTAAAAAAACGTATTGAAACTTTAGATCAAGTTGAAAGGAATGTTGCTCGCACCTCTCCATCTTCTTCACAGAAACCAACTCATCCCTTTCGGGTCGGAGATGTCGTAGTGGTCCAGCAACTGAAGCGTACCAAGAAGAAAGAGTATCCATTTGGACCTCCGACTACAGTGATCACGGTTACCCGAACAGCTATTCTGGTTGAGGAACAACAGGTCTGGATCCATGCCAGTCGTGTGAGGAAGGTGAACCAAACACCTAAGAAGCAAGCCAAGGATAAAGGAGGTGAAGAAAGTGATACAAATCCTCGAACAGCGAGTGAAGCAGGTGGAAAAAAAGTATTTGAAGAAGATGACGTCACTTATTTCACCACAGACTTCTGGGAAGGCCTTGTGCCTCTTATTCTTGACTGCCCTGATCATGTTCCTGCCAATTTGGCTGACAACTAACTGTATTTATCATCCTGAAAATTTGGGACACATAAAAAGTATTTGTGGAGCCTCTAACACTCCACAACAGAATAATATGAATAATACAAATGACAGACACAATAGAAATGAAAACTCAGAAAGTTTTACAGATAAAATGTTACTATTGAAGTTTAAATATGCCTATGCACAGAAATCAGGATATGAAAAATGTTGGATATGGCTGTACCTTTAAATATCACTCTATTATAGTTAAAATACAATTATTACTACAATGGCAATTAGAACTGAGGAAGATGACCCCAGGAGAGAGATAGAGTGTTATCAGATTGTCAGATTAGTAGATTCGTATGATGCCAAGATGGGTGATATGAATGAGTAAAGATATGTATCCACATGTGGAGCAAAGAAGAACTTTGCTCCACATAGATGTGAAGTAGTACTGTGGACCCTTTGGTGTCATACTAAGTAGAGAATATAGGGTAGTGACCCCGCAATAGGGCACTGATAATGTTGATCTATAAAGAAGTTATTTCCCAGACTGGTGTTTTGGGTTGGGGAACTCCACAAAGGGAGCTGAAGTTTGCCAACAAGCTAAAATTAACTTTTCAATGACTTCAATTGAGAGCCCTTTCTTTCATTCTTCAGAACCTGCCCTAAACACCACTCTAATGGACTTTCTTAACTCTAGTTCCACTTCCACAGTAGGAAAATTATTGTCAAGTTTAACCTTTTCCAGTCTTTCTGATGAAATTATGACAATATTTAACAAACGACCCCTAGCTTTAGGAAATAGTATTTATATCTGTTGTGGGAAAACATGTCATCCATGGATTCCCATGGACCCTCAGGGATGGTGTTACCTTGCATCACTGATTCCTATAATGGGTGTGTTGGGGGATGATAAGGGAAGACACCTACTAGAGGCGAGTATACATCCCAGATACCCCCTAAGTATCGTGAAAGACGGGATTTATTCCAAGAAAAGGATATGGCATGGGCATGGTTTCCCTCATGGACTGGGTGGGGAATAGACTTAATGAAAAGGGTAAATAAGTATACTGGAATTATTGATAAAATAATGGAAAAGAATTCTGATGATATTACTAAATTAAATATAGAAACTAGAGCAATTAGAAAACAATTAGAACTACACGAGTTAGCCATAGAAAGCATGAGTGCTGCTCTTACTGGGTTATGTGAGGTTACAGAGGATTACGAATGTTGCACATGGATACACAACACATCTGTCGAAATACCCGATTACTATGATATAATTTGCACAACACCGAAAAGAAGTAAACAAATTACAAGATGAAGCTAGAAATATTGCCAAAATTTGGGACCCGTTTGCCAACCTAAATTCGGGATCAGGCATACTGACCTGGTTAAAAAGTGCTGCCATAACCGTCATTATGATTATTCTTTTTGTTTTGTTCCTATATGCGTGTTATAAGCTTATAATGTGCATAATTGCCAAGGCATCTCGAACCCCTGATCCTGCTGCTGCGAACAGGATTTATCTAAGTATGTATTATGATAGAAGAAATATTATATAACTGTGAGACATATAGTGTCTCAAAGAGGGGAAATTGTAAGAAATATAGCATAGCCCACCCATCTTAGGTTTAATATGCCATGTCATATAGGATTAAATAACAGCTTACACAATGTCTCAAATCTGCTAAGATGCAGAAAAATCTGTTACCTAAATCATTATCTGTGGACTTTGTATTAAGCTTATATTGACTTAAGATAACATACTAATACAATGTTGTATAAGCTCATAAATATAGGTTTTCAAGTTCACATCTATATGTTAAATGAAATGAGGTAATAACTAAAGCTAATGATTTACTTAAATACTTATGTAAAACCATGCGTGCGCATTGTAAGAAATCACGCACTCATCTGTTTTTGCCTTATAAAAGCCAGCGATGTACATTCAGTAAATTAGATTTCATATAACTACACCTTGCTGTTTCCTGTGTCTTTATATGAAGTCCCAGGCCTGAGAGCTGAGGACTTCTCTTTCTTCATTGAACCCTGAAATCTACCTGGGTGGTCCTATAGAAGAGATAATTCCTAACAACTACCTACTGTATCTAATCACGTCTGATAATTTTTTGAACAAAGGAGGGTAGTTTAGGTGATCAACAGTATGAATGGTGCAACATTTTTACCCAAATAGGAAAAGAGGCCTGTAACGTTTTCACAATCTGTATTTCTAAGTTAAGGTTTTTGGCTTTTGATTTTAAATCATTTGGCTTAAATCCTGATATTATAGAAAATGTTATAATAATTTCAATTAGGGGAGGAAATGAGGAGCATCAAAATGCCACCTGCAAATTATGTACATTTATGTTTTCAACCTCCTGTAAATATATTGTCTTAGATTATGAGCCAATGGCATTGTAAAAAAAAAAAAACTTCATAGAGACTCTCCTCATAACATCACATAACAGAAGATAAGGTAGAAGAGGGAAATCTGAAGGAGTAAGGGGAGGGGTAGTAGAAGGAAGATAAAGTGGATCCAATGAGTGGGAAGACAAGGCCAAAAAAATTGAGAAAGGAAGCCCATGTAATTCATGAAAACCAGTAGAAGGTGACTAAATATGAAGTAAACTAATGCAAAGATTGACTTGCAACTGTAAAATAGGAATGTTGACTAGGAGTTTTCTGGGCACCGATTACACAGCAAAAAATAATCTTAAAAATATTTATTAACATAAAAGATTATACAATATTAAAAACATTTGAGCCAAACCCCACAATAGAAAAACAGCGTTGTAGATAACGGAAACCGTCACATATCTGTTAAAGTGGAGAGGGCCAAGACCTTGACCGGTTTCACGGTAATACAGCTGCTTCAGGAGGATTTGTATAATATACAATATTATTTACATGACTAGCAATAATGTAGCGCTCAACCCCGAAGGAGCCGCTGGTTGTTTTGTGGGATCGGCGTATTAAGTTACCCAAGTGGCTTCTCGAGGGTGATAGTAGTGAGTACTGTAGCGTGTACTGAGCGTGTAGCTCCATACAGACAGAGCTCCCTAGACTCCTGTGGACACTCCCCTCTTCACAGCTCCAGTGCAGTCCAGCGGTGCAGCAGACGCTCTCATCTTAGCCTGCTCACCCTAGGGATAGTGAGAGCAGGATGCTCTCAAATGAGTCGGCTCTCCTCAGGGACAGTTTAGCCAGGCAGGCAGTCCCCTACAGCACTCCAGGCTCCAGGATAGCCGCTCCTTCCTCCTCCTTGGGTCCCCCCTCCTTTCTCCAGCAACATCTCCGAGGTAAGGCTTGCCTGATCTGTCCCCTTGGATTGAATACGGCCGTCCTTTTTAGGATAAGCCGCGGTTTCAGTCCCCGGATTCGGGCGACCGGCACCCCCCCTGCATCCCACAAACACTATATTGCTTCCCCCCTGCCATCTCCTGTCACCCCCTGGCCATCCCTACCTTCGGGTACTACCACTACCGGATCGCGGACGCAATCGCTCGTGCCGCATCGCAGGAAAGTCCGCGGCCTAGCGGGATATCCCGCACACCGAAGGTGTTAGCCCCCTGTTTTAAAAAAAAAAAAAACACTGTCTACATCGCTCAGGCCCCCAGAGCACTCTCCCAGTGGTGCACTTATAGGTCCCCTTCTCCCCCCCTCGCTGCCCCGTACTACAGCCCCCGGCTCAGGCCTAGTCCCGGTCAGTGGCCATCTTGGTACTCCTATTCCCTTAGCATCAACACCACCCTCACTTATCCTCACCTTCCCCCTGCACAGGCGGTTTCAGCCTGAAACTTGGCCCCTGAAGTTAATCCAGAGGTACACATCCCCATTCACAAAAATACTTGATCCAGGGTTTTTTACCGATCGCCAGCAGGGATCAGGAAGGAATTTTTTCCCCAGTCGCTGCATATTGCCATTGGCACGTCTGGGGTTTTTCGCCTTCCTCTGGACCAATTTCCAGGGAGGGAAGATGTAAAAAGTGACAGTTTCACTTGGATACTCCTTCTCCCAGTGACGACAATACCCCCCCCCCCTCCCCATAATCACCGCCACTTCCCTGCGTTTTTCTGCAACCATGGGGTATCTGAAATACTTTGCAGAAACCATTTGGGAATTAAAACCATTCGCCTCAACACTTCCAATTTTCACTGAAAAAGCTCTAAAGAGCGAGCAACTGTTAAGAATCAATTGACGATTAACAGAAAAAAAACCATCCAAACACGCCAGCCCAGACGCATATCCTGCGCTTTGGTCAACACAAGATCGGCAGTAAAACACCGGCAAGAAATCTATGATTTCATCCTTCAACATGACCTAGATTGCCTCTTTATCACAGAAAGTTGGCTTACAGCCGATTGCAACACCATTCTGGAAGAATTGGTGCCAGCAAATTATCGCATTCAAATGCAGAATAGAGTGTGGCAAAGAGGGGGAGGTCTGGCGGTGATCTACAAGATTCACCTCTCGATCACCAAACCAGTCCTCCAATACAAAACCCTCAGCTGCAAATAAACTCCCAAGACATGGTCCATATTCTACTTTGCCACCTGGCCCAAAAACGCACCTTCTCACCTCATTAACAGAATTCATCTCCTCTTATACCCTAAGCATCAAACACCTTTTGGTGCTTGGGGATTTCAACCTCTGGGCCAACTCCTCGTTGGACCCCGTCGCTGACGCCTGCATCGACCATCTGGAAGGACTAGGTCTGCAGCAATTACTTGGCCCCACTCATACCTCAGGCCATACCCTCGATCTCATTTACAAACAGGATTTGGAAATTAAGGTCGGGGAAAATGAGCCACTACCATGGACCGACCACCATGCCAATAAGATTATAATCGCCAACCACCTCAGGTCAAATAAAACAAGAAAACTGGTGACAACTCACTGGACTAGATCTCAGAAGAAGCTCCACTCGGAACTCTTCAAAACGATCCTAGGAAATAAAATAAACACAATACAACAACAACAAACAGCCGTAGAAACACTTGACGCCATCAACAAGGCGCTACTTCAGTCCGCCGACTGGGTGGCACCAAAACGCAAAACTTGCATTCGGAAAAACAACGCCGGCTGGTTTTACGACCAGCTGGCGTTGCTAAAGCAAGAGCGTAGAAGAGCAGAAGCTGCGTGGAAAAGGGGCTCTTCAGATAAAAACCTCACTATTTATAAGACAATAACAAAGAAATATCATAAAGAAATTTTTATGGCAAAAAAATAATAATTTTGCCAACATCATCACCAAGGCCCTAAACCGTCCCCGCGAACTCTTCAAGCTGGTTTCGCAATCGATGAATCCAGCCTGCTTAGAGCCCCCCAATGCTGATTCACAAGAATTTTGCGACAAACTATCGGACTATTTCATTAATAAAGTTGAAAAAATCCGGGTAAGCATTGAGCAAAATGGAATCTGCATGAATCCCGCCCCGAACCCCAACCCCGATACCATTATATACCCTCCTCAAGCACCGAAATTTACCTTAAAACCCATCTCCATCGCTGCCACTAAAAATATCATTCAGTCTCTGCAAAACAGCACAGCACCCAATGGCATCATTCCTACTAAACTGCTGAAAGAAAGTGCCGATATACTGGCACCAGCTATTACACAGCTTATAAATCAATCATTCAAGGAGGGCATGGTGCCCTCCTTGTTGAAACAAGGCACTATAAAACCGATCCTAAAAAAAACCACCCTTGACCCTAAAGACCCAAACAATAGAAAGAAGTTAAAACAGCATTTAGAAACCCAAAAATTACTCGATACGTTTCAATCAGGCTTCCGTCCGGGTCACGGAACTGAAACAGCTCTAGTTAAAATATGGGATGATGTTCTAGAGGCCGCAAATGAAGGAGAATCTTCTCTCCTGATCCTGCTGGACCTAAGTGTGGCCTTTGACACGGTAGACCACGGACTACTACTCGCTAGGCTAGCTGAAGTGGCCAAAGTCGCAGAAGAGGATCTACCCTGGTTCTCCTCCTTCTTGGAAAATTAATCACAAACAGTGAAATTGGGATCTTTCACATCAGAAATGTGTACGGTATCATGCGGAGTCCCCCAGGGATCTCCCTTGTCACCGGTACTGTTCAATATCTAATGGGCGGTGGGGTCCCAGTTGAGGTGGGGTGACTTTTCCTGTTTGCGTGAAACAGGAGAAGCTCTGTTTTCCACCCATTGAAAGAACATCCCATATGGAATTGCTCTTGGATAAGGTGAAAGAGTCTCTCTAGTGTCTCCCAAAGGTCCAGAAAATCCAGAGATAGAGATGTGGTGTCAGGAAAGACGTTAGCAGTGAACACCTCATGCGGAGTCCCCCAGGGATCTCCCTTGTCACCGGTACTGTTCAATATCTATCTCCGCCCCCTCTTTGAAATAATCAACAACCAGAAGCTACTTAACCACTCCTACGCAGACGACACTCAACTGTATCTCCGCGTCAGCAATGGAAAGGATCACTCTCTTGGATTAGAGAGATCCCTCACCTTAATAGATAACTAACTTTAGCTTAGTGCCCGTACTCAAAGTAAGGGGGCGCTACAATAATGTACAAAAACAAGATAAATGTAACATTACAGCATTTTAGCATCATGAAAACAAGGGGGGTGGTGTCTGCGCTGTGAAGGTGATATAGGGGTGTCGCAAGGATGGGTGATGGGACAAGTGAAAATGTGTGAAAGGGGCTGAAACCAGACTTAGAACAAGACAATATAAAACTAGCGTCTATAAATCAGTGCAGGGCATATGGTATATAAATCACAATATAAATTAATATAATGTAATCCCAAAATTGACAAACATAATCAATATTAGAAAATGCATGAGATGAAGGAAACCAAAAAAAAAAAATAATATATCCACATAAAGTGCTGAAAAATGACAAAAACGGTGTTTAGGCCAGAAAGAACATCCCACAAGGAATGCCTCTGGATAAGGTGAAAGAGTCTCTCTAGTGTCTCCCAAAGGTCCAGAAAATCCAGAGATAGAGATGTGGTGTCAGGAAAGACGTTAGCAGTGAACACCTCATGCGGAGTCCCCCAGGGATCTCCCTTGTCACCGGTACTGTTCAATATCTATCTCCGCCCCCTCTTTGAAATAATCAACAACCAGAAGCTAATTAACCACTCCTACGCAGACGACACTCAACTGTATCTCCGCGTCAGCAATGGAAAGGATCACTCTCTTGGATTAGAGAGATCCCTCACCTTAATAGATAACTGGATGACATCCAGTTATCTTAAACTCAATGGGTCGAAAACAGAGCTTCTCCTGTTTCACGCAAACAGGAAAAGTCACCCCACCTCAACTTGGACCCCACCGCCCATTCTGGGAAAAAATTTCGCCCCTAGCACCAAAGTCAAAAGTCTCTGAGTCATTTTCGACTCCTACATGACAATGGATGCACAAATAGGGTCGGTAGTCAGCGGATCCCATCATCTGCTGCGCATACTACACCGACCCCCTTTATCCCTAAAAAGGACATTGCAGTCGTGGTGGGAACAATCATGAATTCCAGACTCGACTATGCAAATGCCCTTTATTTAGGACTTCCCAAATACCAAATCACTCGTCTGCAAGTCGTTCAAAATACGGCTGCTCGATTAGTGACTGGTAAAAAAACATGGCAGTCTATCTCCCTTTCGCTTAGATCTCTTCACTGGCTACCAGTGAAAGACAGAATCACTTTTAAGGCACTCTGCCTTACACATAAGTGTATTCAAGGAAACGCTCCCCAATATCTATGTGAAAAAATAAAAGCCCATAACCCCCATCGCACTCTGCGATCCACAAATTAAAACCTACTGCACATACCCAAGGCAAGATACAAATCCAAAGGAGATCAGAGATTTTCTGTCCAAGGACCTCGACTGTGGAATGCACTACCAACCACCATCCGACTGGAGTCGGACCACTTGGCCTTCAGGAGAATGATTAAAACTCATCTCTTCTGAGGCAAAGCATCTCCTTATCGAAGGAATGGAAACAGTGCCCAGAGGCGATTCAGTTCGCAAGTGTTGCGCTTTATAAGTTTTTCACTCACTCACTCACCGGTAGTGAGCAATGTCCAGTCAGCAGATGCGTTTTTTTAAATGGTTTATTCCAAGGCCCAACATGGCCAACATCAACATGAGGCAGGATAGGAAAGGTTGATGAAGCAGAAGAACAATTGCGATATCAGGCCCTTGGATAATGAGGAAAGCAAGCCTGCTTTCAACTACAGGTAGAATTAGTTGTGCCCCCGGACAGACTTCTGCCACAAGTCTGGCAGCCGAAGTGTCACTTTTGGATTACTGGGAGGAACAGGCCTCTTCCACAGGCCCGGCTCTGGGCCTCTGCCACAGGCCTAGTACTTCAGTACTCAAGTGTACAAAAGGGATTAAGCGAATCCTCCCAGTAAATGCAATGAAGGGTCACTGACTGACAGTAGTCATGTACCTGTCAAGTCTCGATGACCGGATCCTCAGTGGTTTGTTCAGGCCTCCTGGACAACCTGCCTTTGGGGTTCTCCTCGAGCCGATCCCCCACTGTTCAGCCCTCAGCTTAGGATGCTCTCAGTAAAGTTTGGGACCCAGTAAGTCACTGGGGCCCCTCTCAACATCAGGATGGAGCTCTGCGTAGCATGCAGCTTAGGCCAGGTGGGTGCCGCACCTGGAACCTGGACCCCGCACAAAGGAGAAGAAGAAAGCCCAAGAATCATGGCGCCTGTCACAAATATACCCTCCCCCAGCATGCCTTGCGAGGTAAAACTCCTCTAATTGGCTGCTGGGGAAAAGTGGCTCTGCCAGAACCCCTCTAGCGCCACCTGTCGCCCAGGGATGGGATTGCATCCCTGGAGCACAGACTGGCCCACAGGATAGTTCATGAATGACAGCAGCCCACAATTTAGCAAATTATGAATGGGAGCAAAGTAACTCTCCCATTCACCCACTAACTTTAGCGTAGTGCCCGTACTCAAAGTAAGGGGGCGCTACAATAATGTACAAAAACAAGATAAATGTAACATTACAGCATTTTAGCATCATGAAAACAAGGGGGGGTGGTGTCTGCGCTGTGAAGGTGATATAGGGGTGTCGCAAGGATGGGTGATGGGACAAGTGAAAATGTGTGAAAGGGGCTGAAACCAGACTTAGAACAAGACAATATAAAACTAGCGTCTATAAATCAGTGCAGGGCATATGGTATATAAATCACAATATAAATTAATATAATGTAATCCCAAAATTGACAAACATAATCAATATTAGAAAATGCATGAGATGAAGGAAACCAAAAAAATAAAAATAATATATCCACATAAAGTGCTGAAAAATGACAAAAACGGTGTTTAGGCCAGAAAGAACATCCCACAAGGAATGCCTCTGGATAAGGTGAAAGAGTCTCTCTAGTGTCTCCCAAAGGTCCAGAAAATCCAGAGATAGAGATGTGGTGTCAGGAAAGACGTTAGCAGTGAACACCTCTGGTGGTCCCTAGCTCCTCACCTCAGGGCTATTGCACGGATAGCCAAACAACCACCTCCAGAGGGGGGGTTACTTCAATGGGAAAACGACTGCGGCACTCCTCAGCAGTGAGGCATAAAAAAAGATATGGAACGGGTCTTGATATAGTGTGAAGGGAACATCTATAACATCTATAACAGCATCATAAATCACACATGCATCCACTCACATAAAAGTGATGGATGGTGGGCCTATCTCCCACGAACTGCGAGTTCGCTCTTGATCCGGAGTGTGCACCTGACTGCTCCTCTTCCAAAGGTGTACTGGATGGCACTCAAAATGAATCCGAGGAACTTCAGGCAGCGTGCATAGGAGAGAGACAGACCATAGCACAGCCCAGCAAGTTGAAACACATTTAGCAAACACACAATACAGTCAAAGCAACTCCTACTCCTGCAACTGCCCCAGTAATTGCAATTATTAATTCCAATTTTATTTGGAATAAAGCATTAAACCCATCAGTACTATGGCCCTTAATATGGTGCAGGTTCCACCCTTTTCCCTCCCTTCGTATTTAAATTTCTTTCACCTAGAGAGGTGACTTCCCTTTTCACACTCTTTCCTTCATCCCCCCTTTGTTCCCCCCTTCTCAATTACCACTCCCTCTTTTCTTCCCCCTTTTCTCCCTTTTCCTTCCTTCCCTTATTCTTATTGCTGCCTTTCTTCTTTAGCTTCATAACTTCTTTCTTTCTTCTCCCCTTCCTTCCCTCATTACCCTCTTATTCCTTTCCTTCTTTAATCCCCCCCTTGTTTTCCTATTTTTTCTCTCCCCCTCTCTTCTCTTTCTCTATCTCCCCTTTCCCTCGTCTCCCCCCATTTTCTTTCTTCCCCTCCCCTTCTTCCCTTCCTTCCCCACAACCTTTTTTCTTTTCCGTTCCTCTCCTTGTTTTCTTTCCCCTTACCCTTCAATTTTCCCCATTCTTCATATGTCCCCTTCCCCTTTTTTTTCCCTTTTTCCCTCCTGCCCCCCCCCCTCTTTCTTTGTTTTGCTTCACCCCCTTCTCCTCGCTTTTTCAATCTATTTATATCCTCATGTGGGGGGCCCAGCTATTTATGCTGTTTAGCATTATTAAATAAATCTATTTATCTTATCAGAATGTGTCACATAATTCCCCCTTGTTCGTCGTGGGGGGTACTTTTCTGAGCCGATGCCTGGTCCATGAATCCCTTTCTGGTGAGCAGATAGACATCCTCTTTTGACATTTGACTGTATTCATGATGCTAAAATGCTGTAATGTTATATTTATCTTGTTTTTGTATATTATTACCTGTGCCCCCATACAGCTGTTGCACCCACAGAGTAACCAACGGCTCCCACCACACAAACAACCTGCTCATACAAACTTTACAGGCCAGAGAGCCCATGTGAATGAGCCTTTTATCTGTTTAAATTATTTTTTACATTCTTTGTTATTTTTTTTAATTTTTCTAATCATTTTCTTTTACAATTTTTTTTCACAACAATTTTGGGGGATGGGGGCTATATTGAAATATCAGGAGTCTAATCAGACCCCTGATGTCTCACTTTTGAGACAGAGAAAGGGACTGAGGATATATATTCCTTAACTAACCACTTCAGCCCCAAAAGAATTTACCCCCTTCCTGACCGGGCCATTTTAACTGACAATTGCGCGGTCGTTATGTCCTTTTTCCCCCCACAAATAGAGATTTCTTTTGGTGGTATTTGATCACCTCTGCAGTTTTTATTTTTTGCACTATTGAACAAAAAAAAGGCCACCAAATTTGAAAAAAAAAAAATATATATATATTTTTTTTACTTTCTGCTATAAAACATACCCAATGAAAAATCGAATTTCTTCATTGGTTTGGGCCAATATGTATTCTGTTACATATTTTTGGTTAAATAAATCCCAATAAGCGTATATTGATTGGTTACACAACAGTTATAGCGTCTACAAACTATGGGATATATTTATGGGATTTTTATTTATTTATTTTTACTAGTAATGGCGGTGATCAGTGACTTATAGAGAGACTGCGACATTGCGGCACACAAATTGGACACTAAGTGACACTTTTTGGGAACCAGTGACACCAATACAGTGATTAGTGATAAAAACATGCACCGTCACTGTACTAATGATACCCGGGGGTTAACTGTGTGTCTAGGGAGTGCTTGCTAACTGTGTGCCTAGCCTGTGCTTGGTTACTGTGGGGGAGGTGCTTTTACTAGGGAAAGGCATAGATCCATGTTCCTGTTTTGTGGGAACACAGGTCAATACCTTCCCTACTGACAGAACGGCAGTCTGTCTTGTTTACATAGGCAGACTGCAGTTCTGCTACTGTCCCGAGTGATCGCAAATGCCGGCGGACATCAAGTCCACCGGACCTGCTGATTGGCTCCTGCTGTGTCCAATCACAGTGGGAGTGGATTAAGAGCGGCATGCGTGTGCACACCAGACCTGGAAGTGCAGGATTATGTACTAGGTACATGATTCTGCGCAGGAGAGCCGCTCCACCACCATATATATATATATATATATATATATATATATATATATATATACACACACACAGTATACGGTTGGCAAGTGGTTAAAAAAGAAAGCACAGCATGTTGTAATGCAGCTGACAAGGCAGCAGCTGGGGGTGTACCAATGCTGGAGCTACGTTGCTTTGATTCGTGACTGTGGCAAGAATTATTACGCTAGTAGCATTTGGCGGGCACTACTGCTTACTAGGGATGAGCTGAACACCCCCGGGTTCGGTTCGCACCAGAACGTTCGAACAGACCGCGGGTTCGCACGAATATTTCGAACCCCATTGAAGTCTATGGGACCCGAACGTTCGAATTCAAAAACGGTAATTTTAAAGACCAAAATTCAATTAAATGTTGGAAAACGTCATTCAGAACCCGGGTCTTGCCCCAGGGAACATGTATCAATGGAAATTTTTTTTTTTAAAACGGACGTTTTTTGTGGAGCAGCCATTTTAACGATGCTTAAAGTGAAAAAACAAAACAAAAAACTCTTTTAAATATCACACCTGCTGGGTGTCTATAGATGTCCCTGCACAACATGAAAGGACAAAAAAAAAAGGAATTAATGCTACTTGCGCTGTGTGGCAACATTATGTTGAATATTTTAGCAGGGGTGGGGGGCCATTATTGTTTTGTGAAAGAACATTTTTAGAAAAAAGGGCACCCCTCAAACATACTGTAATTGGAGCGCAACAAGGAGCCACGTGCAAAGTATTGCATCAAAAATTGTTATTAGGCGCCCTTGTTAAACAGGGGCAGACAAATTGGGCCTTGGGCACAACACAACACTGCAACCCCTCACAATAACTCCAATTGGAGCGCAACAAGGAGCCACGTGCAAAGTATTACAACAAAAATAGTTATTAGGCGCCCCTGTTAAACAGGGGCTGAAAAATTGTGCCTTAGGGACTGGTGACGGAGCCCAGAAACACAACATTTCTTACTAGCTATCAACAAGAAAAGTGAGGAGGAGAAAGATATTCCATCAGCAGAATAAGAGGACAGTCACTCAGCATCAGCAGTCTAAAAGGGATCCGACATTTTTTTTTTTTTTCTTTTTTTAAATTTTTTATTTATCACCAAAAAGGCCAGTCCTCGCGGACCCGCAACATATACATATAACAGTCGAGATAACACCTCTCGTATGTAGGTACAATAATACATGTAAAACTATTGTCACATACACCATATATCCTCATTGCAGAATAATGTAACTAGAACTAGAAGAGGGCATGACTTTCAAGGCAGAGGGTAGCAATTCGTGACACAGTGGCGGGGCCCGATCGGTCCAGCCTCCAGATCCGTTTTCCGTTTTCAGAGCAAGAAGAAATAGAATATAGGTTAAAGAGCAATATAGAATAGAGCAGGGAAAGGCATAGTAGAAGGTAGGTGGGGGGGGGGGGGCTGCACGAGCAAGGTTAATACAAAGCGCCTTGGAAGGGCGTAGGGTGTTCCTATTCTGATCTCAGATAGACAGCTTGCCAGGAAGAGCTGGCGTTAGACCTGTGGCTGGGTGGGCGTATGGCAGTCGGTCTCTCTGAGCTTCTGTCCTTCATCCGAGTATTTAAAAAAGTTGTATGACTGCCATGTCTCAGAGTATGTCTCCTGACGCTGTTGGCTGGAGAGGATCAAGTCTTCCATACGACTGATCTCGTCTACCCTATTCAGCCAGAGAGCAATAGTCGGAGGGTGAGGGGACTTCCAGCGGAGAGGCACGCAGGCCCTGGCTGCGTCCAAAAGGTGGCGCACCACCGATTTTTTGTAAGTTCCAGGTGGTATATTAGTTGCCTGTAGAAGAAAGTAAGCCGGGTCGTCTGGTACTACGTACCCCGTAAACTTTTGGGTAATCCTGCGTACCTCTCCCCAGAAGCCCCTGATCCTTGGGCAGGACCAAAACACATGAAGCAGAGTACCCTTGTCTTGTTGGCATCTCCAGCAAGTGTCGGTAGTGTTGGGGAATAGTTTATTCAGGAGATCTGGTGTTCTGTACCAGCGAGTGAGAACCTTGTAGTTCGTCTCCTGAGTTTTTGCGCATAGAGATGACCTATGTGCGAAGCGCAGTATGGTCTGTCTTTCAGTGGGCGAGAACTGTGTGTTTAAGTCTCTTTCCCATTTTGTCAGAGCCGGTATCTGATAGTCCCCAGGAGGGGCGATCAGCATAGCATATAGAAGGGACAGGGCGTGTGGGAGCACTCCCGTCCCTCCGCACAGCTCCTCCAACTCTGTCAATGGTACCTGTCCGGTCGGGGGGGGCGGGATGGAGCTCAAGAAATGAGTCAACTGGTTTGCCCTTAGAAAGTCAAGGCGGTAGTCGCCTTCCGGGTCTGTCAATTCCGATGTTGATTTCCACTGTCCCCCTGAGCTAAAGTGTGATGCCTGATAGAGGCCCGCCTTCCCGAGGTCCAAGAACTTCCTATCTTGTAAGCCCGGGTCAAATAGTGGGTGTCCAATGATGGGTCTAAGGGGGGTCAGGTCAGGGAGAGCCGGTCAAAAAGATCAGAGCATACCCTAACCTAATATTCAAAGAGTTCACGGAAATTTATTTTTGGCAGAGACACACTGGGCCAGATTCCCGTAGATTTGCGGTTTTCCGGCATAGCGTGGCGTATCCCATTTACGCTACGCCTCCGCACCTTTTACGGGCAAGTGCTGTATTCTCAAAGCACCTGCTCCGCAATTTGCGGCGGCGCAGCGCAAATAGGCCGGCGCAACTGTGCGTAATTTAAATTAGGAAGGAGGGGGGCGTGCTGTGTCTAAATTAAGTGCGCCCCCGCGCCAAACGAACTGCGCATCCGTTGGCCATAAACGTAGCCCACTGTGCATGCTCCATAGTACGCTGCAAATTGGTTTCAACGTGAACGTAATTAACGTACAGCCCCATTCGCAACGAGCTACGTAAACAACGTACACAACGGAAAAACCAGACGTTGTCCATACCTAACATGGTGTACGCCAGACCTACGCAAGGTCACCCCTCCTTCTAGCAGGGTTAACCATACGCTCACGCAAACTACACTAACTACGACGATGGCACGCAATTACGCTCAGGAATCGGCGTACAACGCTCATTTGCATATTCAACGCAGAAATCGACGGGAACGCCACCTAGCGGCCAGCGTAACATTACAACTAAGATCCGATGGTGCAAGTGACTTACGCCAGTCGGATCTAGGCAAAAATCCATGCGTAACTGATTCTAAGAATCAGTCGCATAGATACCCAGGGCCAGAAACCAGAGACACAACGGTGTATCTGGAGATACACCGTCGTACCTAGCTGAGAATCTGGCCCACTGTTTTCAAGATTCCAAACAGCATCCTTATTATTCGCACTGACACCCTGCTGCAATTTCATTTTATATATCTACATTATTCAAAATCAGTCTCATCAACATAAAGGGTTACATAGACAAAAAGTAAAAAGTTAAGTTCTGAAAAGTTAGTTTGTTAGGTAAAAAAACAGGTTAAAACATAAAAACCAGCTCTGCCTACCATAAAAAGAAATCATATTTATCCAAACTTTAAACTCTCCTCACACGGGGCACCATATGTCTTAGAAATATTAATTTCGCACGTACATAATTAATATTAGCTATAAAAACCTTCTTGTCTATATAGAAATTAAAGCAAACGATAGGGGTGTGAAAAAGAGAAAAAGGATTACATTTATTGATACATAGAAGAAGCTTATCTCAATCTGATATTCGTAACTATTAACATAACAGATATCAGCTCTAAAACCAAGATGGTTTCAATGTTACACAATTATACAAATGATAAAATATTGCTTCAATGGACACATCAGTATTTATAGGAAAGGAAAAATCACAGAGATGAAGAAAAGTAATGATTAGAAATTACCCAATGTCCCTAGGTGAGGTTACAGGAATAGTGTTGCCAGATTACAAAGATAACTAAGGCCTAACTCAGATATGGTTACTACGGACATTCATGGACTCCTAATATACTTTTAGGCAAACTCAGTAAGACATATGGTTCCCCGTGTGATAGGAGAGTTTAAAGTTTGGATAAATATGATTTCTTTTTATGGTAGGCAGAGCTGGTTTTTATGTTTTAACCTGTTTTTTTACCTAACAAACTAACTTTTCAGAACTTAACTTTTTACTTTTTGTCTATGTAATCCTTTATGTTGATGAGACTGATTTTGAATAATGTAGATATATAAAATGAAATTGCAGCAGGGTGTCAGTGCGAATAATAAGGATGCTGTTTGGAATCTTGAAAACAGTGGGCCAGATTCTCAGCTAGGTACGACGGTGTATCTCTAGATACACCGTTGTGTCTCTGGTTTCTGGCCCTGGGTATCTATGCGACTGATTCTTAGAATCAGTTACGCATGGATTTTTGCCTAGATCCGACTGGCGTAAGTCACTTGCACCGTCGGATCTAAGTTGTAATGTTACGCTGGCCGCTAGGTGGCGTTCCCGTCGATTTCTGCGTTGAATATGCAAATGAGCATTGTACGCCGATTCCTAAGCGTAATTGCGTGCCATCGTCGTAGTTAGCGTAGTTTGCGTGAGCGTATGGTTACCCCTGCTAGAAGGAGGGGTGACCTTGCGTAGGTCTGGCGTACACCATGTTAGGTATGGACAACGTCTGGTTTTTCCGTTGTGTACGTTGTTTACGTAGCTCGTTGCGAATGGGGCTGTACGTTAATTACGTTCACGTTGAAACCAATTTGCAGCGTACTATGGAGCATGCACAGTGGGCTACGTTTATGGCCAACGCATGCGCAGTTCGTTTGGTGCGGGGGTGCACTTAATTTAGACACAGCACGCCCCCCTCCTTCCTAATTTAAATTACGCACAGTTGCGCCGGCCTATTTGCGCTGCGCCGCCGCAAATTGCGGAGCAGGTGCTTTGAGAATACAGCACTTGCCCGTAAAAGGTGCGGAGGCGTAGCGTAAATGGGATACGCCACGCTACGCCGGAAAACCGCAAATCTACGGGAATCTGGCCCAGTGTGTCTCTGCCAAAAATACATTTCAGTGAACTCTTTGAATATTAGGCCAATCTTGTGAGTGAAACACACCTATGCGTTTGGGCTGCGTTTCCACTAGTGCAACTCCAATGTCGCCTGATACAGGATGCGATTGTGAGATGCAGCTGTAGTGCGACTATGGTGTGGCCTTGAATTGGTTTTTGACCCAGAAGTCGCATCAGAATGCTGCAGGTACCTTAACAGTCGCTGCAGCTTTGAGCCACATAGATTGGAATGGGGGCTATTGAAAACAGTAGGCTGCGATTTGTAATGCGACTTTGGGTCCAAGGTCACATGGCAAATGGCATCAGGGGAAACGGAGACTAAATTACACTGAATTATCTGGATGTATGTGAATCTATCTTTCTGTGGAAACTAACGGTGTAATTAGATCTGCAAACACTGGCTGTATTGTGACTGCTAAAAGATCATTGAGCGTCAGTTAGAATTGCCTTCTACCCTACAAACAATCATAGGGTCTAATCAAGCTTAACGCTTAGGAAGCCCAGTGGTACACTGAGCATTTCTTTTAAAATACAATGGAAAGTCCACGGGGAGATTAAACTTATTTAGTTTGGAAAATCTCCGGGCTAACTTTTTCGAAGGGCTATAGTCGCTTGATGACAAGTAGTGAAGAAGAGGGGGCAAAGGCGGCAGGGGCGGTACCTGTCGACCCAATTATTGATCAAAGTCTAGCTAAGCTTTGGGGAATGCGACTGGTAAAAAAGGTCTGCGGGAGCAACTCAAGGTCCTTCGTCCATAAAAGGATGGGAAATCAAATCGCTTCCAGGGTCTAACCGTGGGGAACCTTACCACTTGACCCGGAAGGAAGAAATCATAGATAAATGTGGACCTTGGGTTGTGAAATATGCAATATTGGGAATCGCTGGACTGGAAACTGTATTTTAAAGGATGCTTGAAGTACAGGGATGAACAGAACTGATGAGGTGAGTATTTTCTAATACGGACAAGCAGGGTCAGCCACTAAAATGTAGTAGTGAGGAACAGAGGTTATGGATTCAAGTATGATAAAAAAACAGGATGATCTGTGTATGGTCTTGAAGTCATATTTGACCTAGCTAAGTGTGTTATGCGGAAGTGTGTGAGATCCATGGATTGTGATGTTTTGTGTTTGTTAAAGTATAAAATTATGAATGGTGTTCTGTAGTTCACCCCCCCCCACCTCTTTTTCTTTGACACATTGAATGGTGTGTGTGTGACATGTGTTCTCAGCTGCTGACAGCCCAAATGACCCCCCCCCCCCCCTTCTTTCCAGGTCTGTGAGAATGTGTGAACAGCTGTATTGTCATGCAAACTAAGTGGGCTATTTGAACTGTAAAACAAAAGAAAGCCTCCTAATATTAACTGTAAATTTGCTTCCACAACAGTTTGTTGTTTTGAAGTTTTTCAGTGTGCCCAGTATGGTAAAGTATAACTGTCTCGCAAGACAAAGGGGACACTTTGTGTTTGTGTTTTGTGTTTGCTTTGAGCTGCTCATTTTTAACCATGGTGAATACATTTTTCTTTTTTTGGGGGGAACTATTAGTATACTATAAAAAAGGAAAAAAGAAAAACATTTTTTTTTCTTCCTTTTATATATATATATATATATATATATATATATATATATAAACGAAGTCCACGTGGCAGTCTATATGTATTACATAATACATATAAATGAAAAGTTGAGCTCAACAATTTTTGGTATTTTAAAAAGTGCACAGGGAATGTAATGTAATGTTAAGGTGTGTTTCATATGCTAATGCATTGTTACCGGTATATAACCATTGTTTTGTTTCCAGGTTAAGAATGTTTTTTTTTTAATGTTTATTACGAACTTTTATTTTGTGTTTTACAGATTTGATAACTGGGTTTTCAGCCTTTCAGAATAAGACAACTTTAAGTTGGTCGGTCAGTCAGGTTTCACAATGTTTTTAGGTTTTCATGACCAGTTGGAACATCTAGTTGTCAGTCCATCTGACTATGTTTTTGGACCACCTAGCGTGGGTTGCATGTTCTGATCCACTGAATAACAGAACCTACTAACTGAAGTCTGCGTATTAATTTTATTTATTGATTTCAATGAAAAGTTGAGTAAGACGGCAGGGGATAATTGGCACTCTTAACACATATATTAGGCTAAGTAGCATTCAGGGGTATTGTTTTTAGTGATAAAAGAGTTTTGGGGTGTTCTCCAGAGTTTGAAATGGATCAGCCATTGATCCGTGGCATATCTGTTTCCTTATTACCGAAGATCAGCCATGCTAGTTGTGTGTGTTCAGGCACACTGGTCGGGGCACCAACCCCCTACTGTTCAGTCATGTCAGTGCTGCGAGGGATTGTTTATTTTTTTTCTTAGCCTATTGGTCAGTTGTCTCTAGTAGCACCAGTTCCTTGAGATGGATACACATTATGCAATTTTTGTTTTCCAATTTCTTTTAGATTTACCTGCAGACATGTGATACAAGGGCCTGCCTGATTACATACGAGTTGAAAGTGTATAGGTCTGGCCTCATATTGTATAGTTTGGGTTGAGTCTGGACGAAAGTTGTGCAGGAATAGCGTATGAGGTGATCCCAGCTCTTGGCTATTCCAAGGCCCCTCACTTCTGATATATATATGTAGGCAGTTAATATCCTTCCCGTCCTAGATTACTTGTGTACCTTAATGGGTGGTCTGTGACTTGCATGCCAAGAAGATCAGTACCCCAGGGTGGCACTAGACTCCTGTCTTTCATATGAGTCCTGTCTGAATAGTGAAGGCCGTTTGTTTTGTAGTGGTGAAGGATAACCTAGTCTAATTACTGAACTGATAAAGCGGGGGAGAAGGTGTGCAGCCTCTAGGAGGGAGTGGGTGCACCTGGTGGCAGGTGGTTTTCAATCTGGGTATCCAGACTATTTCCCATACTTAGGAAAAAGAGAGGCTCAAGGGCAACCGTCTTTGGAGTGGGAGGTGGGTCACTGGGTACCGTAATTACTATAGAGCTGGAGATAATCAGGAACACATTGGGAGACCCTGGGCTACATACCCGGGAAGGGTTAGGAAATCCAACTCGTTCTATTCTCATCCCTAGGGGCAGGGATGGATCTTTGGGCAGGGACGGAACTTTGTGCATATGTCGCGGCTATCAGACCCTATTGGGTTAAACCCTGGAGTCCATCCTGTTCTGAGGGTTTTGAATCCAGGCAGGAATTGAAAGAAGGAAATGTTTGAATGGGTGACTACGATAACCTAAATGTATGTGGGGCAGGTACCCAGGAGACTGGCACCTTTGCATAATAAGGTGTCTGTTGGCCAAACTAGAGGATGCCAGGTGATACATCAAGGGGGTGAAAACTTCCTCGCAGAGGTAGGGTCTCAAGCTTAGCAGTCCTACAGAGAAGCTCTTGTTTACTGGACATGTGAGGTACCCCTAGTTGATGTCTCACCTGAGAGGTTGAATCCCGACACGAGTAAGGTGAGTAACTACATACAGGAACATGCCCTGTTAAAAGAAGGGAATAAACGCTGGCTAACAGGGTACAGTAGGCCGGTACCACGTCGCTTCAGCATCTCACAGTGGTTGATAAGAAACCTATTACCCTGTATGTGCTGAGTATACACTAACTCAAGTGACCAGTGGCTTGCTCCCAGAAACGTGCAGACACAGACTGAGGTTCACGCAGGGCGCTTATCTCTGAGGAGTAACCCAACAGAGCAGGGGTGTATTCAGCACTATATAGGGGGAATAGGAGCCAGGATGGGTGTTAGTAACAGGATGGAAGGTGGTCTCCTGAGGAACAAACTCGCAGCCATGGCTTCAGACAATAAGCACGGCTTTGTTGCTCAGAGAGATTGGTGACATTCGTGACAACATGCAACAAAGTTACATAAATACCCAGTTTAATATGGCTCGAGATTTCGTTGACCATGTTAAGAGATTGGAAGAGGGTATGATAGAGTATAGGACAAAAATATGTCATTGGCTCTGGCGTACATGCAGGGGCAGGTGGAGTTATCGACCAGTATCAAGCTAATTATACAAATATCTGTATGAAGGGCAGTAGCCTAAGGAGTTGGCGTCACCACTCAGTAAGACTTTAACACAACTCATCGCTTATACGAATCCAAAGTAGTGGTCAAATGCCTGGATGGGCTGTACTGGTTTGGATTGTGAAAGGTGAGGTGCTATATGATCCCATGGATGGAAGTGCGGACTCGGTCTATAGATCTGTGGACATCAATGGCCTTACTGACTGGGGATTCCATGTTGTTGCATCTGTGGCTAAGTGACCCACATGTGATCAGAGGGTACGGAAGCTGGGGGCAGGTTGATATTTCCCTCTGTCAGAAGCATGACCACGATGTCTTTTACATTTCAGGTCAATACACGGTGGTGAATGAGGAATGTTGGGAAGGTATTTCACTCTGTATTCTGAATGGGGAGATCATTGTGAGGAAGAAAACACCTAGGTATTATGTAGGACATAGGCAAGTTTTGTTTCTTTGTCCTGGAGGATACCGATGGGGTGTTAGTCATGGAACATGGGTGATTCTTGAACTGTTGGACTCAATACCGAATGCTGGGGTACAGGTGCTGGTATCACATGTCTAGTGATGCACTGTTGTCAGCATTAGGTTGAATTGTACTCAACTGGGTACACTACCTCGGGGAGTCTATTGTACCTATTCTCTTGTCCTTTGGATGGATATAGAAGGAATCCCAGGTCGCACCCCGAGTCGCCCGGAGGAAAGGTTTTATGGCAAACCCGACATCCTCTTTACACTTACTGAAACTTCCGTTGGGATATGGGGAGGAGTTAGAAGTTGGGTAGGTAAGATTGGGCAACTTGATTTAAATGGTGCCAAAAGGTTGTGCAAGGCATGAATAGAAAGGCCCATCTCTAAGTTTATAATGTAAGGGAAGGGGGTGGAACAAAAATAATAACGACGAATTCTCTGATATGGAGCTGGCTGAGAAAACATTTTATTCCCGGAAAATATTTTTTTTCTCACTATCAGCTAAAGTTGGCAGGAAAAGTAGATATTTTAATTTTTTTGGATACCGATTCAATGCTCTTTAACGACCTAAAGTGGAATGTAAACTGAAGATCTTGGTTGGAGCAGCATTAAATCGGTAGTTTTTTACTTTTAGATGTATTATTTTTTTCTTCTCCTCTATTTTCCTTATTCTTTGTCATTACTCACCTCTCGTCCTTTCCTTCTGTAATAGTATACTCTCTAAGTTGTTATTTTGGTTTCTTTCATCCATCTTCTCAGGATAATGTAACTAGGATATCAGTCATATAATTTTTTTTTATAAGAGGCGTGAGCATTCCCGCCCGCCAGTGCCATATTGTACACCCAGAGAAACCAAACTATCCCTGGGCATTTCTGTTTTTTTCCTCCCAAATGTAATTCTACCTCCCCTAGTCTACCTACAGCTTTATAGCCTCCCCACTGCTCCTATCTGACATTCCTCCAGAAACTGTACACTGACGTTCTCCTTTTGTATTCATACATGACTGTCCGGAGGCCCACCCAACCACCACCTGAAGAAGCAACGAAAACCAAGTCATTATTTTTTGAGACAAACGTGCCACGGAGAAGATGCTCCTGAACTTTCTTTCATCATGCTGAAAAAGTGCTGTCTCGCGGTCCGATCCAATTGTGACAATTTTTAACACCATATTTCCAGGATACAGGACTAAATATGTAAGGATCCCGCCATCAATGTTGGAGTTCCACTCCTCCAATGCAGAGGGGTGATGAAACATTGCAGTACAGACACTCATGGTTTGGATCTGAAGCCTCAAAGGCACCAGGACTGTCTCAAGTCTACATTGATGAGTTACGGCGAGTTCAAGAAAGGAAGAGGCCGCAGTGGTGGTGGGGGAAAGGGTGGGGTTCTGGGCCGTTGTGTGTGGATACTGGATCATTGAAGGAGGACATAAGTTCCAGAAGGAACTTCAGGGGGGACTGTGGTGGAGAGATTGGTCTTCATACTTATATCCTGAATTCAACTATCATGCCCCTGATTGAGGTGTATGTATATATATATGTATGTATATATCTATATATATGTATATATATATGTATGTATACGTGTATATATATATCTGTATATATCTCTGCATCTTTGTACCCCTAAATTGGTAAATATACCTGGTCAGACGATAGCGGCATACCATTTCTTAGTAACCATTTCTTTCCTGATAGTAAATCTCCCCTCATTGTAGTAACAGAATTTCCTGTCTTTTGATGTCTGATTGAAATAAACACATTAGGTTAATTAGACAATAGTATGTGTTTACAGAATTTCCAGCCATCCTCCTCCTGTCTGATTGAACAAAAACACATTACTGTGTTAATTAGACAATAGGCTGGCCAGGTGTCATATGCAAGTGTTGGAATACACAGGTAAATGAGTGATCACAAGGAAAGTGGGTAGGGGTCAATTAATGCATGGATATGCAAACTCCTAAACATCCTTTGGCACAAAGAGGTGACAGCAAGAGGTTACCGGGTGGGGGGTCCTTATAAAACAGCCAATCGGATCCTCGGGAACTTGGGATTATGGAGAAGAAAATAGTAGCTCATGGGGTATAAAATTCCAGTTCAGCTGGACAGATCAGCAGTGTAGGATGTCCTGATGTAGACCACAGCCTGGTAAAGTACCCTCTCCCCCTCTCTCCCTGTCTCCCTGTCTCTCTCCCTGTCTCCCTGTCTCTCTCCCCCTCAGTCTGTCTCTCCCTCCCTATGTCTCTCTGCTCTCTCTTTCCCTTTTTCTCTCTCTCTCTCTCTCTCATACTTTCCTTCTATCTTATGATTTTGCCTAAAAGTATATTAGGAGTCCATGAATGTCCGTAGTAACCATATCTGAGTTAGGCCTTAGTTATCTTTGTAATCTGGCAACACTATTCCTGTAACCTCACCTATGGACATTGGGTAATTTCTAATCATTACTTTTCTTCATCTCTGTGATTTTTCCTTTCCTATAAATACTGATGTGTCCATTGAAGCAATATTTTATCATTTGTATAATTGTGTAACATTGAAACCATCTTGGTTTTAGAGGTGATATCTGTTATGTTAATAGTTACAAATATCAGATTGAGATAAGCTTCTTCTATGTATCAATAAATGTAATCCATTTTCTCTTTTTCACACCCCTATCGTTTGCTTTAATTTCTATATAGACAAGAAGATTTTTATAGCTAATATTAATTATGTACGTGCAAAATTAATATTTCTAAGACAGTCCCCACGAGAGGGTGGCGTTTAATTAAGAGAGGGAGCGAGGCTGAGCACCACGGGGCGCGATGTAAGGGAATCCCGGTCTGGCCCTGTTCGACCTGTGTCCACAACTTATTGTGTCCATGTCGGCACCAGTCAATTAGTCTAACCAGGTGTGTTGAGCGATAATATGTCCGGATGTCCGGTAGGGCTAGGCCCCCTTGTAGTTTGGGGAGGGAGAGGACTCTTCTGCATATCCGCGACTTTTTCCCCGCCCAGAGGAAGTGATTGAACGCGGAGTGAACCTGTCTAAAGTAGCTTCCCGGGATGGAGATCGGGAGGGCCTGCAGGAGGTACAGGAATTTGGGCAGTATTGTCATCTTTAAGATGTTGCACCTGCCCACCCAGGAATGTAGTCCTCCAGTCCACTGAGTCAATAGTCTCCGAACTTCTGTCAAGAGGGGGGGAAAATTCAACTGGAATAGGCGTGTAAGTGTAGGGGGGATGTATGTCCCTAAGTATTTCAGAGCTACTGCCGTCCATTTTAGGTTGAACCCGGTTTTAAGCTGGGCTAGCTGTCGCTGTGGGATCCCTATGCCCATGGCCTCTGACTTTGTGAAGTTAATTTTTAAATTGGAGAGCCTACCGTAAGTCTCAAATTCCTGGAACAGGGCAGGGAGGGAGGTATCAGGTTCCGTAAGGGTGAAAAGCAGGTCATCTGCGTATGCAGAGACTTTGTAGTGAGCCTTTGTAGTGAGAATACCTTTAATGTCGGGGTTTATCCGCACGTGGCACAGGAAAGGCTCCAGCGACAGAGCGAACAGGAGAGGCGACAGGGGGCAACCCTGTCTCGTCCCGTTGGTTATTGGGAACGAATCTGACAGTACCCCATTGGCCCTCACCCTTGCCGTCGGTCCGTCGTAGACTGCCGTTACCCAATTCCTCATCCTGTCACCCAGGCCTATGTATTCCAAAATAGACATCATAAACTGCCAGTCTACCCGATCAAATGCCTTTTCGGCATCCGTCCCTACAAACAGGCTAGGGGTTTTACTGGAGGAGACTATGTGTAGGAGGTTGAGCACTTTAATAGTGTTGTCCCGGGCCTCCCTGGTGGGCACGAAGCCCACCTGGTCTAGGTGTATCAGAGACGGGATATGTCTCTGGAGTCTGGATGCCAGGATTTTAGTGAACAGTTTGAGGTCTGTGTTAAGGAGGGAAATGGGACGGTAGCTACCGCAGAGAGCTGGGTCTTTGTCGGGTTTTAAAATCACAGATATTTGGGCTTGTAATGTGGTGGCGTGGAAGGATGTCCCAGAGCCTAGTTCATTGAACAGCTTCGCCATATGCTGTCCCACCGATGGCAGCACCGCTTTGTAGTATGCTATGGTGAGGCCATCAGGGCCTGGGGCCTTGCCCGGTTTGGCGCCTTTTAGTGCGAGCTGGATTTCTGATAGTGTAATGGGAGCCTCTAAACTATCCCGGTCTTCAGTGGACAGGGAGGGCATAAGGGATGCAGTGATATAGTCCCGTAACGAGTCTCGGGGGGCGGGGGGCTTGGCCAAATTATACAGGGAGCTGTAAAATTGTCTAAATTCACGTGAAATCTGCTGTGGGGTGGACTGTTTCTGCCCTCTTGAGGATTGTACGTGCGGGATATATGAGGCCAGACGACGCAAGCGCAGCGCGTTAGCCAACAACTTGCCGCATTTGTTGCCCGATTCGTAAGTGTAGCGTCGACGGGTCTGAAGTGCCGCTTTGGCTTTAAAGTGTAAGAGGTCCGTGACCTGTGAGCGAATGACATCCAGTTCCGCTCCAGTCTGTCTGTTCGGGCTTATTTTGTGTGTGGATTCTAGGCCCTGCAGTCTAGTAAGGAGTGAGTTCAGTTGTGCTGAACGCTCCTTCTTCAGTCGCGCGCCGTGCTTTATAAACACCCCCCGGATCACCGCTTTATGGGCCTCCCATATCACCCCCGTGTCACTGTCAGGGGAGCTATTAGTGGTGAAGTAATGTCCTAATTCTGTGGTGATCTCTGTCATGACGTCGGTATTTTGTTGCAAAAGACCTTCGTTCAAGCGCCATACTGGTCTCTGACCGCCGTTAAGATCGGAGATAGAGTACTTCAAGGTAACTGGGGCGTGGTCTGACCACGTAATTGAGCCAATGGCAATGTCCCGGATCGCATCCAGTTGTCCGTGCTGGATGAGGAAGTAGTCAAGTCTTGAATACGTTTGGTGTGGTTTGGAGAAGAAAGTGTAGTCTCTATCTCCAGGGTGCAAGAGGCGCCAGGCATCTATCAGTTGCATTGAATTTAGGGTAGTGTCAATTCGTTTCCGCATGTCTCGGGTTAGGGAAGTTTTTCCGGTGGACGTGTCTTCAGTCGGGATCAGGGATATATTCAGATCTCCCCCAAGTATCAGGTGGCCCTCCATAAAACGTTGGAGCTGTGTCAGGGTTTTCTTAATGTCACCGTCCTATCTCCCACCCTGCCCTTCAAAAAGAGGAAACGTCCCTCATTGTCTGCCAGGGTGTCCAGGGGAGTCCAGGGCACCCCCGCAGAGATAAGGATAGAGACTCCCCTAGACTTAGCCTCTGTATATTGGGAGTGATGTGTCGTGGGGTAAAACCTGTTTTTCAGGAGCTATAGGTTAGACTTCTTAAAATGTGTCTCCTGAAGGAGTACCACATCAGCTCTCATGCGACGTATGTCTTGCAGTAGCATGCGCTTTTTTTCGGGGGTGTTAAGGCCCTTGACGTTAAAAGATACTACCGTAAGCAGGTCTATGCTCGTGCAGTGGTGGGAAGGGGGGGGTGAGCGGATGTGTCGGAGTGGGGGGTGGCGTTCGCCTCCCCACAGTAGCGCAGGGTGGCGGGCCGGAGAAGGAAGAGAGGGTGAGGTGTGGGGGGGAGGGGTGGGGGGGGGGTTAATGGAGTAGGAAGAGAAGGGGAGGTATTTGGTAGAGATAGAGAAAGAGCTCAAAGGGAAGGCTCCAGGTGGGGCCTCCAAGAAGCTTATACTAATATAGCTAAATCAGCTATAAGCACTCTCTGGGATATTCCCAGGAATCGAGCGCAACCCTAATTGGGGGATATGGGCTAGACAGGGGAGGGCGATGAGCCCCCGACCTTCTCCACCCAGCCCCGGCCAAACATTGTATAGCGTAAAATATCACATATTAACTTTAACATAAACCGGCATTATACATCACAGACATCAACAACAGTAGAACCGGTAACCATAGGAACAATTTAAATACAAGTACTTAAGTGAGGCAACATGGTGCAGAAAGTGCAAACAAAGTATTCCGGGGTGTCCCCAGCCCAGGGCCCCAAGCGTAATCTTCCTGAGGTCAAGAGCTGGCCCCCCCACTAGGCCCCGAGCCCTCCACCACCGCCACCTGGCAAGTAACCCACTCCCCCAGACAGCCGTCAAAGCGGGTGCAATCAATAAGGGTGACCCCCCGCGTGCAAACATAGCCCCCAACCAGGAACCCCCCCACAACACCGGATCACGTGTCCCCCTTCATGCAAGAAAGTGCCAAACCTGAGCTCTATAGCCTTAGTTCCGTGTGTCCCGATCATAGCCTCAGCTTGTAGAGAAACTGTAGAATTCACAGTCTCAGTGTCTGCAGGTCCCTCGCAGTGGCTGGGCCGGAGCATCAGGGTGTCCTTCCAGTAGGGAGTAAGGGGGGGGGTCAGTTCGCATCCCCTGTCCAGCCAGGGGGGCACGCTCCACCGAGCGGCCTCAGAGCCAGGGATGGGGGGGGGGCGAACCCCCAAATCATCCGGGGGGGGGGAAGAAAAATAAAAACAAAAAATAACAAGGGGGGGGACCTCCGGGAACAGTTTAACAGGCAATGACCACTGGGCGGCCACGAACGTTGCGGGCAGGAGATAGAGGGGGTCTCATCTGGCGTTTGGCAGTCTCCAGGTGTTCCGGTGAGGGGATAGGGCAAGTGTCCGATGGGGGTGTTGTGTGGTAGGGATGGCGAGTACTCACGTGCCGCTTCACCTCGGGCTGAGTTCCGTCGTCGCCTGCCCCGCTGTGGTCGTGGCACAAAGGGCCCTCTGTAGGCTGGAGCTCCTGAACGACCGGTCTGGCGGGGAAAAAACTGGAGCCAATCCGGTACTTGAATTGGGTCTGAGCCCAGGAAACGAAAGAGGGCTGGCAGGTCCGACACGGTCTGAAGGGTGAAGGCTCCTGCGTCTTTCCGGAAGGTGACTGCCAGTGGGTATCCCCAGCGGTACGTGTGTCCTGTTTGCCTGGCTAGCTCCAGGAGAGGTCGCAGCAGTGCCCTATGGCGCAGGGTCACTCTGGAGAGATCTGGCAGGATCCTGATCTGCGCTCCTTCTGCCTCAATGTCCCCCAGGTCCCAAGCTCTACGGAGGATGGCCTCTTTCTGGGTGTAGCGGTGTAGGCGGCACACTATATCGCGCGGCCTATCCTGGTCTGTAGGCTTAGGCCCGAGCGCTCTATGCGCCCTGTCCAGCAGGATCACCGCCTCCGGGTCCTCCAGAACATCGCGGAAGATCCCGGTCACTTTGGCCCCGACATATTCTGCATCCACCGATTCGGGTACACCGCAGAGCCTCAGATTACAGCGGCGGCTCCTGTCCTCCACATCCTCTAGGTGGAGCTGTAAAGTAATGGCCGCTTCACGATGCTGGTCTCGGGACTGCTCCAACGCTGCCACCCGATCCGCCAGGGAAGACACGGACTCCTCACCCGAGGCCACCCGGTCGGTAAGTGTGGAGACCTCTCCTCTCACCTCCTGTATGTCCCTTCTATGTGTCTCCTCCAGCTTCAGTATCAGGGCCTCGATGTCCGTTCTGGTGGGCAAGGCCTGAAGCAGGGCCTTAATGTCCGGGTCCATGCCAGCCGGCTCTGATGCCTGGAGGGCAGACATTCCCTCCCGGTGGGGGTCCTCCAGGGGGACCTGGAGAGATGGAGACCAGTCCTCCGATCTGCTGGGACTCGGCTCCTGCAATTGTGGGTCCTCTGCAACCTCACGTGCGGGGCCTCGTGTCTCCGGTAGGCCCAGGTCAGGGGGGGTCTCCTGTAAGGTCTTAAAATATTTCTGGATTTCTCCCGTGGTCTTCCCGGAAGGGGTACCTTTCGTTGCTGCTCTGGTCCCGTATATTTTGTTAGGGTTCATGCCGGTTTAAGGCGTTATTTGGCCGAAATTGGGGGATCAGGCCGGGAGCTCAGATGGAAAGCAGCTTCACTCAGCCATGTCCAGGCCACGCCCGGGATTCGACATTTCAACAAAAAGATATTATTCATTAATATCAGCATCAGGTGCTTGGTAGCTGGTGTTGATCCAAGCCTGATTTATTTTGATGAAGGTCAGTCGATCAACAGAGTCGGTGGAGAGGCGCACACTGTGATCAGTGACAAAGCCTCCAGCAGCACTGAATGTCCGTTCTGAAAGAACACTGGTTGCAGGGCAAGCCAGTAGCTCAATTGCGTACTGAGCAAGCTCTGGCCAGTGATCCATCCTCAAGACCCAGTAAGCCAGAGGATTTTCGGTGGGGAAGGTGTCCAAGTCGGATCTTGCCCCTAGGTATTCCCGGACCATGTAAACCAGATGCTGGCGATGGTTGCTGGAACCGGTCAGACCTTGCCTAAAAAACTGCCTGAACGCATCCGTCAGACGACCACCTTCTCCACCGCCCCTTCTGTGACTCACCGAAGCCTCAGCAAGATGTTGTCCAGAGCCAGGTTTTGGTAATCCCCCCGGTTCTGGGAACGCATTGCACAGACCCTTCTGCAAGGCCTCCCTCAGAAGTTTCATCTTCTGCTCCCTCTGCGATGGCAACATAAGGTCCGCAACCTTACTCTTGTAACGTGGATCAAGGAGAGTCGCCAGCCAGTAATGATCCCTCTCCTTAATAGCACGTACATGAGGATCCTTACGCAGGCTTTGCAGAATCAGGGAGGCCATGCAGCGTAGGTTTGCAGAGGCATTCGGGGCACAGTCCTCTGGGTCACTGAGGAATACAGGATCCACAGGCACCTCATCCCAGCCACGTAAAACTCCACGTGCTCCTTGGGACTGTAAATGATCCCTTGAAGACTGCTGCTGCTGAGTGCTAGGCTCCACCTCCATGCTGCTGATACAATCCTCCTCCTCCTCTTCCTCCTCCTCCTCCTCTTCCTGTGTGCAGGGTGGGCAAGCAGGACCACTGTCTGGGTAAAGGGGGCCTTGAGAGGTAAGGAAGTCTTTCTCTTCCTCCCTCTGTTCTGCCTCAAGGGCCCTGTCCATTATTCCACGTATCGTGTGCTCCAACATGTGAATAAGAGGGACAGTCTCACTGATGCATGCACTGTCACTGCTCACCATCCTCGTGGCCTCCTCAAATGGTGACAGGACAGTGCATGCATCCCTGATCAAGGCCCACTGGCATGGGGAAAAAAACCTAGCTCCCCTGACCCAGTTCTGCTGCCATATTGGCACAGGTACTTATTGATTGCCCGTTGCTGCGTGTGCAGCCGCTGCAGCATGGCCAACCTTGAATTCCATCTGGTGGGCATGTCACAAATTAGGCGGTTCTTGGGCAGTTTGTATTCCCTTTGTAGGTCAGTCAGCCGAGCAGTGGCATTATATGACCTCCGGAAATGCACACAGACTTTCCTGGCCTGCTTCAGGACATCCTGCAATCCCGGGTACCTGCCCAAGAACCGCTGCACCACCAAATTGAGGACATGCGCAAAACAGGGCACGTGGGTGAGTTTTCCCTGTCGCAGGGCAGAGAGGAGGTTGGTGCCATTGTCGCTGACCACCATTCCAGGCTTCAGCTGGCATGGCGTCAACCACCTCTCAGCCTGACCCTGCAGAGCTGACAAAACCTCTTCCCCAGTGTGGCTCCTGTCTCCCAAGCACACCAGCTCTAGCACCGCATGGCATCTCCTGGCCTGCATTCCTGCGTAACCCCTCGTAAGCCTACGGAGCACGGCTGGTTCAGAGAAAACGTCACCACAGGAAGAGGTCAAAGAGGAAAAAGAAGAGGAGGGGGTGGAAGAGAGAGGTGTGTCACAAACAGTAGTAGTGCTTTGGAGGCGTGGTGGTGGAACAACCTCCAAAACGACCTTGTCCTGCGTCCTTCCCAGCTGCCAGCAGAGTCACCCAATGCGCCGTAAAAGACAGGTAACGCCCCTGTCCATGCCTGCTGGACCATGAGTCGGTGGTAAGATGCACCTTACCACTGACCGCCCTGTCCAGCGAGGCATGGACATTGCCTTCCACATGCCGGTAGAGAGCCTGAATAGCCTTCCGTGAGAAAAAGTGGCGTTTTGGTACTTGCCACTGAGGTACTGCACATTGCACAAACTCACGGAAGGGGGCAGAATCTACCAACTGAAAAGGTAGCAGTTGAAGTGCTAGCAATTTCGCTAAGTTAGCATTCAACTGCTGGGCATGTGGATGGCTGGGATTGTACTTCTTTCGGCGCTGCAGCAGCTGGGGCAGGGAAATTTGCCTGGTACTATCAGTAGATTGACCGCTACTACTAGCTTGTGACACACCTATTTCTACACCTTCACTGCAGGCTTCAGAAAGGACTGGGGGTCTACTGGGGTTGGAGGTCCCAGAAGGGCAAGGGGGGGTACGCTTCTGTCTTTGGTGTGGGTCTTTCTGGTGTGCTTGCCAACGAGCTGCCTGGCAGGTCGACATATGTCTGGACAAGCATGTGGTACCCAGGCGGTTGATGTTTTGGCCACGCGAGATACGCTTGCGACATAAGTTGCAAATAGCAAAGGTACGATCTTGTGGACATGTTTCAAAAAAGGCCCACACCAAAGAACTTTTGCTGTACCGGTCAGACACAGCAGCGCCATGCACAAGCGCCGTAGATGTGCGCTGTAATGCAGTGGGTGTGACCTTAAGCTGACCCCTGGAGGGCATCCTGCCTCTTTGGAGATGTGCCTGTGCCTCGTCATCCTCCTCCTCCTCCTCTCTCCTATCAGGCACCCAGGTAGAGTCAGTGACCTCATCATCCCCTCCCTCCTCATCACTGTCAACAACCTGGCAGTATGCTCCAGCTGGGGGAACATCATCACTGACAAATTGCTGTCCCTCTCGGCCACCCCCTCTCCCTGGGCTCACATCAATGCCTTCCTCTATCAGTGTTCCGTCATCGGAGTCTTCAAAACGCTGCACATCTTCCTGCAGCATGTACCCCACACTGTGTTGAAACAGTTCGGGGGACTCCTCAGGAGGACATGGTGGTACTAGGGAAGTATTGTGTGAAGCCATTGTGCAGAGGCAAGAGGACGCCTTGGCAGCTGCTTTGCCAGATAAACTTTGATCTGTCTGTGTGAGAGAGGATGAGGAGGATGAGGACGGCTTGGTCATCCACTCTACTAATTCCTCTGCATGTTGAGGTTCAACGCGGCCAGCTCCCGAAAAGAAGGACGAGCGGCCACGGCCACGGCCACGGGCTGAAGAGGATGCACCACATCCACTACCAGCGTTACCTCTACATGCAGAGCCTGCTTGCCCTCGTGACTCTCTGCCTCTCTTTGTTCTCCTTCCAGACATATTGAAGTGCTCAGGTGGTATGTAACAGCACAAGCGGAGTGACACCAAATGCGCTCAGGTGATATATAACAGCACACGTACAGTGGCACTACCTGCGCTCAGGTGGTATATAGCAGCACACGTACAGTGGCACTATCTGTGCTCAGGTGGTATATAGCAGCACACGTACAGTGGCACTATCTGTGCTCAGGTGGTATATAGCAGCAAACGTACAGTGGCACTAACTGCGCTAAGGTGGTATATAGCAGCACACGTACAGTGGCACTATCTGCGCTCAGGTGGTATATAGCAGCACACGTACAGTGGTACAGTGGCACTAACTGCGCTCAGGTGGTATATAGCAGCACACGTACAGTGGCACTAACTGCGCTCAGGTGGTATATAGGAGCACACGTACAGTGGCACTATCTGCGCTCAGGTGGTATATAGGAGCACACGTACAGTGGCACTATCTGTGCTCAGGTGGTATATAGCAGCACACATACAGTGGCACTAACTGCGCTCAGGTGGTATATAGGAGCACACGTACAGTGGCACTATCTGTGCTCAGAGTGGTATATAGCAGCACACGTACAGTGGCACTATCTGTGCTCAGGTGGTATATAGGAGCACACGTACAGTGGCACTATCTGTGCTCAGGTGGTATATAGCAGCACACGTACAGTGGCACTATCTGTGCTCAGGTGGTATATAGGAGCACACGTACAATGGCACTATCTGTGCTGAGGTGGTATATAGCAGCACACGTACAGTGGCACTATCTGTGCTCCGGTGGTATATAGCAGCACACGTACAGTGGCACTATCTGTGCTCAGGTGGTATATAGCAGCACACGTACAGTGGCACTATCTGTGCTCAGGTGGTATATAGCAGCACACGTACAGTGGCACTATCTGTGCTCAGGTGGTATATAGCAGCACACGTACAGTGGCACTAACTGCGCTCAGGTGGTATATAGCAGTACACGTACAGTGGCACTATCTGCGCTCAGGTGGTATATAGCAGCACACGTACAGTGGCACTATCTGCGCTCAGGTGGTATATAGGAGCACACGTACAGTGGCACTATCTGTGCTCAGGTGGTATATAGGAGCACACGTACAGTGGCACTATCTGTGCTCAGGTGGTATATAGGAGCACACGTACAGTGGCACTATCTGTGCTCAGGTGGTATATAGCAGCACACGCACAGTGGCATTATCTGTGCTCAGGTGGTATATACCAGCACACGTACAGTGGCACTATCTGTGCTCAGGTGGTATATAGCAGCACACATACAGTGGCACTAACTGCGCTCAGGTGGTATATAGGAGCACACGTACAGTGGCACTATCTGTGCTCAGGTAGTATATAGGAGCACACATACAGTGGCACTATCTGTGCTCAGGTGGTATATACCAGCACACATACAGTGACACTATCTGTGCTCAGGTGGTATATAGGAGCACACGTACAGTGGCACTATCTGTGCTCAGGTGGTATATAGGAGCACACGTACAGTGGCACTATCTGCGCTCAGGTGGTATATACCAGCACACGTACAGTGGCACTAACTGCGCTCAGGTGGTATATACCAGCACACGTACGGTGACCCCAAATGCGCTCAGGTGGTATGTCACAGCACACGTACGGTGACCCCAAATGCGCTCAGGTGGTATGTCACAGCACACGTACGGTGACCCCAAATGCACTCAGGTGGTATGTCACAGCACACGTACGGTGACCCCAAATGCGCTCAGGTGGTATGTCACAGCACACGCACAGTCAGAGCGACTGCGTTTCTGTGCAATTCAATAGCCCACTTGCATTAACAGAAACTGCCTTTCTGTGCAAATAAATAGCACACGTGCAGTAACAGTTAATGCGTCTATGTGCAATGAACTAACACGTGTACACTAACACGTTAGAGCATCAAGCACAATCTCCTGCCTGACAGATACTAATAGCAGAACTAGCTAAGCTATACAGTTTATAAATATATTGACAACTCCTAGGGATGTCAATATATTCTCTACAAACTGTACATTTAACTATACTAACTAGTAGCCTCCCTGATCTATCTATCTATCTATCTATCTATCTATCTATCTATCTATCTATCTATCTATCTATCTATCTATCTATCTATCTATCTATCTATCTATCTATCTATCTATCTATCTATCTATCTATCTATCTATCTATCTATCTATCTATCTATCTATCTAGACACTGGGGTAGATTCATGTAGATCAGCGGATCTTTTGATCCACGTGATCTATCTTTTTTACGATCCGCCTGCGCCAGTTTTTGAGGCAAGTGCTGTATTCATTAAGCACTTGCCTCGTAAGTAGCCCTGGCGGATCGTAACTCCCCCGGCGGAATGCAAATTCCGCGGCTAGGGGGAGTTTACTATTTAAATCGCGCGCGTCCCCGCGCCGATCGTACTGCGCATGCGCCGCCGGCGAAATTTCCCAGCGTGCATTGCTTTAAATGACGTCGCAAGGACGTCATTGTGTTCGTCGTTAACGCTATTAACATATGGCCGTATTCCCAAACGACTTACGTAAACGACGTAAAAAATTCAAAATTCGACGCGGGAACGACGGCCATACTTAACATAGGATCCGCCGCACTTACCCCGCATATAGCAGGGGTAACGATCCGCCGGAAAAAGCCGAACGTAAACGACGTAAAAAAAAAGCGACGGCCGGGCGTTCGGTTCTGAATCGGCGGTTCTCCTCATTTGCATATTCGTCGCGTAGAAAAAAAGAAGTGCCACCTAGCGGACGGTGGGAGAATGCAGCCTAAGAGCCGACAGTGTAACTCACTTACACCAGTCGGCTCTAAGGGAGATATATGCGGAACCTGATTCGAAGAATCAGCCGCATAGATCCGAGCGTCGGATCTCACAGATCCGACGGTGTATCAGTAGATACACCGTCGGATCTCTATGTGAATCTACCCCACTGTGTCTCTATCTATCTATCTCTCTCTCTCTCTCTGTCTGTCTGACTTCTCTCTCTGAAAGCAAGCCAGAACACACTACACAAGGCCGCCCGGGAGGCGGCCTTTTATAGTGTGGGGCGTGTGCTAAAGCCCTGAGCCCTAATTGGCCAAAGCACCCAGGCTTTGGCCAATTAGGTCTCTTCGTTTTTTGGGTGTTGTGATTGGCCAAGCATGCGGGGTCATGGTGCATGCTTGGCCAATCATCAGCGCGCAACGCCGCAGTGAATTATTGGCCGTTGCGCGTCATTCGAATTTGGCACGAATAACCCGATTTGTTCGTTTTCGACGAACAATCGAACGGCCGATGCTCGATGCGAACATGTGTTCGCATCGAACGCGAAGCATATCCCTAGTACAGTGCCTGCCGCCGAGAATGTGTTTTCAGCAAGCCAGCATCGCGCTGAATCTCGGTGACAGGCTGCCGACATCTCGCACTCGCTGGAATAGTAAAAGTACATTCCAGCGAGCGCGTCATAGAAGCGACGGGGATCCGACGCGGATTCCCGCCAATTCTACACGTGGGCGGAGTTTGTTATGAATCCTGAAGGAGAAATCCCCGCCGGATTTTTAAAGAAAAATCCGGCATGGGTTCCCCCCTCAGGAGCATAACGGGCCCTTAGGTCGGTTATGGGTTGTAAGGAGACCCCCCTACGCCGAAAAAACGGCGTGGGGGTCCCCCCACAATCCATAACAGACCCGTATCCAAAGCACGCCGGCCGGCCGGTCAGGAAGGGAGTGGGGGCGAGCGAGCGCCCCCCCCTCCTGAGCCGTACCGGGCAGCATGCCCTCAACATGGGGGGGTCAGGTGCTCTGGGGCAGGGGGCGCACTGCGGCCCCCCACCCCAGAGCACCCTGTCCCCATGTTGATGAAGACAGGGCCCCTTCCCGACAACCCTGGCCGTTGGTTGTCGGGGTATGCGGGCGGGAGGCTTATCGGAATCTGGAAGCCCCCTTTAATAAGGGGGCCCCCAGATACCGGCCCCCCACCCTAAGTGAATGAGTATGGGGTACATTGTACCCCTACCCATTCACCTGCAAATACAAAGTGTAAACACAAATAAAACACACAGGGTATTGAAATATTTTATTAGTTGGCCGCCGGGGGGGGGGTGTGTATGATCGCTTTTATAAAAGCGCCCCCCTCCGGTGGGCTTCTGTGGGGGGGTGGGTGCCGCCGTCTGGTTCTCTTCCGCCGCCGGGGGGCGCTTTGATAAAAGCGCCCACCACCCGGCGGGCTTCTTTCGACGTCTTCGGCGGCGGGGGGGTCTTCTCCCAATCTCCGGGGTCTTCTCCCGCTCTCTGGGGGTCTTCTCCCACTCTCCGGGGTCTTCTCCCGCTCTCCGGGGGTCTTCTCCGCTCTCCGGGGGTCTTCTTCTTCTTCAGGACTCGCCGCCGCTATCTTCGTGTGTTAGCTCAATTACTAGCGGCGGCGGCCCCCTCTTCTGCGACGTCGGCGTCTTCTTCTTCTTCTGCTGTCCAGATGTTGACGCGACGCATCCTTCCGCTGTTATGCCGGGCGCGCGGCTCGCAGCGAAATATATAGGCCTGTCTTGTGACGTCGCAGTCCCATCATGCTCCGGTAGGTATCACGTGGGTAGGTAGCACGTGGTACCTACCGGAGCATGATGGGACTGCGACGTCACAAGACAGGCCTATATATTTCGCTGCGAGCCGCGCGCCCGGCATAACAGCGGAAGGATGCGTCGCGTCAACATCTGGACAGCAGAAGAAGAAGAAGAAGAAGACGTCGACGTCGCAGAAGAGGGGGCCGCCGCCGCTAGTAATTGAGCTAACACACGAAGATAGCGGCGGCGAGTCCTGAAGAAGAAGAAGACCCCCGGAGAGCGGAGAAGACCCCCGGAGAGCGGGAGAAGACCCCGGAGAGTGGGAGAAGACCCCCGGAGAGTGGGAGAAGACCCCGGAGAGTGGGAGAAGACCCCCCCGCCGCCGAAGACGTCGAAAGAAGCCCGCCGGGTGGTGGGCGCTTTTATCAAAGCGTCCCCCGGCGGCGGAAGAGAACCAGACGGCGGCACCCACCCCCCCACAGAAGCCCGCCGGAGGGGGGCGCTTTTATAAAAGCGATCATACACACCCCCCCCTCCGGCGGCCAACTAATAAAATATTTCAATACCCTGTGTGTTTTATTTGTGTTTACACTTTGTATTTGCAGGTGAATGGGTAGGGGTACAATGTACCCCATACTCATTCACTTAGGGTGGGGGGCCGGTATCTGGGGGCCCCCTTATTAAAGGGGGCTTCCAGATTCCGATAAGCCTCCCGCCCGCATACCCCGACAACCAACGGCCAGGGTTGTCGGGAAGGGGCCCTGTCCTCATCAACATGGGGACAGGGTGCTCTGGGGTGGGGGGCCGCAGTGCGCCCCCTGCCCCAGAGCACCTGACCCCCCCATGTTGAGGGCATGCTGCCCGGTACGGCTCAGGAGGGGGGGGGCGCTCGCTCGCCCCCACTCCCTTCCTGACCGGCCGGCCGGCGTGCTTTGGATACGGGTCTGTTATGGATTGTGGGGGGACCCCACGCCGTTTTTTCGGCGTAGGGGGGTCTCCTTACAACCCATAACCGACCTAAGGGTCCGTTATGCTCCTGAGGGGGGAACCCATGCCGGATTTTTCTTTAAAAATCCGGCGGGGATTTCTCGTTCAGGATTCATAACAAACTCCGCCCACGTGTAGAATTGGCGGGAATCCGCGTCGGATCCCCGTCGCTTTTATGACGGCTTTGTCTCCATCGCGGCAAGCCAGCTCGGTGCTGGCTCCCGCGATGGGGCTCGTAGGTGGTCAATCTCGCCGAGAAAGGGAGCGAGATTGACACAATATCCCAGTCACCTACTGTAGTGCCTAAACCGTACCAAAAGATGGTTTTGGAACTGGCCCATGGGCACATTCTTGGGGGACATTTGGGAGCAGAAAAAACCTGGGAGAGAATCAACCAGAGGTTTTATTGGCCTGGGATCACTAAGGAAGTGGAAGTGTACTGCTCTTCCTGTCCCATGTGTCAGATTACTGCACCCATGCCACATTTTCGTAGTCCGTTGGTACCCCTCCCCATTTTTGAGGTCCCTTTTGAGAGGATCGCCATGGACTTGGTTGGCCCCTTACTGAAGTCCACTAGAGGGCACCAGCACATCTTGGTAATAATGGACTATGCCACCCGTTACCCAGAAGCGATTCCTCTCTGAAACACCTCTGTAAAAACCATTGCCAAAGAGTTATTTCAGGTTTTCAGCCGTGCGGGTGTTCCTAAGGAAGTCCTAACTGACAAGGGCACCCCGTTTATGTCTAGGGTGACCAGAGAACTTTGTAAACTCCTGAAAGTGACCCAATTATGTACATCAGTGTATCACCCACAAACAGACGGGTTAGTGGAAAGGTTTAATAAAACCTTAAAACAAATGTTAAGGAAGGTGGTGCAAGATAGAATTGCCCAAGTGATGCCGATTGTGAAGGCACATTTAGCCCAAGTCCAGTTGGCTCAACAGAGGATTTACAATTGTGGGGCCCAGGTCCGTTCCTTTGCACCTGGTGATAGGGTGTTGGTGCTGGCCACCACGGTCGAAAGTAAATTCCTAGCCAAATGGCAGGGTCCTTATAAAGTGTTAGAGAAAATGGGGGTGGTGAATTATAAAATTAGCCAATCGAGAAGACGAAAACCTGAACAGATATATCACGTGAACTTGTTGAAACCTGGTCGCTGAGACTACACGATTTTCTGCTCCATTTAACCTGACTGTCCCTGAAGTTGGGATAGCGGAGACTCTGTCCAAAACTCAGCGACCGGAGCCTAAAGAATTTGTGCTCCATAATAGGGAGAAGTTTTCAGATTTGCCAGGTTGGGTCTCCGGGGTTGAACATGACATTATCACCACACCAGGGGAGAAGATCAAGTTGAAGCCTTATAGAATCCCAAAAGCCCGGCGAGAGGCAATTTGCCAGGAAGTAAAAAAAATGCTTGAGCTGGGGGTGATCGAAGAGTCAAATAGTCATTGGTCCAGTCCCATTGTCTTAGTGCCCAAACCAGATAGAAGTTGACTGTTTTGTAATGACTTTCGCTGCCTGAATAAAATCACAAAGTTTGACACCTACCCTATGCCCTGCATAGATGAACTGATTGATCGCCTAGGCACTGCCCGGTACATGACGACGTTAGACCTGACCAAGGGTTATTGGCAGATTCCTCTCTCTGAGTCGGCCATGGAAAAAACAGCATTTGTAACTCCAGACGGATCTTTCCAATATCAGAGGATGCCTTTTGGGTTACAGAATGCCCCTGCCACATTTCATCGCACCATGGATAAGACCCTTCAGTCTCATCGACCCTATGCTGCTGCATACCTCGATGATGTTGTCATCCACAGTGAGGATTGGCACTCACACTTACCAAAAGTTCAGGCTGTGTTGGATTCCATCTGGAAAGCCGGATTTACAGCCAATCCAAAAAAATGTACCCTTGAGCTAGAAGAGGCGAAGTATCTGGGGTATACCATTGGAAGAGGTTTAATCAAGCCCCAAATAAACAAAGTTGAGACTATTCAGGATTGGCCACGTCCCACCAACAAGAAACAGGTACGTGCATTTTTGGGAATCGCGGGATATTATCGCCGCTTTATCCCCCATTTTGCCTCACAGACTGCTCCCCTGACCAATTTGACCAAAGGGAAGGAGTCTGTCATGACCAAATGGACTCCCGAAGCAAAAAACAGCTTTTCAGGCTCTAAAACAGGCCTTATATAGTCACCCAGTTTAAATTCGCCTGATTTTTCATGGGACTTTGTGGTTCAGACAGATGCCTCAAATGTGGGGTTAGGAGCTGTACTGTCCCAGATTATCAAGGGGGAGGAACACCCTGTTATGTACCTCAGCCGAAAGTTGAAGGCCCATAAAATGGGGCTTTGGATTCTCTCCGGTACTACCTAGTGGGTAGACAGTTTGAACTGGTGACAGATCATGCTCCATTGAAGTGGATGGCACAGAACAAAGAGACCAATAGGAGAGTAAATAGGTGGTTCCTGGCCCTCCAGGAATTTAGTTTTGTGGTAACGCATCACCCCGGTGTTAAAATGGGGAATGCAGATGGTTTGTCCTGAGTGCATGCGTGCCTGGCAACCTGTGTCCCAACCCTAGGGTTGAAACAAGAGGGGGGGGGGGTATGTGACAGGAAGTTAGGTAAATCTGTGGGTGTTGTCACAGATGGGAGATACATTTCTGCCTTGTTTAGACAATTCACCAATTACTATTAGGTGTCGGCTGCAGAAATAGCCAGAAAGGGTTAGGGCGTTGGAAAACTTTAGCTGTTCAGAATGAAGCAAATTAGGGCCTCTATAAGACATCCAAAGGATGGCTACTGGTTGCTGCATCCTGAGGCTTCTGAAGAGGTGAGGTGCTTGTTGATATTTCTGTGTGATAAATATCAAAGACTTTTCGTTTTCTGCTGTATGACCAGCAATGTCTGCCCAGCAGTAGGCTGTGCCAGACTCCATAGGTAGGTTCCTGTGTTGTGAAGGTAGATGTCCCAAGTGGCAAGGGTTGATTTTATGTTTTGTTTTGTTTATGCTGTTTTGATGCTTGCACTTGTATCCATCAATATGGAAAAATAAACCATATCCTTTGTTTTAAACCATCCTCAACTGCCTTTCTGTACAGTTCAGTGTGTAGTGAACTCATCCAGGGGGGTCACACACACCCGCTACCGAAATAATCCCTCACACAATGTAACATCATCTAAGGGTAATAATTTAACGTCACCAAATGAGTGGTTGCCCTAAAGAATTAATAAACCAATAAGCAAACATTATATTACAGCTTACCAATTTTTAGATGTGGTGGCTTTATTATAGTTTCCTTTTTAGGCTTTCTTTCTTCTTTCTGGTAATTCAGCCAGCTGTCTGTTTTTTACAGCACAAGCTCTCCAGCAGAATGTATTGGTTTACATGGAGAAAAACCACTTAATACTGGCAGGGGTGATTAAAATGATCAGGAGGACAGAGATTTGTGTTTACATAAACAATTCTCATGCCGTAGTGGGGCGGGGTCATCCATTTACATCACTGGGTGGCCCCGCCCTCAGCTATATGACAGTGGGAGAAGAGTCACTCAGCGGCCACCTCTGATGTCCACCAGGTGGAACTTGACTTTGGCCAATTAACAGAGGGTTATCAATGAATACCTGTGTAACTATAGCATGAGAACAAGCTCGGGAGAGACAGTTTTTTTTTCAACACACTATTGGCTGTTGATACAGGACACGTGCAATGTATTGTATTGTGCACTGTATTATCACCATTTAATTTGGCAACAAGAATAGTGAGCCATAACAATGCTTGCATTAGCGACACTATAGTCCTGTTTCTGCTGGAGCACACATTGGCATGTGACAGTGGGTAGGTTGCTGAGGATCATATTATTCTTAGTGACCAAGAGGACTCAGGTTCTCCCGCCTTCAGTTATTTGCAGCCTCATGCTCCAAAACCTTCCATTTTAATGTTTGGTCTCTGTGAACACACCCAATCATTTAATCCTTTACCAGCCTCTGTAATCATCTCCTGACACTGTTGTAGTTATGTTCCCATTACAATCTAAGGGCCAGATTCTCAAAAGAGATACGCTGGTGTATCGTAGGAAACACCGTTGTATCTCTGTTTTTTTTACTGGGTATCTATGTGTGTGATTCCTGGAATCACTTACGCATAGATACAGTGAAGATCCGCCAGGTGTAAAACAATTACACTGTCGGATCGTAGATGTAATGACATCGCTGGCCGCTAGGTGGCCTTTACGTTGTTTTCTCATTTGCCTATGCAAATTAGCCTAATACGCCAATTCCCACACGTTTTTACGCCGCCCCATCGTCGTTTACATCGTTTCCGTAAGCGTAAGGTTACCCCTGCTATATGAGGGGTAACAACAAGAACCTGGGGAATGCCCAGGGAATAACCAAGCCTACATCAGCGGTAAGACCAGCTAGCAGAACAACCAATTAACCTGTCTAACAGTGTGCTTTAAAAACAGGGGTAACCTTACAAAGTTCCGTCGTATGCCATGTTAAGTATGGCGTCGGGTCAGCGTCGTCTTTTTCCGTCGGTTACGTCATTTTACTAAGCCGTTCGCGAATAGGGCATTGCGTAAGTGACGATCACGTCGTTTTCACGTCGGCTTCAACAATGTTTTCCGACGTGAGCTGGAGCACTGGGCTTTTTTCCCGGCCGGCGCATGCGCAGTTTGAACGACGTGGGGGAGCGCTTAAATACAAGCCGTCCCCTTTGAATTACGCAGCCTTACGCTGGGCCATTTACACTACGCTGCCGCAAACTACAGAGCAAGTGCTTGGAGTATACGGCACTTGCTCTGTTAAGTTGCGGCGGCGAAGTGTAAATGGCTTACGCTACACCGCCGGGAAATGTACCAGAATCTGGCCCTAAATCTAGAGCAATAGCTACTGTTCTCTGCAATAGAATTTTTTTTGGAGCTTCCACAATTTTCACAATTACAAATACTGTAAGTTTACAGTATACTATACTATACTATATACAAATACTGTAAGTCTACACAGGAATGTTTCTGTGGGCTTATGATGTTTGGGCACTAGGCCACACCTAAAACCCATGTTTTTCACAGCCATAGCACAGGTGCACATATGTAAATGCTTCATAAAACAGTACAATATCTTTTCTCTGCTTGATAAAACAGGGTCCATCCTGTGCTCTGTAGGAACTTTTTTATGTGTGCTTATGGTGTTTGGGCACCATCAGCACTGACACCCAATTTTTTCATAGGTGTATCACAGTACAATGTTTGTTAAAGCAGGGTTTATCCTGTGCTCTGTAGGATTTTTTCTGTTGGGTTTATGGTATTTGGGCAACAACAAGCTTCATGTGATGGTAGCACAAAACATACAGTATAATGTTTGTCCAGGATCGATCCTCTTCTCTGCAAGAAGTTTCATGTTGGGTTCTGTTGCCTTTGTCTCTACATGAAATGTGCAAAACCTAATTTTAAAAAGCTTTCTTTTTAAAGGTAGAAATTATTAAATTTTTAGGCATTGGTAAATACTGTATTGACCATTCATTGTTGGGTAAAATTGTAGTGCTTTATCATTAAAAATGCACACCACATTATGTTTCCTCATGCTGGTCCCCAGTTGTGAAATTTGGAATACACACTCTTAGCCCCTGGTCACACCGGTATGACTTCAGGTACGACATGCAATTTACAAATCGTACCTGAGGTAGCATCTAATGTATTTCTGTTAGGCCTCGTACACACGGAGGGATATGTCCGATGGAAATGGTCCGTGGACCGTTTTCATCGGACATGTCTCCTCTGGATTTTCGTCCGGCGGTGTGTACACACCATCGGATCAAAATCCCCGCCAGCAGATAGCGCAGTGACGCGCAGTCAACGTCACCGCACCAGGAAGAAAAAAAACTTCCACGCATGCGTCGCATCCATACGACGCTTGTGCAGGCAGATATGTCCGCTGGTTAGTATACTAACCAGCGGACATATCCGACGGACATGTCGCCGGCGGACAAATTTTAAAGCATGCTTTAAAATTTGTCAGCCGGTCAGACATGTCCGCTAGCCCATACACACAATCGGATTTGTCCGCTGAACTGGTCCGTCGGACCAGTTTCAGCGGACAAATTATATTGTGTACGCGGCCTTAGAGTATCTTAATAGGTATGATTTCAAGTAGTGTGATTTGAGAAGTAGTTCATGCATTACTTTTTAGGAATTCAGCACAATTTCGCTGTCATAGACTATAATGTAAATTGTGCTGCAAATCGTACCTGTGTCTATATCATTCTTTTGTTTATGGGTACACTACATCTGCTGATTTCTACAGCAAGTTGGTAAAGTATTTGTGACTATCGGCCAGAAAGAAAACCATACCACAGCCCAGAATATATGTAAAGAAGTTGGAGGAAGCTTGTCTACCCCAAGAAATGAGGAAGAAAATAGTGTTTTACTAGAGATAAAGAACACTAATGCCGCGTACACGCGGTCATTTTTTGCAATGGAAAAAAAACGTTGTTTTTTAAAACGTCATTTAAATTGATCGTGTGTGGGCAAAACGTCATTTTTTGTCTTCCAAAAAAACTTCCAACATGCTTGAATTTTTTGTGTCGTTTTTCAAAACGTCGTTTTTTGTTTCACAAAAAGTCACAGTGTGTAGCAAAAACATTGTTTAAAACGACGTTTTTCAACCCGCGCATGCCCATTCCTTCAATGGAAAAGAGTGGTGAACGTAACCTTGCTTTTTGTGAAAAAAACGATGGTGTGTATGCAACATCGTCTTTGAAAGTGACGTTTCAAAAACGTCGTTTTTTACTTCACAGAAAACGTCGTTTTTTTTCATCACAAAAAATGATCGTGTGTACGCGGCATAAGGGAGGGTCAAGCAAAGCTTTCCTAGGTATATCAGATTCACAAGTAGAAGGGACATTCGAGTACTTTACAGGTGAAAATTTTATTTTTACCAACTGGTGTCCAGGACAGCCAGATGACTTCAATAACAATGAAGACTGTGTGGAAATGTATAGCAATGGTAAATGGAATGACATCCCATGTAGTCTAGAGCACCTAGTTATTTGTGAGTTTCAGTAAACCAGATTAAAGCTGTGACAGAATGGCACATTTTATTCTTGCTGTATATCTATAATTAAATAATAAAAAAAAATTTTTCTAAAGAAATTGTATACAAATAAAGATAATAACATAAAAGCCACTTATGTTCAGAGTTTCCATACACAGATGTAGCAATACCCCATCAGGAGCCGTTGATTGATTTGGGATCGGCGAATTAAGTTACCCTTGTATGTCGTCTAGGGGTGATTGCAATGAGCAGAGCAATAAGAGAATGTTCAAACCTGCCGCTGAAGTTTTATGAATGCTTTATTTCCTGGTCCAACACGACCAACATCAACATGAGATACAGAGAAAAGGTTGATGAAAGGAGAGAACGTTGGGGGATCAGGCTTTGGATGAAAAGAAAGCAGTCCTGCTCCCCGTAGCAGAACAATTCGTCGCCACTCTAGCCAGAGTGGGTAAAGTGCCTCCAGACAGACTTCTGCCACAAGCCTGGTTAAGTTTGCTGGGAGGAACAAGTCTCTCTCACTGACTTGGCTCTAGCTGAATTTAGCGTTTTCAGATGAAGACCCCTGCCACAGGCCCAATGTCAGACTGTAGAGCAAATCCTCCCAGAAAGTTCTCTTTTCACTAGGGGTCACCAGTTGACAGTCTATGGTTATCTGTCAGTTCCTAGCAACCAGATCCTCGATGGTTCATTCAAGCCCTTTTGGATCACCTGCCTCTGGGTTCTCTTCAAGCCGATCCCCCACCGAACAGCACACAGCTTAGGATCTCTTCAGTAGACGTGGGGCCTCCAGCAAGTCACTAGGGCCCCTTTCTGCATCAGCAGGGAACTCCTCGTAGCATGCGACCCTGGCCCGGTAGGCCATATCGCCAGGGTCCGTTGGGTACGCACACCCTAAAGGTGGGTGCCGCACCTGGAACCTGCAAAGAACCCCAAAAAATGGCGTCTGCCTCAGATATACCCCTCCCCAGCATGCTCCGCGAGGGGAAAACCCCTACAATTGACTGCTGGGTGAAAAGTGTCTCTGCCTGAATCTCTCTGGTGCCACCTGCCACCCAGAGATGGAACTGCATCTCTGGAGCACAGAATGACCCAGAGGATAATTCAGGACTGACAGCAGCCCAATTTAGCAAAATTAGGAGTGGAAGCAACATAACTTTAGCGTAGTGCCTTTTCTTGATTTTACAAATTAAAGTGTATGTAGCACTACCCCTGGAGGATCCACTGAATTGTTTTTCGATTTCTCTGCATGCATGAAGATGACACATTTCACTAAACCAACACTTACTGACACACCTTGAGATATTTCAAAGGATTTATTAGGCCAAATATAGCCTAAAAAAAGAAAGGATTAACAAGTGCAGTTGTACAAACAATCAATAAGACAATAAAGTTACTCTAAGGCCTCGTACACACGATCAGTTAAACAGTGGGCCCTATAGGTTATTTAACCATCGGTTAAAAAAAAGCCAACTTGCTTTAAATTTAACCGATGGATTCCTAACCGATAGGTCAAAACCGATCGTTAGTAGGCACGACCATTGGTTAAAAATCCACACATGCTCAGAATCAAGTCGACGCATGCTTGGAAGCATTGAACTTCATTTTTTTCTGCACGTCATTGTGTTTTACGTCACCACATTCTGACATGATCGGTTATTTAACCGATGGTGTGTGGGCCATCAGTCAGCTTCATCGGTTAAATGATGACATGGTTCTTCAGACCGTTCTCATCGGATGGACTGATTGTTTTACGAGGCTTTCTAAAGCTAGATATGGTTCAACACCTTCAGTATTCTGACTATCAGTAATTAACAGAACTGAATTAGATTCACCTAGCGACAGTATATAAAGATCAAAGTATGTAGTGCAGATCCCAAGCCAGTCTCACTGTTTGTCCCAGGTTCTATTCCTTATTGGGTGCACATCAGTCAGGCACACAGCAGTTATCAGTCTCTCCACACAATAACCAGGCAGAAGTTTATTTTATTTTTTGGGGGAGGGGGTTATTGTTTGTAGAACTTGAATCAGGAAAGGGTGAGTCTTGGGATATTCCAGAGTCCAGAACCAGTACAACTTTACCTGAGGACACTCTCTAGCAAGGATTAACTTGTAGGTAGGTTGCCTACAGGTATGCTAGTTCAGTCAGTGGCTGTCCCAGGGTCAGGGTGAAAGAGTTCATTTGTGTCAGGCTGTTTCCAGCCTTTTTAAATCCAGCCTACCCACATGTGATATAAAAAGAGAAAAGGCTGGCACAGGTCAGTCTTTAATGTTGATTGGACCCTGGGCAAAAAAAATCTGTTTTGCTCTCCACCTGTTCTGAGACATACAATAAATATCAGCTAGACTTAAAATCAGTTTACTGTATCAGATCAGGCAGTGATTGCGATTGGTTGCCAGAGGTTACAGCATATCATTATCACTTACTGATTGGTTGCTAGAGGTTACAGCACACATGACGGCTCACTGATTAGTTGCTAGAGGTTACAGCACATGATTTCTTGTTGATTGGTTGCTAGAGAATACTGTACAATGATACTGGGCTGGGTTCCCAGAACTTCGGAGCTTCATCTGACTCAAGAGAGAGAAGGCTGTGAACATGGGCGTCCGCTGAACTTTTTTTTAGGGGGGGCATCATTTTAAGGTCATCCATGCTTGGTCCCTTTTTGACAATGTCATTAAGGGAAGGGGCTTAGTCATTATCACATAAAGCGCAGGCATGCAAAGGTTTAAGAAACTTGATGCAACTATCAAGCAACTAGCAACTTTGAATAACAATATCATAACAAATGGAGTTCCCCCCAAGGAAATAACAACCCCCAGGATCAGTGCCAGTTTCTGCAATAACAATCCCCAGCTTTGCTGTCAGTTTCCACAATAAAAATCGCCAGCATTGGTGTCAGTAGCAACAATAATAACCCCCACATCGGTGCAGATTTCTAGAATAAAAACTTCAGCATATGTACCAGTGTACATAATAATGACCCTTAGCACTGGTGTAATTTTCCACACTAAAAACTCCCAGCATTTGGTATAATTTTCTGCAATAACTGCCCCCAGCATAGATGGGAGGATATCAGGTTAGACACTTCCTAATGGCTCAGTCCCTAGGATAAGTAATGGATAATGGCCAACAGGCCCTCTTACCAGACCTAGTGAAACCACAACAGTGATCCCTCTGGCTGGACGTTCGCTTACTCTGGGTTGCCCAGGGTGACTCTAGTCAGTAGTGCAGCATGCCTGTACCCTGGCAGTGGCTCAGTCTTTCTCCTTCTCTGGAGGTGCGGGTACAGCGTGGCTCCCTCTCTGGTGGTGCGGGAGGGAGGGAGTTTGCCCCCCCCTGAGAAACCAGTGCCGTGATACTCAGGGAGGAAAACAGTGGAAAGAAAGCAAGGTGGTGGCGTGGAAAATTCAATTACAGCCGGTCTCTCTCTCTTTTAGCTTCAGCTGACAGAAAGGGGATGGGGCGATCGGGGGAGATATACAGACACAGCCCACGGCTCTCCTTCTCCATGTCACAGCGCCGCTGATGACTTCTCTGGTAAATAGAGCAGCAGCACTGTGACAGGAAGAGGAGTGCCGCGGGCTGTGTTTGTATATCTCCCCTGATTGCCCCCTCCCCCTTTCTGTCAGCTGAAGCTAGAAGAGAGTGAGAGCAGCTGTAATTGAATTCGCCGCGCCACCGCAACGCTTTCTGCCCGCTATTTTCCTCCTCGAGGATCACCCCACTGGTTTCTCAGGGGTTGGGGGGTGTAGCTGGCCAGCTAGAACCTGTCCTAGGTAGCTAATATAACCTACATGTATATACAGCTAAGCATGCTGGGAACCTAATGTAGAGCACATGTTTATATGTGAGAGACAAAGGCAGAGTTATTCACTGTGATTTTATACTTGGATGTCATATAACAGTTGTATAACGTGTTCACAGAAGCAAAAGAAAAAGTGCCTTTAAGAGTCATTTGTTTGTATGGCAGCAGGAGGTAAGCAATAACACAGTTGAATTCATGCCAGAAAGCATAGAAACCATACCTTCAAACCAACCCGAACCATACCTCCATACCTTTAAACCAAACCAAACTAAACTAACCCTGCAAAAGCAACCCTGCAAACCAAGTTGCAAACCACAGTTATACCTTTCAGAGAAATCAGAGAATGCTTTGATAACTTGCAGAGAGAGAGAGAGTAAATACTGAAGAAAGAAATATATCCACCACCTTATGTTAAATGACAAGATTGAATATTTGAACCACCATTTTGTTATACTTTATTCATCACGTGTTTTGTACATGGACTGTCTGCTGCAAAGCAGCAACATTATATATGAAGAAAAGTGAAGTTACCTACTGCTTCCATAGAACGGCGCTAGAGGAATTTTCAGAGTAATAGACAGTCTTGTTGGACTAAAAAGTCAGAGATGTCACAATTCTTCTAATGCCACAGCGCATGAGGCACTTCATAGTGCTGCGCCTGCCACAGTAGAACTATTTTTTCCTTTGAGGGAAAAGCGATAACGTTCTTTAACTTGCACAGTAAAGAGCGCATTTGAGCAGCAGAGCGCTAGCATATAGCGCCGCACAGCAACCGATCCCTGAGTGAACAAGTAAAGACACCTCAGCGAAGCTACCATAGAGGCTATAGAAGTGTGTTTACTCAAACTGCAGCCGACTCTTATAGTGGCAGAACGGCAAAGGCAAAAAGCACCAACCCTCCTGCGACCCCCAGAGAGACGAAAAAGACGCATGGTGGGAGACCAAAGTCCAGACCTAGAGTGCCTGCACCGCCACCCACAAAGAGGCCATGTACTGCAGCCAGCTAGTTTCCCACACACGTGGCGCAAAGCCTGCAGCAGTGCATCGCAACTCATCGCAGAGCATCGCAACTCATCACAGAGCATCGCAAAGCATCGCAGCTCATCGCAACGCATCGCAGAGCATCGTAAAGCATCGCAAAGCATCGCAAGTCAGCGCAAGCTTCGCATCAAGAAAAGACAAGTCTCCTCTAAGACTGAAATTTGTTCCAGCAGCCCACAGATCACAGTATCCTGCTCTTCAGAAATAAGGTCAGAGCTTTCCTTTTATTACTTATCATTGCACAAAGGCTTTGGCATAAAGAGACATTTTCGTGTTCAGGAATAAAAGACTGTAAAGTAAAATGAAGGACAGTTTGTAGTATACGGACTCTAAAGTATTTAAAGTGAAAGTAATTTATTGCCTGCATCTTTTGCTATTGCATTTAAAGTAATAGTAATTTATTGCCTGCATCTTTTGCTATTGCATTTAAAGTGAAAGTAATTTATTGCCTGCATTTATTGTTATAGCAATTAAAGTAAAATGTCTAAGCCTAGTATTACCATGCCACTGTTAGAGGATACAAAGATAGATAGGATAGAGGGTGAAGAGCAAGTGAACATGTCTGAGGTAGAAGAGTCTGATGCAGCATTAGCCTTGCCCCAAACAAATGAACTAAGACACTCAGAACGCATCAGAAAACCGACCCCAAAAATGCAGGAAAATTTGGAGCAAGAAGCAGCATTAAAAGGAAAAAGGTTCACCAGAATGTATGATAAATGGAAATTATACATTAAAGATGTTCGTAGAAAGCTAAAGCAAGATAGTATAAAAGAAAACTTGAGTGATCTGGTAGAGATGATAGAAGAATCTGAATCAGAGCTTATGGCAGTGTATGTCAATCTGCGGTCATCCACAACACCTTCCCAGGATATTGTGAGGAACATGGACACATGTACTGCAGTCAGTAAAGATTTAGTAAAGCTCATGAGAAAGTTATCATCTAAAGCTAACTATGATGAAGTTAAGGCGAGAAAGAGAATGAACAAGCTCTTCACAAGAGACTATGCTAGGTCCTTAGGGGGGACCACAATCTCAAGTAGGACTTCCTTCACTAGCAGAAGTGACAGTCACACATCAGTATCTTGCTGTCAAGAAAGCAGAAATCGAGATGGAACCTGCCATTGAGGCACAGCGCCATCAAATGGAGGCACAACGCCAACAGATGAAAAGTCTGGAAAGGCTGAAAGAAGTTAAGATTATAGAAGCCAGACTAAGGCCGTGTACACACGATCAAACTTGTCTGCTGAAACTGGTCTGCAGACCAGTTTCAGCGGACACATCCGATCGTGTGTACGGGCTAGCAGACAGGTTTTTCCAGCAGACAAGTTTTAAAGCATGCTTTAAAACTTGTCTGCTGGAAACCCGTCCGTCCGACATGTCCGCTGGTTAGTACGCCTAACCAGCGGACAAATATCCCTATCAGGCTGTGTACTCACCGAAGCCGAGATGCCGAGGGTGGCCCACCGTTGCGACCCAGCGCCGACCGTCCCCTGGAGTTGGGACAGGGGAGATGAGCCCCGGGAGGCACCAGCGCCAGTGAGGTCCGGGTTGGTAGCCGGGATCCTGGTGCAGACTGGAACTGAAGCTCCTCCTGATGGCGGTGAGCAGAGCAGGCAGCGGAGGAGCCACAAGACAGGTGCAAGGCAGGTAGCAGAAGCTGTACTGAAGAACTGTGGAGCAGGTAACTGGAGGGGTACCGGGCAGGTGCAAGTGGATCAGACTGAGAACAGGTCCAGAGAGCAAGCCGAGGTTCAGGGGTTGGAGAGGTCAACAAGTCCAAAGTCAAGCCAGAAGTCAGGGATTATAGAAGACAGCGTATCCAGGAACAAGAGCCAAGGTCAACTTCAGGGCGAGAGGAGAGTCGTATGGAAGGACAACTTCCTGGCGAGAGGAGAGTCGTATGGAAATCCAGGTCAAAGGTTCAGGTAATCGGCAGAGAGTCCAAGCACAAGCTGAAGACAAACCAGCAACCTGCCATAAGACAGGGGCTGGTTTAAATAGCCTGGTCAGGCCTCTGATTGGTTCCCGGAAGGTGTGTGCCCGTGCGCGCGCCCATGTGCACGCTGCGTCGCCAGACAGGTACACGCCGGAGCGCCGCTCTATTGCGCATGTGCTAGGATCGGAAGACAGGCCTGGATCCCTGACAGTGCCCCCCCAAAGGGGCGGACTCCGGACGCCCAAACTGGCCATCAGCTCCGGATGTTCCTGGTGAAAGGCACGGATTAGGCGTGGGGCATGTAGATTTTTAGAAGGTTCCCAGGAATTGTCCTCCGGTGGGTACCCCTTCCATTTGACCATGTACTCGAGTTGCCTACCCCTCTTCCTACAACTCACGATGGCCTCCACTTCGAATTCAAGTTCACCCTCAATCTCCACTGGTGAAGGTGGGGGTTCCCCTCTTCCGCCAAAAGGGTCTGGCACAACGGGTTTAAGGAGGGAGGAGTGAAAAACAGGGTGGATCCTGTAAGAGTCCGGTAGGGCAAGTTCAAAGGCCACGGCATTGATTTTCCGTCTGATCTTGAAGGGACCAATGAACCTCGGGCCAAGTTTCCGAGAAGGCACAGGTAATTTTAGGTTAGTGGCGGAAAGCCAGACTTCCTCCCCGATTTTAAAGGCTGGGCACTCTTTTCTTCCTCTATCATAAATTTTTTTATAATCCTCTTGGGCCTGTCGCATCATCCCCTGAAGCTTCAGAAAATTTGACTGGACAGCTGTTAGATGTTCCTGAACAGCTGGGACAGGTATTTTTGGTAGAACATCCGGGAGGAAGGATGGGTGAAATCCAAAGTTGGACCAGAAGGGGGTCTGATTGGTGGTGGAATGTACCGAGTTGTTGTAGGAGAACTCTGCGGATGGTAGCAGGGACGACCAATCGTCTTGAGAGGAGGAACAAAAGCATCGCAGGTATTGCTCCAAAGTTTGGTTCGTTCTCTCTGTTTGGCCGTTGCTCTGGGGGTGATAGGCCGAGGAGAGGCAGCTCTTGATTTCCAAGGCCTTACAAAGTTCTTTCCAGAATCTGGATGTAAATTGGCTGCCCCTGTCAGAGACGATACTTCTGGGAACCCCATGGAGCCTAACAACTTCCTTGAAAAAAGTCCTGGCTGTTTCTGCCGCAGAGGGAGTTCCTACCATGGGCACAAAATGGGACATTTTAGAGAGTCGGTCCACCACGACCAGGATTGAAGTAAAGCCTCCAGATGGAGGCAAGTCCACAATGAAGTCCATGGAGTCCAGGATTTAGTATTGGGACCCTTGTTTCGTTGGCAACGAATGCATGAAGCAACATAGATTTTACAGTCCTGTCTCCACCTGGGCCACCAGAAAGACCGAGAAATCAGTTCACCCGTTTTCCGTGCCCCAAAATGTCCTGATAACTTGTGGTCATGGAAGGTACTCAAGATCAATCGTCTGGCTTCCGTTGGTACAAAAATTTTCCCCCTTGACCATAGTAAGTCGTCGTGTTTATCCAGTGCCTCAATTTCCGGATCGGAACACTGTCTGGAAGCCGTTTTGAGAGAGTTTAACAAGTCCACTTGGGTTCTGCCGTGCAAGGGGTTTCGAGGAACATCCTGGAAAGGGCATCCGCTTTTCCATTCTTTGAGCCGGGTCGATAAGAAATATGGAAATTGAACCTTGAAAAGAAAAGCGCCCACCGAGCTTGCCTGGGTCTTAAGCGTTTTGCTGAACGTAAGTATTCGAGATTCTTGTGATCTGTGAAGATCATGATGGGATGAGCCGCCCCCTCCAGTAGGTATCTCCATTCTTCTAGGGCCACCTTAATGGCAAGCAGCTCTCTGTCCCCTACATCGTAGTTTCTCTCGGGGGCAGTTAGCTTCCGAGAGGCGTAGGCCACAGGATGTAGCAGAGCCTTCACCCCTTGTCTCTGTGATAGGATGGCCCCGGTGGCCGTCTCAGAAGCGTCTACCTCCAGGGTAAAGGGTAGAGTTGGATCCGGATGTCGTAGGACCGGAGCAGAGGAAAAGGCGGATTTAAGCTTTTCAAAGGCTTCCTGAGCTTCTGGTGACCAGTGGAAGCGACCGCCTTGTCGGGTAAGTTTAGTAATGGGTGCCACGATGGAGGAGAATCCAATGATAAATCGTCTATAGAAATTGGCAAAACCAACAAACCGCTGCACCGCCTTCTTGTCGACTGGAGCTGGCCACGCTTGGATGGCCTCTACTTTTTGCGGGTCCATGGCGACCCCACTGGTGGAGATAATAAATCCTAAAAATTGTACTGAGGCCTTCTCAAATTCACATTTTTCTGCTTTCAGGTAAAGTTTATGCTTTCATAGGGCCAGATTCAGCAACACTTGCGCTGGAGTATTTCGATATGCGCCGCGTAACTGTGAAGATGCGCCGTCGTTTCTATGTGCCCGTACCCACCAAACTAGATGCGCCCAATAACGGGCCATTTGCGACCGGCGGAACGTTCCGACGCCAGAGTATCGTCAGCGCTTAATTTCGCTTGGCGCATCAGTCGCGCCTATTGATTTCCCCTGCAAATATGCAAATGAGGGATTTTTCCCAATTCACGAACGGATTAGCACCATACGCTGGCTACATGCGCCGCGCGTATCTCGTCCGTCCGGCGCAAAGTTATTTCTACAAAAGGCTGCTTTATCTTTACTCCAGATGGCCACAGGTCAGCAGGAGAGCAGCTACAGCAGCGTTACCGACGATAAGAGCTAGCTGAGCACCCCCACTTGCAGGACAACACCTCTGTCCATGCTTGTCTGTCAAATTTTACAGCCATGGAGGAAGACATCATAGGTCTCCATAGCCGAGATGACGGCTGACAGCTCCTGGCCTTTAAAGTTCAGCTTTCTCCTGTGTGTTTGCGGGGAACGGGAGCAGCCATCTCAGAACAAAAGTAACATCACTGCGGGGAGGGGGAGCAGGATATACTTTAGTGCCGAAATGGCGCTTCTACGGGCGCATTTAAACGCCCAACGGAAGGCATTGCGCTGACGTTTCCCGTGAAGTGGTGCCGACGGAAGTTGTGAGCATGCGCACAAAGGGGGCGAGTGGAGCCTCACTCACTGCGCATGCTCCGTGGTTGATGCGCTGAACGTAAGCCTCTGCGCTGGGCTCCGCCCATCATTTACATATGATCACACCCACTTCCCCTTGCGTCGGGTTACGCCAGCGCATTATTGTTACTCTGGCGCAAGTTTACGCGCAACTGCTATGTGAATAACAGTACTTGCGCTGAAAGGGTCGTCAGAGTAACGTAAATGAGAAGCGTTACTCTGGAGCAAAGATGCTCTCATCTACCTGAATCTAGCCCTTAGTATGGCAAGAACCACTTTGACATAGCACCGGTGTAATTCAAGGGAGGCTGAAAAGATGAGAATATCATCCAAGTAGACCACCAAAAAATCATCTAGATATTCACGAAAGATGTCATTGACAAGATGTTGGAAGGTGGCTGGGGCATTGCAAAGCCCAAAGGGCATCACCAAGTACTCGAAATGTCCAAATCGAGACCTAAAGGCCGTTTTCCATTCGTCTCCGGACCTGATCCGAATGAGGTTATAGGCGCCCCTCAAATCTAGCTTGGAAAAAACTTGAGCGGACCGGAAGCGCTGAAAAAGTTCTGGAATCAGATGCAGCGGGTACCTGTTTTTGACGGTAATTTTGTTGAGTTCACGGTAGTCAATGCAAGGCCTCAACGAGCCGTCTTTCTTCTCCACGAAGAAGATACCTGCCCCGGCTGGAGAGGAAGACCGGCGGATTAAGTTTTTTTTTTAATTTTCATCAATGTAGGCCTTGAGGGCCTTTAATTCGGTCTCGGATAATGGGAATATACTCCCGAAAGGGACCTCGGATCCAGGTAGTAAGTCAATAGGGCAATCGTATGGCCGATGAGGTGGGAGAGAGTCGGCTTGCTGTTTATCAAAGACATCCCTAAATTCAAGATAGACGGAGGGGACGTGCAGAAGGTTTTCTGGTGGGGTTGTGATAGCGGAACAGACAGTGACTGAAGGTGGAAAGCAACTCTGGGTGCAGTATGAAGATGTGAAACTGACTTCTTTCTTTAGCCAATCAATGCAGGGTTGATGCGCCTGTAACCAAGGGAGGCCCAAGATGATGGGGAATAGAGGAGACGGAATAAGATCCAGACATAGGAACTCTCGGTGGCCTGAGTCCGTTGTGGCACAGATGGGTTGAGTCTCGTGAGTAATAAGTCCGGATCGGGGCAGCGAGCCGTCGGCCAGGTGGATCTGTAACTGATGATCTTTAATGCGAAGTGGCACATGAAGTTTCTGAGCCAAGGTGGAATCTAGGAAGCAGCTGCATGCCCCTGAATCAACAATGGCTGGGAGCCGGGTTGCCCCTGCTGGTAGCTGTAGAGAAATAAAAAGCACAACATGAGTCTGAGGGAAGTTGGCAACATGAAAATTGTAGGCAGGTGGAGGCTTCGACTTACTAGGTCTTATGGGGCAACCGCAGAGGAAGTGGCCAGCCGCTCCGCAGTAAAGGCATAGATTGGCTTGGCGCCTACGCTGTCTTTCCTCGGAGGTGAGAGGCACCCGGACAAGTCCAAGCTGCATCGGCTCAGGGTCAGGAAACGTGGAGACTGGAGAAGCCGCTGGAGGCGGAAGAGCTGGAGAGGGCCTTGGGGGTGTCTAGGTGGGACGTGCATTTTGAAAGCGCTCAGAGCGCCGTACTCGTAGGCGCCGGTCTAACTGGGTAGCGGCTTGGATCAGATCTTCCAGCGTGGCCGGGGTTTCAGTCCTTGCCAGCTCATCCTTGAGGCCTTCAGCGAGCCCCAGGCGGAACTGGTACTTCAGGGCGGCTTCATTCCAGCCCGTGTCGGCCGACCATTTACGGAACTCGGCCGTGTAGTCCTCCACGGGTCTTCTTCCTTGAGCCAGGTTATGGAGAACGGCTTCAGCCGTGGCTGTGCGCTGTGGGTCGTCGTATAATTTAGCCATGTTCTCAAAGAGGGAATCAATTGAGTCCAGGATGGGGCTCATTTGCTCCATCAAACTGTGCGCCCAGGCTTGCGGCTCTTCGGCCAAAAGGGGGTTCAGAACAAAAAGTCCTAGGTTGAAGAGCCAAATACAAGGAGCAGGCGTTCTTGAAGGCCCGATATCTTCTTCGGTCGCCCGCAAATCGCTCCGGGATGGGGACCCGGGGGTCGGGTTGAGTCATAACCACAGTCGGAGCGGGAGAGGCTTGAGACGTAGCGACCCCAGGGGATGGAGCCACGGATGGAGGTACGGCCCCAGGCAGGTTGCCTAATTGTTGGATGCGACCATCAATTTCCACGTATCCTTCCTGAAGCTTTTGGACAGCCTCGGTGAGGGCGGAGACCTGCTGGCACAGGGTCTCGAAGGGAGAGCGCACCCTGTCGGCTTCGGACATCTGGCTGGTTTGTACTATCAGGCTGTGTACTCACCGAAGCCGAGATGCCGAGGGTGGCCCACCGTTGCGACCCGGCGCCGACCGTCCCCTGGTGTTGGGACAGGGGAGATGAGCCCCGGGAGGCACCAGCGCCAGTGAGGTCCAGGTTGGTAGCCGGGATCCTGGTGCAGACTGGAACTGAAGCTCCTCCTGATGGCGGTGAGCAGAGCAGGCAGCGGAGGAGCCACAAGACAGGTGCAAGGCAGGTAGCAGAAGCTGTACTGAAGAACTGTGGAGCAGGTAACTGGAGGGGTACCGGGCAGGTGCAAGTGGATCAGACTGAGAACAGGTCCAGAGAGCAAGCCGAGGTTCAGGGGTTGGAGAGGTCAACAAGTCCAAAGTCAAGCCAGAAGTCAGGGATTATAGAAGACAGCGTATCCAGGAACAAGAGCCAAGGTCAACTTCAGGGCGAGAGGAGAGTCGTATGGAAGGACAACTTCCTGGCGAGAGGAGAGTCGTATGGAAATCCAGGTCAAAGGTTCAGGTAATCGGCAGAGAGTCCAAGCACAAGCTGAAGACAAACCAGCAACCTGCCATAAGACAGGGGCTGGTTTAAATAGCCTGGTCAGGCCTCTGATTGGTTCCCGGAAGGTGCGCGCCCGCGCGCGCGCCCATGTGCACACTGCGTCGCCAGACCGCGAATGCGCGCGTGTGCGCGCCTTTCCCGCACGGGTACACGCCGGAGCGCCGCTCTATTGCGCATGTGCGAGGATCGGAAGACAGGCCTGGATCCCTGACAATCCCCCGCATGCGTGGAAGTATTTTACTTCCTGGTTTGGTGACGTGGCGGCGTCGCTGTCTGTCCACGGGGATTTTGGTTTGATGGTGTGTACAACCATCAGACCAAAACAGCCCAGCAGACATATCCGATGAAAACGGTTCGTTCGGACCATTTTCATCGTATAAGTTTGATCGTGTGTACGTGGCCTAAGAGTACACGAAGAGGACATGAATGGTAGTAATAGGTCCAAATCTGTACTAAGTGATGAGGCAGACTCCTATTCACCTCCTTACATCCAGGAGAATGAAAGGAAACCTTCAGTATGTAGTGAAGAAAAAAGTCATTGCCCTAAAAATCCTGCCCAGAAAGACGAAAAAAGAGACTCACTTAATTTAGAACTAAGTGATAAAATAAAACAGGATAATTCTACTCCTAGATGTCACTGCAATGATCAGGAGAATGTTGCGACTATTGTCCCAGCAAGACTTCCCATTCCAGAACCTACTGTATTTTCAGGGGACATACTGAAGTTCATAGAGTGGAAGGCAAGTTTTGAAATGATCATTGAGCATCATTGTTCCAGACCAGTTGACAAGTTATTCTAGCTTCAGAGATATGTTGGTGGAGAAGCAAAGAAAGCCCTTGAAGGTAACTTCTATAGAACAGACGAAGAAGCCTATAAGCAAGCCTGGGAAAAGTTAAATGCAAGATATGGTCATCCTTTCTTAGTACAAAGCGCCTTTAGGGGGAAATTGAATAACTGGCCTAAAATAGGTCCCAAGGAACACTTCAAACTCCAAGAGTATGGTGATTTCCTGCAAGCATGCAGCAATGCCATCCCACATGTACGAGGACTAGAAGTACTGAACGACTATCTAGAAAATCACAGGATGCGAACTAAGCTACCTGAAGAAGTGTCTTCTAGATGGAATCGCTATGTGACTGAACAGTTAGCTCTAAATAAGGACTTCCCAAGTTTTGAAAAGTTCTCTAAGTTTGTTAATAGGGAAGCACGAATAGCATGTAATCCAGTAACAGCATCTTACGCCTTAAAATCCTTAGAAGAAAGGCCTGCAAGAGATACAAAATGTGCAAGAGCAACTAGCTTTGCAATCAACTCAGCAGCTAAAGGTCTAGATACCTGCGAAAGCAAGTTTAAAGTCTCTACTGGGTTGAGTAAAGAGACAGAACCGACAAATCCTCAGACTACCTTTAAGTGTATGTTCTGTGGAGAGAACCACTCCATACACAAGTGCCAACAATTGAAAGAGAAAAAATTTGTACTTGATAACCAACTGTGTTTTGGATGCTTAAGAAAAGGCAGGCTACTGATCACCTGCGGGAGCTGGAGGAGACATTCCGTCGGGACCCCTCGCCCAGCACCGCTAATACTCTCAAAGTCCAGACACGGCAGGTTTCTCAGTTACATATTGAGAAGGCTAAACAACGCATATTTTTCTGTAGACAAAGGGTGTTTGAATATGGGGAATGGTCGGGCAAATTGCTTGCATACCTTGCCCATCTAAATTCACGTCCCCCGGTGGTGGTATCGTTGACCGACCAGCAGGGGAACGATGTCACTCACCTGAAACGAGTGGCAGAGGAGTTTGGAAGATTCTACCGCTCACGCTACACTTCCCGAGTCACCCACACTCCCCAAGACACCAAGGACTATTTGGCGAGTGTTAAGTTCCCCCGATTGACTAACGACCAACTTGACCTCTTGGAGGCCCCTATCACTAAGGAAGACATTTCTGAGGCAATCTCCTGTTTAGCCACATCTAAGGCCGGGGCATCTTAGATCCCGGGGGATCGGACGGCCTACCACTTGAATTCTATGCCACCTACTCTGAAATTCTAACCCCTAAACTCCAGGATCTGTATAAATCCATATTTGACTCAGGAGTTCTACCCCCCTCTATGAGAGAGGCCCAAATTGTGGTGATCCCTAAGCCTGGTAAGGACCCCAAACACCCAGAATCGTATAGACCCATTTCCATACTACAGGTAGACATCAAAATCCTAGATAAGATCCTAGCCTCCCGCCTCAACCAGGTCATTCTATCATTGATCCACCCCGATCAGACAGGCTTCATGCCAGGGAAGAACACTACCATGAATATTCGTCACCTATTCATGAACATTCAGGGGTCCCATGATGAAATCGGCTCGAGGGTCGTGGTGGCTCTGGATGCCGCCAAGGCCTTTGACTCCGTGGAGTGGAACTACCTGTGGGAGTGCCTTTTGGGATTTGGATCTGGCCCCAACTTAATCCGCTGGGTCCAGCTCCTACATCAGTCCCCAAGGGCCTATATCAGTCCCCAAGGGCCAAGGTGTTTGTGAACACGGCGGACTTGGGTCCCTCTCTGGTTGCAGCTCTCCAAGCCATAGAACGTATGGGTGGCCACTTGGGTCTGAGTAATAATTGGTCTAAATCCCAAATCCTTCCAATCGACCAGTTCCCCCCCTCATTCACGTCCCCCCCTCTGGCCCTCCCAAGGGTCTCCTTGATCAAGTACCTTGGAGTGCAGGTCACCAGATCCCTCACAGACTATACACTTTTAAACATTGAACCCCTATACACCCTGATCAAGACCAAGACACAGACATGGGCCACACTACCCCTGGGCATAATGGGACGTGTCAGCTTAGTCAAAATGATACTCCTCCCGAAGATACTCTATTTGGTATGGAATGCTCCTCAAAAATTCTTCAGGATAATTGAATCTATTCTTAACTCGTTCATATGGGGCCACAACAGACACAAATTATCTTGGAAAGTTCTTAAGAACCCTGTAAAACTGGGAGGAGTTGCTTTCCCAGATTTCCAGGATTATTACCTTGCATCCCAACTATCCCATTTTTATCATTTTACTAAAACGGAGCAATTAAGGTACCAGCTATTGCTCTGTGAGCACCCTGATGATCCTGCCCACTCTCCACTTCAGTTGGTCCTCAGAGCCCCCTTGACGGGACACCCCCTTCAACACAAAGCAGGCATGCTGACTCACCACCGGAGGGTATGGCAGACAGCACTACAGAAACTCGGGACCCCACAGGTTCACTCCCATACCCCCCTTTGGTTCAACACACGCCTCCCGGAATTATTGACCGTTCCGGACCCTGCGGTGTGGATACGCCATGGGATCCTGTACATACACCATATCATGACAGCTACAGGGCTTAAAACATTCGAAACGCTAAAGGATGAATTTTCCCTCCCCAATTGCCTTCTTTTTAGGTACCTGCAACTTCGACATGCTATACAAACCCAGTTCCCTAGCACCGGCCCGTCTCTGGTGGTTCCCTCCATAGTAGACATAGTCATAGATACTGCACCAGCCAAACTGATCTCCACCTTATACTCCGCCATCCGTCTCCCTAGTACAACAGCTTTGGCCTATGCTGCCAAGACTAGGAGGGAGGTGGACGTTGGACTGGTTGAGGATGAGGATTGGGATGACATTTTGGAGAACATAAAAAAAGTCTCCCCTAAACTGTCAGACCGTCTCACACAATTGTACATTATACACAAGACTTACCTGACCCCTCAGAGGATAGCGCGTTTCAAACCCATGTACAATCCAGGGTGCCGCCTCTGCGACCACACCTCAGCCTCCTTCTACCATCTTATATGGTCCTGCCCAGCTATCCAAGCATACTGGATGCAAGTGATAGGGTTCCTACACGACGAAATGGGCTCTCCTGCTACCCTAGACCCAAAGATGTGCCTGCATACCTTTCTACACGAGACACTCTTTTTAGCGAGAAAGGTGGTGGCCCGTGTTTGGATGCAGGCCCTACCCCCCACGATTCAGTGCTGGAAAAAAGAGGTCAATAACGCCCTTCCATATAAAAAATTAATGTCCATAGATGGTGTCCGCTTAAATATGAGAAGGTCTGGGGCAGATGGCTGACAGATGGTAAAACGTGTGCGTGATGTGTTTTTTCCCTCACTTCCCCCTCCCCCTCCCTTTCCCTGTCTATACCCTTTTAATTTTTTTTATTTTTTATGTGTGCCGGGTCCACCACCATTGGGATTATGCTTTTGTGCCACACAGATAGTCCAATGTGTTTATATATGTATTACCTTTCTTTTAGCCACAATGGTTTGTATCGATTCATGTACCGTGCATATAAAAAGGTACTCAGGAAGAAAAGAAAGTATCAGTATTCTCTTGCAGAATAAGGGAAGTAGAAAGCAACGGCACATCAATGGTAGTACCAGTGTGCATTTCAAATCCTAAAAGGAGGAACAAGAAGGTATACGCCTATGCACTACTGGATGCCCAAAGCGACGTCACCTTCATTGATCAAGAAATCTGCAAGAAATTACAAGTGGCTGCAGAACCAGTGAAGCTCAAGCTCACCACAATGACGGGGAGAGACACATTAGTGAACAGTCAAAAGGTTAAAGGAGGGGGCGTGTCCTGGACATGGAGGAGTGAGGACGTGTGTGTCTGCCGCTCCGCTCCACCGCCGCACTGTTTCACAGCCACGGGTGAGAGATCCCCACCGATCGCTTCAAATTATGCCCCACAAGAACCGGGCTTCCTCGCAGCCCCCCCGGGCAGACCGCGCCAAGCAGAGTCAGCTTGATCCCTTCCTCATGGACTCTAATAGACGCGGCCGCGAGGCCTCCAAGATGGTGCCGGCCGGGAAGACGCAGCGCGCCGCTCAGGCCTCGCCAGCCGCCCCATCCCAGCCTCAACCGCGCTCCCGGTGCCTTCTCCGTTACTGGTGAGTGACCCGACGGCCCCGATCTCCCCGAGCTCGCCCTCCTCTCTGCTGGGCCTCTCGGAGGCAGTTGACCCCCTGGAAGACATAGACATCAGGCGCCATATTTGGGCCCTCCCTACTAAGGCCGACCTGGAGCGTTTTGCGGACCGGGTTGAGAGGGCCCTGAAGGAGGATGTCGCACAGATTAAAGCTGACACGACCCACCTGGGTCATAGAGTGGAAGCATTAGAACAAAAGTTGGAGGAGGTGCTCCCGGTCGTCTCGCAATTGCAGGAGACATGCTCAACTCAGAATCACCAGATAGAGGCCCTGCTATGTCATTTAGATGACATGGAGAATCGCAGCCGCAGGGCGAATATTAGGATAAGGGGTTTGCCTGAAGCGACGGGACCTAGAGATATTGTTCCTACCCTACAAGATGTCTTTAAAAACATTTTGGGTCTGCCCGCCATGGCCGTGGTGGAGATTGACCGGGCACACAGAGCTCTTAAGCCTCCGTCCCAGGATGTGAATAACCCGCGTGATGTCATCTGCAAACTTCACAAATACCCCACTATGATTTTGATGGTGCACACTTGTCCTTCTATCAGGATATTTCCAGACGCACCCTTATGCAGCGACGAGCATTACGGCCCCTCCTGGCGGCATTACAAACAGCGGGCCTGTCCTACCGTTGGGGTTTCCCCTTTTACCACCAAGCTACCAAGGACGGCAGAACCGTGACCCTCCGCACGAAAGATGACCTACCGGACTTCCTTTCCTCCCTTGACCTAGACCCGGTGGACTTCCAGGACTGGAGAACATCCTCAGTCACTCCCACTCTCACCCTTCCACCTTCGGGACCATGGCAGACAGCCAAGCGCAGGAACCGTAGAAGGGACCGTGGTCGACGCCTCTCTGATTCCTCACAGAGCCGTGCCTCAGCTGGGAACTGATAGTCCTTTTTTTTTTTCTTTCACCTTCTCTTTTGCATCTCTGTCCGGAGATGACTAATGTTCCCCTACGCTAGCTCATTGACTTATATCTGCCCCGGGGCTATCGCTGCTTGTGCCCTGGCAGTGACTGTTAGCTCCTCACCCCCCGTCAACTCCGACCTGACGCGGTGACGGAGGCGGATGCCCCCCTCTCCCTCTTTCTATGTTGGCCACGTTCCCCCAGTAGGCCACCCTCTCATTCTGGGTGTTGATCCCCATTGGGATCTTGGACTGGGGTCCGGGCCCCCTCTCCGTAGGATTGGGGTCCCGGACGGGGTCCATAGTGATTCTCTAAGCATGTTTGGCTTTGGCCATTTTGTTATGTCTGTTCTGTTTTTGTTTTATTATTTGCCTGATGCTTGTTATTTTTTTACTTGTTTCCCTCTCCCTCTCTTCCCCTTCTGTCTTCTGTTCCTTTTTCTTCCCTTCTTCTTCTTCCTCTGCCCTTTCACTCCTAAGTGCGTTCTACTACTCTGCCTTCCACACCGGGTGCACTGCAGTGCTCAGCAACTTCATCTATACCAGTTTTACCTATGGCCACTTTACAGGTAAGCTCTTATAACGTTAGAGGCTTGTGCTCCCAACACAAACGTAGCAAGCTCTGGTGGGAGTTGAAGAGGCTGAAGACCCAGGTGGTCTTCCTGCAGGAGACCCACTTCACACCACGATCTTTGCCCAGACTTCCTAAACACCTCTTTAATCAATGGTTCCTTAGTACGTCCCCGACCCCTAAGTCCAGAGGTACAGCTATTGCTATCCATAAGTCATGCCCCTTCCTGCCCATTGACACTCGAATTGACCCCTTGGGTCGTTATGTGTTTCTGAAAGGTTCTTTAGCTGGTCATGTATACACGCTGGCATCCATTTACACCCCTAATACGAATCAGTTGGGTTTCCTTGACTCTACATTGGAGCGACTGGGTGAATTTAGAGAGGGCTTCCTGATCCTTGGGGGGGACTTTAACGTCAGCCCTGACCCCTTGTTGGATACCTCCCACGCTAGGTCCCCTCACTCCTATTCGTTCCTTAAACATTTTCGCAAGCTCATTCACTCCCTCCTCCTGGCAGATAGCTGGCGACTGTTACACCCCGCTGACCGCGACTTTAGCTACTATTCCAAGGTGCATGACGTTTATACTCGCATAGACCATTTATATGTGGACCGTGACATCCTGGAATTTTTGCGTTCGGCCTCTATAGGCTCGATCACCATATCCGACCATGCACCGGTATCGGTTGTATTTGAGCTGCCCTCTGGCTCTCGTAGGCCTTGGACATGGCGGCTGAATGACAACTTGCTGGACGATGTAGGGGTGGTGGGGGAAGTCTCGGAAAACTTGTCTCACTATTTCTCTGAGAATTCTACTGGAGATGTGGGTAGGGGTGTGCTATGGGAGGCCCACAAGGCGGTGGTTAGGGGAACATTGATCTCCCAAGGCTCCCGGCTGAAGTGGGAGCGTATGGCAGATTTCCAGAGGGTATATACTGCCCTCCAGAAAGCTGAACTTCGTCATAAGGCGTCGGGGGGACCGGAGGCATTGAGGACCCTGACTGAGCTGAGGGAGCTGCTACTGCGCCTTCTCGATAGACAGACGCATAGCCGTTTCCGCTTTATGTCCCATAAGTTCTATGAACATGGGAATAAGTGTGGGCGTATGCTAGCACGAGCACTCCGGACTGCGCAAATGCATGTTCATAAGCTGCACTCCTCTTCCCGTAGAACCGACGGTGCTGTCCTCTAAGATCGCTGCGGGTTTTCGGGACTACTATGCCGCCCTATACGACTTGACTCCTGGACTTTCTTCCTCGGCGCGAGACGCTAAACGCCAAGCGATTCGGGACTAGAACTCGACTTTAGAACAACCGATCACCCTGACTGAGCTGAGGTCGACGATTGAGTCCTTACCTAATGGGAAGAGCCCGGCCCCGGATGGGTTCACTAAGGCCTATTATAAAACCTTTATCTCTCACCTGGCAACCCCCTTGTTGAACTATTTTAACTCCATAGCGGGGGGCGAGGCGGTGCCCTCAGAGGCACTACTAGCTCATATCACTGTGATCCCAAAGGAGGGCAAGGACCCAGCTGCCCCGCAAAGTTACCGTCCTATTTCTCTCCTTAACTTGGATGTGAAAATCCTAGCAAACATATTGGCTAATAGGCTGAAGCACCTGTTGCCTGGGCTTGTGCACTTTGATCAGACTGGCTTTATCCCGGGAAGAGAGGCCAGGGACAATTCCCTGAGAGCGATTCAACTCATTCATTGGGCCCGCTCCCGTGCAGACCCCCAGCCCTACCTTATTTTGTCAACTGATGCCGAAAAGGCGTTTGACCGGGTTGACTGGTCGTATCTGCAAGAGGTACTTGGTCACTTAGGACTTGGTCCTCGCATGTTAGCTTCCATCCTGGCCCTATACTCTGATCCTTGTGCACAGGTGAAGGTGAACGGCACCCTTTCCTCCCGCTTCCCCATCAGGAACGGCACGAGACAGGGGTGTCCACTTTCTCCCCTCCTCTTTGCCCTGGTTCTGGAGCCCTTGCTCCGTACAATCAGAGCAAACAGTGACATCAGGGGTCTGCAGGTTGGGAATACAGAGCATAAGCTATCGGCTTATGCCGATGATGTTCTTTTTCACCTGGAAAATCCGCTGATCTCGTTGCCGAACTTGTTGAAGGAACTTACCCACTTTGGAACCCTATCCAATTTTAAAATAAATTATGAGAAGTCCGAGATCCTCCCCATTACCTTGCCCCCGGCCCTCGCTGAGAGACTTAGGGATGCCTTCCCCTTTTCATGGGCAAGAACATCCCTGCGCTATCTAGGAGTGCAGCTTACTGACAGACTTGACACCCTGTACAACGCCAACTTCCCCCAACTGCTGACCACGATTAAGACGGACCTTTCCCAATGGACCCGCACTGCCTTTACCTAGTTTGGCCGGGTGAACGTGATAAAAATGAATGTTTTGCCCCGCATCCTTTTTTATTTTCAGATGCTTCCGATCCGCTTGCCCAGACTTTTCTTTGACCGCCTTTCTTCCATGCTGACTGAGTTCGTCTGGAACGCGCGTAAGCCCCGTATAGCTCTTAAGGTGTTAAAACGTTCTAAGACGGATAGTGGCCTGGGGCTCCCTGACGTTAGACAATATTATAGGGCGATAGCTGTTCAAAGAATTCTCAACTGGCGTTTCCATACTCACTCGAAGCTTTGGGTTTCTCTGGAGAAATGTCTCGCAGGCAGGAACCTATCGTATGCGCCCTGGTTGCCCCGGGAGCATAGGGGACTCTCTGAGACGACCTCCCCGCTGACGAAGCATGTGCTCGCGGTCTGGGATAGAACTAATGCCCTGCTTAAATTGTCTCCCCCTATGTCGCCGCTGGCCCCCTTGGGTGGCTTTCTCTGGTTCCCTCCGGGAGAGCGAATGGCCTTTTTTGGGTCCTGGGTGGACGATGCCAGTTGCGGCAAGCTCATGAAAGACGGTAAGCTACTTGACTATGAGGCCCTCCCTGCGGGTCGACAGGGTCAGCGTATACATTTCTGGCGCTATAGACAGTTGCACCATTTCTTTGAGACACATGGCCATAAGATCAGGGACCCCTCCTCTCTCACCCCGTTTGAGAGTCTGTTTGCTAATGAGAGCCCTACCCCCCATCTGGTATCGGAATTGTACCGCCTGCTGGGATCTGCTGCCCCTCTGCCCACCCCTGCCTATATATGGAGATGGGAAAGGGACCTGGATCAGGTCCTCACGGGCGCACAATTGTCCCACCTCTACCGCCTCACCCATACTTCTTCCATAGATTCCAAAACCCAGGAGACAAACTTTAAACTCCTATCCCGCTGGTACCGTGTTCTGACGGATTTGGCCTGTATTTACCCCACTCACTCCGGGCTGTGCTGGCGGGGATGTGGGCACAGGGGCACACTCATTCACATATGGTGGGACTGCCCTTTGGTATAACCCTTTTGGACGGATGTAAGGGAGCAGATACTGAAGATCACGGGGACTGACATCCCCTTCTCTCCGGCACTTTCTCCTCCATGTCCCAACACTCCCTTTGAGTTAATATAAAAAAAGTGTGATACCACACTTGCTTAATGCAGCCAGAAAGCTGCTTCCGGTTTTTTGGAAACAATCCCGGGTTCCTAGCCGAGAGGACTGGATACGGGGGGTGAGTGCTATCGGAGAGGCTGAGAGATGGGTGGCGACCTGTCGGGACCGCCGTGAACATTACATGGCGGTTTGGGCGCCGTGGATAGATTATGTTGCGGACCCTAATCTGGTCCCTTCTAGTTTGGATGTTGCTCTCCTGGAATTGGCGGAGCCTTCCCTTAAAGTCCGCAGGTTACAGGTCACTGACGGGAAGGGAGCTGGCCCTACCTAGTGGTTCATGGTATGGTGGTCTACTGGTGCTGGAACCATGGACTGGAGCGCTGCGCCCGGTGTGGAGGTGGATACGTCTTTCGCTGACTTCTGAGGTACGCACTGTATTTCTCTCTCTTTCTTCGTCCTTTCTTTTCTTGCTCTTCTCTCTCTCACACCCCCCCCCCCTCTCTCTCTTTTTTTTCTATACTCCCCATCTCTAAAATTTTATGCTACCTGTTGCCAGTGGGTTGTATTTGTTAGTTGGCATCGTGAGGTTCCCTGGAGCATGAAGGGGGTCTGCGGTTAGCTACGCGGCCTCGCCTATGTCCCTTGACCGATCCCCCGGTCCTGGCCCTCCGGCCCGCTCTGGGGTGGTGGGTGGGTAGAAGGAGGCCCTGGTGCCCCCCCCCTCTGCCCTGACTGTGGGTGGCGGGTCTGGGCCTGGGCCGGATGGTCCCTTGTCTGCTCCGCCTCCTTACCTGCTGTGTGATTGGACCTGGGCTGCTCAGCAGCTACCTTAATTCTGTCCTCCTCCAGTGCCTTGTTAGGTTGATGCCTTACCCTCGTGCTCTCTCAGGCTGCCGCCCATTTGACTACCCTGGTGTCCCGGTGGTCGGCGCGGCTGCTAATGCCCCTTTGACCGTCGACCGCCGTGGAGACCCCTGCGGGTTTAACTACCTTCATTGTTAACGTTATTTTTTCTCTCATTATATGTATATACACAGTGTGCTATCTTTGATGTCTGCCTTTTATAGTTTATAGTTTGGCGGCCCTGCGAGGCTAGCCTTTTGGTGTGTGATACTTGATTGGCCATGTCGGCCCTACGTTTTACATGTCTTCCTCTTCCCCCCCCTCTTTTTTCCTTTTTCATTTGTTATTCTTTTAATAAAAACTGATTGTACAAAAAAAAAGGGTTAAAGGACAGAGAGTTAGAGGACTTTATTCAAACCTCACATTAAATCTACCTCCATCTTATACTAAAGACGACATACCGCTAGATAGAGATCATATACCTACCTGTGAAAGCCAATAAATGGGAGCACCTATCTATCATATCTCATGAGATGTCCCCGCTGATGTAATTTGGTGTTGGACTGTTGATAGGCTACAATTGTCCCGAAGCTTTGGTACCACAAGAGGTAATCACAGGAGGAAAGGGTGAACCCTATGCTGTTCGAACTGATCTAGGATGGGGTGTTGTTGGAGGAAAACAGCAGATTGCAAACTCAAGACAGGTGACAGGATTATGTCATCGAATATCTGTCCAAGAGCTACCAACTGTAAGTTCAGCAAAGGTAATCAAGATCCTTGAATCTGACTTTGCAGACATAAGTTCTGAAGAAAATAGTGTATCCCAAGAAGACAAAAAGTTTGTACACACTCTAGAAGAAAGTATTCAGCAGAATCAACAAGGTTATCTTGAAATGCCCTTACCCTTCAGAGAACTACCTTGTCTGCCATATAACAGAAATCTTGCCTTGGCAAGATTGAAATGCTTGCAGAAAAAGATGGGAAGAGATCCCAAATTCAAGAAGGATTATTTGAAATTCATGGAAGGCATCCTTGAAGAAGGACATGCAGTGAAGGTGAATAACCAACCTAAAGAAGGAGAAGTGTGGTACATCCCACATCAAGGTGTTTACCACCCAAAGAAACCAGATAAAATTAGAGTAGTAGTTGATTGCTCAGCAAAGTATGATGGTGTTGCATTGAACGATCATCTACTAAAAGGACCAGATCTTACAAACAATCTGCCTGGAGTACTCTGTAGATTCAGAAAGTATCCAATAGCGGTCATGTGTGACGTTGAAAAAATGTTCCACCAGTTCCATGTGAAGAACGAAGATAGAGGCTTCCTGAGGTTCCTATGGTGGGAGGACAGAGATACAGATACAGAGCCAGCAGAATACAGAATGAAAGTACATTTGTTTGGAGCAGCATCGTCTCCAGGTTGCGCCAATTATATGAAGTACTTGGCTAATAAAAATTAAAACGATTGTCCATCAGCAGCAAATTTTCTTGAGAAAAACTTCTATGTAGATGATGGTCTTATAAGTCTAGAGTCCACAGAATCTGCAATCAAATTAGTAAAGGAAAGTCAAGAATTATGCGCAAAAGGAAACCTGCGCCTTCACAAATTCATCTCAAACAACAGAGAGGTACTGGAATCCATCAGTGACTCTCAACGTGCATCAACAATGAAGAATGTAGATCTCAATTATGATCATCTTCCAAAGTATCGTAAAGTATCCTTTGAAGAGAAAGTTGCAACCAGACGTACCATTCTCTCTGCAGTGGCTTCTATATATGATCCACTGGGATTCTTGGCCCCAGTAATCCTCAAAGCAAAAGAACTACTACAAGAATTATGCAGACGGAAGTTGGGATGGGATGTATCCATACCTGAAGATTTGAGGCCAAGGTGGGAGACTTGGATAAGAGACTTGCAAAATTTGAAAGAAGTTCGGATACCCAGATGTTTTGTACCTCATGATTTCGGAGAGTACAAGAAAATAGAACTTCATCACTTTTCAGACGCCAGTAGTTATGGCTATGGTCAGTGCTCCTACATCAAAGTGATAGAAGGAAAAATACTTTGGGCCAGATTCAGGTAGATGGGCGCATCTTTTTGTTGGAGTAACGTTTCTCATTTACGCTACTCCGCCGAAACTTTAGGAGCAAGTACTGTTATTCACAAAGCACTTGCTCCTAAAGTTGCGGCGGCGTAGCGAAAATGAGCCGGCGGAATTCAAATTGGGCGGGTAGGGGGCGTGTATTATTATAACTAGGTGCGATCCCACGGCGAACGTACTGCGCATGCGTCGACTGTCAGTGCGCATGCTCCAAATTCTGTCAGTGAACGTCAATGACGTCAATCCCCATTCACGGATGTTTTATGCAAACGACGCAAAATTTTTAAATTCGACGCGATGACGACGGCCATACTTAACATAGGATACTCCACTAGGGGGCTGGTTTTTCTTTACGCTCGTTTTCTCTTACGGAAACGTCGGAAAGTCACTGCGTCGGGCCCGAATACGATCGTGAATTGCCGATTCTCGCTGAATAACATATTCTCGGCGTTAATCAGCGGGAACGCCCCGAGCGCCATTTTTAAAATTGCAGTTCCGATATGACGGTGAAATACAATTACGCCGCTCGTATAGGAACTCCAACCCAGCGTTTCTTGTTTTCTGCTTACAGAAAACAGAAACGCCGGCTCAAAGTGAGAGTTAGGCTGGAGTATCACTGATACTCCAGCCTAACTCTACCTGAATCTGGCCCATTGTGTCCTGGTTATGGGAAAGACCAGAGTTGCACCTACCAGTATTCAGACAATACCAAGACTTGAGATTAAACAAATTGATTGTTTTGCCCCTGGGTGACAATCAACACCCTTAATACTATAAGTGCCACATCCTACAATATTGAGAAAGTTCTCTCCACATACTTGAAAGACTAACCAAATGTTCAAAAGGGAAAACGTCTCACTGCTCCACTCAAGTTGGAACGTCCTATACAGAAGTTAGTTGTTCTACTTGAGAGTAATAAAAGACACTTGGAAAGTTGAGAACCTGATAGAAAATTCCCCAAATTCATGTTCACATCCTACTACAGAGAACAAGAATTATAGGTAATTTTGGTGGGAGTGTAGCTGGCCAGCTAGAACCTGTCCTAGGTAGCTAATATAACCTACATGTATATACAGCTAAGCCTGCTGGGAACCTAATGTAGAGCACATGTTTATATGTGAGAGACAAAGGCAGAGTTATTCACTGTGATTTTATACTTGGATGTCATATAACAGTTGTATGTTGTGTTCACAGAAGCAAAAGAAAAAGTGCCTTTAAGAGTCATTTGTATGGCAGCAGGAGGTAATCAATAACACAGTTGAATTCATGCCAGAAAGCATAGAGTTAAGCTTTTGTGACTCATCAGAAGCCTTGGCCCAATCACAGCCAATCTCACATTGAGTAGAGTCTTGACCAGTCACAGCCAGCTTTACAAATACTCTGTCTGGGAGGTTCCTAATACTCCATGTGCTGCTAGATTATTCCACTACAGAGACACAGAGCAGAACAGACACAAGGCCAAAGTTGTGTTTTATGGAAGCCAGGGGCTAAAAATAGGTATGTGACACAGTTATATATATGTTCTTATTGTAAATAGTGTGGTTAGAACTGTATACTGATCTTGTTGTGTGTTCACTTGTAGTTCCATCATACCTTCAAACCAAACCAAACCATACCTTCAAACCAAACTGAACCATACCTTCAAGCCAAACCGAACCATAACTCCATACCTTAAAACCAAACCAAACTAACCCTGCAAAAGCAACCCTGCAAACCAAGTTACAAACCACAGTCATACCTTTCAGAGAAATCAGAGAATGCTTTGATAACTTGCAGAGAGAGAGGGAGTAAATACTGAGGAAAGAAATATATCCACCATCTTATGTTAAATGACAAGATTGAATATTTGAACCACCATTTTGTTATACTTTATTCATCACATGTTTTGTACATGGACTGTCTGCAGCAGCATTATATATGAAGAAAAGTGAAGTTAATAAAGAAGTTATTTTAAGCATTTGGTGTGCTCTTTAAACCTACTGCTTCCAAAGAAAGGTGCTAGAGGAATTTTCAGAGTAATAGACAGTCTTGTTGGACTGAAAAGTCAGAGATGTCACAATTCTTCTAATGCCACAGCGCATGAGGCACTTCATAGTGCTGTGCCTGCCACAGGGGGGCAAACTCCCTCCCTTGCCTTATAATATGGTATAACATGATACAGCCATGCATAATACAGTTTGTCAAATAGCACTGCTAATATTATTAGTCGCATGGCACATAGCAATACAAATTATTCAGCAATAATTAATAATTATATATCAGACAGGAGGCTCATATCTTGCATTAATCTTTCTTTTTTTTTGAATAATTAGTATTTTATTTTAAAAGAAAATCAAAACAAATACCAGATACATTAACATTGGTACAGCAATACTTTACAGGATCCGAGCGCAGTCGGGCATTGCATCTGGGATAAGGCTCTGGGAAGATAAGGGGACAGAGGTCGTCCGCCCACTCCGGACATTCGGTCCAGTTGAGCAGGCGTCTCCCCCAGCAAGTGGGGAACGGGATACTCCCGAACCTCCACCCCCATCAAAGCTACTTACGCTCCCAAGGTAACAGTAAAACTTTTCTTGGAACCATTAAGAGCGCCATGGGACGTCCAATAAACATGCTTATTAATGAAACAAGAAAAACAACAAAAAAAACATGAAACAAAAAACCAAGGGAGGAACATTCCAAGAGCATCCTGAGCGCCCGAAGCGAGGCTGGGCACTGGAGTGCCACATGCCTTCCTGGCAATAACCATAGTCTGCAATAACAGGCAAAAATGAAATAAGAATACAAAAATCAAATAAAAACTTAAATTAAATTAACTTAAAAGAAAAGACAGAGGACTGTCACTGAGAGAGAAGAGAAACATGAGAGGTAGAATATGGAGGAGAAGCGAGAGAGCAAGAGAAAGAAGGGAAGGAAGCGGAAGAGTCAGCCCCCGACGATGGTACAAAAGAGGTATTTACAGCAACCCGGAGGCCTCCTGGTCAGGTCGTTGGCGGCGCTCCTGGACGAGTCTCCCGAAGGAAGGATCCGCCAAAGTAAGCAGATCCTCCTCTAAACTGGACGACAACGGGGCAGTATCTTGGATGTGTGCCTTCCAATCCCCCCAGACAGTGTCGAAGCGTTCCCGGGTGTCCCTGCACTCCGCGAGCCAGCTCTCAGCCTCCATGATCTCCCCCACCTTCCCCAACCAGTCCTGTTCGCTAGGGGTATGCAAGCTTTTCCAATGAATCGGGATGAGACACTTGGCTGCATTTAGGAGGTGGGGGAGAGCACTCTTCTTATAACGGGACAGCGGAATGGTAGGAACGTGGAGCAGAAAATGCTGAGGTAGGGCCGGTATATCTAACCCCAGGCCCTCAGAGATATGTTTACTGACCATATCCCAGAACGGCCTAAGCTCCGGGAACTCCCACCAAATGTGTAGGAACGTGCCCCTCTGTCCACATCCCCTCCAGCACGCCTCAGAGGCTGTAGGGAAAATTCTCACCCGGGCACCCTATACCATCTTAAAAGCTTATAATTATTTTCTTGGGTTCTAGAGTCTACGGAGCTTGAGTGTGTTAAATGGTATAAGTGGTGGAGCTGTTCCCCAGTGAACTCGAAGTGTAAGTCCCTCTCCCACTCCCTCACAAAGTGGGGAGTGGGGGAGGGCGATGCATCCCCAAGCATCCCATATAGTGCTGAGTTTGCATGGGGCAATGGTTCCGCCGCGGCCCAAAAGCTCTCGAATTCTGTCAGAGTTGACCTAATCTGTGCTGTCTTGTGGCTTTTAGTCATGAAGGTCTCAAGCTGGCGGTGTTTTCAAAAATCGAAGGGGAAGCTGCCGAACCTTTCCCGCAGGGCGTCTAGTGACATCAAAGCACCACCCTCCGCGAATTTTGTCAAACTACAAAGTCCGTCGCCCACCCATGTGCCAAGGGAGGCCCTCTGCTCTCCAGGTGCGAACCACGGGAACCCACATATCGGCGCCAAGGGAGACGTTCTGGGCGCCAGGCCCATTCTGGTGTTCAGCCTATCCCACAAACTCAAGGAGTGAGTCGTCAATGGTGATACCCATTCCGAAAGCCCCCTCTCCACTGCTGGCACCCACGGCGCATATGACAGGTCTCGCCCAGCCATAGTTTTCTCAAGGGGGACCCAGAGCTTAAGGGACGTGTGGAACTTCCAGTCCAAGATCCGTTGCAATGCGATTGCCTGGTAATATTGTGGGACGTTCGGTATGCCCATGCCCCCTCTGGTCCTAGCCCGCATGAGCACGGACATCGCCAGTCTGGGTTTCTTACCCCCCCACACAAATTTAGAAAAAAGACTGCGTAGATTTATGAAAAAACTTTTCGGCATGCGAATAGGCACCATTTGCAGAAAGAATAAAACCTGAGGCAGTACTACCATTTTGAGTATGTTCGTCCGTCCCACCCACGTGAAAAGAGCCCTGTCCCAAGTCTGGAGGTCCTGATTAATCTTTCTTTTAATGCCCATAGCAGAAACATTTCCATTATTTTTGTAGTATCATAAACCTTTTTTCCCCATAAAATGGTGGAAAAAGAAGCTACATTTCCCAGCAGTCCCAGCAGTTGTGATAGTCACACCTCCCGATGACCTGTATATATAGGACTGCCCTGGTGTATTCCCTCCTCTTTCTTTCTGATCATGGCTAAGATAAGTACCTGTGTTATTGTTTTATTTTTAGTTGTAGGTGAGGTATTGGCTATCCAGTATCTCGGTAGTAAACTACTTGGCGCACGGGGTTGCGGGCTACACTACTTCCGCTTTGCATCAGGGACGCGGCGCGGGTCTCCAACATTCACACTGTTCCCCGGCTCTCTCCCTTCTTCCCTACGAGCGCCATTTTCTGCGTCTTCTCCCCGTCCTCTTCCCGCCACTTTGCGCGCTCAACAGCAAGGGAGAGGGCGGGTCTACTAGGAGACGCACTCCTGTTAGGAGACACGCTCCTGTTTCTGCCCCTTCAGTGCTTCGCCCAATCTCTTCACTCTCGTCGGATCTCGCGACGTTACGGCGGTATCTGTGTTCTCCCCTCCTCACCGCATCACCAGTGGCTGCACGAGCGGTGAGGAGAGCGGTAATATTACATAATACCTTACGAACGGAGCACTCGTTAGAGAGTGGTCTGATATAGATATTTAGTGTTTTAGCTGAGTTCAGTAACGAGAACCACCCCCCCACCCTAGCTAATTTCTAGATTGTGCTCAACGCCATGTCAGCTCCAGGCTTAACCCCTGAGTCTCCACAATTGCTGACTGTTGCCCAGATACAGGAGCTCATAAGTAGCTCCATCCAGGCTGCCTTAGCATCTAATAATAACCAACATGAGGTGGTTAAGAAGGGCAAGGCCCCTTGTAAACGAAAGCATCTAACTGCTTGTCTCGACTCCCCGGCAGGGGAAGTAGAATCTATGTATGAGGCAGGACCCTCCACGGCCTGCCACCCAGCCATCCTACCAGTGAACGACCCTTGTTACACAAGGAGATTCCTTTAAAGAAATTTAAAGCTGTCCATCGGGCTAAACCCGACTCATTTAACAATGATTCAGATGATGAAGCATCTGAAGGATCGCTGATAGTAACTTCTAATGATTCTGAATCCGAGCAAGAGGATGCTGGGCTGATGGCTAATGAGAGAGAAGCCAATCCGGAATTGCCACCCGAAATAATTTTGGATTCCCGAGGAGAACCATTCTTTAATCCGGAAAACATATCACACCCCAGATCCGGGGATTGGGCACCCCTGCTACAGGTGTCCCAATATGTGGAACACTGGACGAGAAAGATCTTGGACAGATCTAATAGAAATAAACTAAGGGCCGAATGCCCCAGACCATTCATTCCTAAAAAAGTGGCATCAACACCTGAAACTGACCCGGTCCTTCTTAAGTATTTGACCAAATCGGGCAAATATACTAAAAAGGGCATAGAACGCTCTTTTAAATCGATCCAAGATCATATTTTAGATCTTCTAGGTCCCTTGACCAAAATATTGAACTTATCCGAGCAGGCAGCCGCCACTGAAGGTTCAGTAGATTTTGTACAGTTGAGGGGTTGGGCACAACGTGCCATCTGCCTTTTAGGCTCAGCCAACACGACCTGCGCTATTGAACGACGCAGGTCGATTTTGATGAAACTTGACCCGCAACTCTCACATTTAGCGGAGTCAGAACCAGGTCCCTCTGCTGAGGGCCTCCTATTCGGAGACGACCTGATGAAGAACATCAATAGGTTTGTAGGTCTGTTCAATAGTTTGGACAAAGCCCAATCATCCCTAAAGAAGTCGGGCTCTATGCCTAAGGATTTTAACAGGGCCGGCAGAGGGAGAGGCTGATCTTCCGGCCGAGGCAATTACTACAGGGCCTTCCCTAGGGCATCCCCTCATTCCTACTCGCCCGTGCAGCAGCAGTACTCCGTTCCGGTGGCACAACCGGCTCCATTTTTCCCTCCTAGAGGACGTCCATGGAGAGGTCGAGGGGGCAGAGGTTTCCCCAGATCCCGCCCACCCACCGGTGAGTACATCAATGAATTACCATACTCATATACCGATAGGGGGCAGGCTGAGACATTTTACCCACGTCTGGTACACGATTACAGCAGACGCTTGGATACTGTCCACGGTAGCGGGTTACAACATAGACTTCATATCTTTACCGGTCATGTCGGTACATCCACACCCCATGCATTTCTCAGACCAAAATGCACATCTTATAGATGGGGAATTACAGGACCTTGTTTCAAAACAAACGGTGATAGAAGTAGATCCTTTGTCTCCCGGTTTCGTAAGCAACCTTTTCTTAGTGAAGAAGAAAGAGGGAGGCTACCGACCGGTAATAAATCTAAGAGAACTAAACCAACACGTGACGTACCGCCATTTCAAAATGGAGGGAATACATCTATTGAGAGACCTTCTGATCCCGGGAGATTGGCTGGTCAAAATAGATTTAAAGGATGCGTATCTCACGATACCGATGCATCCCTCTTCCCAAAGATTTCTAAGATTCCTATGGAGGTCCCGTATGTGGCAGTTTACGTGCCTACCCTTTGGCCTATCATCAGCCCCTTGGTGCTTCACCAAAATAATGAAACCAGTAGTGGCTGCACTACGATGCAGAGGAGTACGCCTGATAATCTATCTGGACGATCTCCTAATTATGGCCCGTTCAAAAACACAGGCCGATCTACACAAATGTTGGACAGTGTCCCTACTCGAGGAACTGGGTTTCCTCATCAATCACAAAAAGTCTATACTCTCTCCAGCTCAAGAGATGGAGTTTTTAGGCTTCTCTGTGGACACCAGACAAGCGGTACTACGATTACCCAAATCCAAACTGGCCCTGATCCGGAAAGAGATCAGAGCGGTTTTGCACAAGGGTCAGATATCGCTGAGAGTCATCTCACGCATAGTCTGACTATTATCAGCCTCCATTCAGGCAATTTTCCCAGCTCCATTGCATTACCGGGCCTTACAACGCCTCAAGACCCTCCACTTGCGACAAGGTCTCCGCTATTCAGACAAAGTCCATCTTTGTTCGGAAGCAGAGGAGGAATTGCGGTGGTGGCTTCAACATGCCGTCGAATGGAACGGCAAGACAATCTTCAGCTCTCGGCCAGACGTCATCTTGGAATCAGATGCGAGCCGTCAGGGCTGGGAAGCTAGTTGTGGCCAAGACACTACGGGAGGAACGTGGTCCGTATACGAATCTTCCCCCCACATCAATGCGCTAGAACTACTGGCGGCATCCTTCGCCGTCAAGAGTTTTCTCTCCTAGGGATCCAACGTTTGCGTTCTTTTATGCATGGACAATGTGGCGGCGGTGCAATATATCAACCGCCTAGGGGGCACGAGATTCAAAATATTAGCGGACATCGTGTCTGAATTCTGGAATTTCTGCCTAGCCCGTGACATTATCCCGGTAGTGGAATACATTCCAGGGGTTTCCAACTGTGTGGCAGACTGGAACTCCCGTTACCTGACCGATTCCAGCGACTGGACTTTGGACAGGTCGGTTTTCCTAGCAATACAACATCTGTGGGGTCCATTTCACACGGATTTTTTCGCCTCGAGACTCAACCGGCATCAGGTTCCGCATAGATCTCCCTTAGAGCCGACTGGTGTAAGTGAGTTACACTGTCGGATCTTAGGCTGCAATCTCCCGCCGTCCGCTAGGTGGCGCTTCTATTACTATACGCGACGAATATGCAAATGAGGAGAACCGCCGATTCTGAAACGAACGCCCGGCCGTCGTTTTTTTTTTACGTCGTTTGCGTTCGGCTTTTTCCGGCGGATCGTTACCCCTGCTATATGCGGGGTAAGTGCGGCGTATCCTATGTTAAGTATGGCCGTCGTTCCCGCGTTGAGTTTTGAATTTTTTACGTCATTTACGTAAGTCATTCGGGAATACGGCCATACGTTAATTGCGTTAACGACGTCATTTGAAGCAATGCACGCTGGGAAATTTAGCCGGCGGCACATGCGCAGTACGATCGGCGCGGGGATGCGCGTGATTTAAATAGTAAACTCCCCCTAGCCGCGGAATTTGCATTCCGCCGGGGGATTTACGATCCGCCAGGGCTACTTACGAGGCAAGTGCTTTCTGAATACAGCACTTGCCTCAAAAACTGGCGCAGGTGGATCGTAAAAAAGATAGATCACGCGGATCAAACCCATCTATCTCTGAAACTTACTACGCTAATATGCCTAGTTTCCCTAAAAAGAGTCTCAGACGTGAGAGCCCTGGATATTTCCAGGCGACAATTCTCTCCAGAATGAGTTCGGTTCTCAGTGATTCGCAGAACCAAAACGAACTTACACTCAGTTTTTTACCCTTTCTTCCAATCACACCCTCGACTGTGCGTGGTCCGCTGTCTGCAGACATACAAATCGAACACAATGACTCTACGTTCCCCGGACGTTTCACAGTTACTAATCTCATATGTACAACCACACCAGCCGGTGTCTTCTGCCACCTTAGCCAGATGGGTGAGACTGGTGATGGAGATGTCGGGTATAGATGTATCCCTCTTTGGTGCACACTCGACCTCTTATTGGCGGCCGACTGGTCGTCAGAGTCGACCTTTCGTCAATTTTACTTTAGACCAGAGAATCATGTCTCGTTCTCTGTCATTACCCCATAGGTATGACGTACAATATGCTATTTATGGGAGGTACTAGATATGGTGTATGTAAATGAATCGTGCATTGTATTACATGATATATATATGTATGGCTTTGAACTTGCAAGATATGAGCCTCCTGTCTGATATATAATTCGAGATTTTCCTAGCTTATGACGGAAAATATTAGTTATAAGAAGACAGGAGGCGAGTATCTTCCCTCCCGACCCACCCTATCACGAATATTTATACTCTTTTCAGGATATTGATTCTCCATACTGAAATCCGGTGGACACCGATCTCCAGACCCCGTCGGGCCGAAGTTCCTGTTCTACTCTCCCGGTTGGAGGGCTTAGCAGCTTGGTTACCGAGACTGAATCTCCATACTGAGCTCCTGTGGACGCTGATTTCGGGGTCCCCGTTGGGACGAAATTTCTGTTCTACTCCCGGTTGGAGTTCTTAACAGCATGGTTGCAGTAAGTTTACTACATTATTCCGACATCAGGACGGGATTGGCCGGCTGGCCGAAGAACCGTGTTTGGAGTTCTTTCCCAAGTTACCCGGTGCCGGCATTCGCTTCAAGAAAGAGGAGGGAATACACCAGGGCAGTCCTATATATGCAGGTCATCGGGAGGTGTGACTATCACAACTGCTGGGACTGCTGGGAAATGTAGTTTCTTTTTCCACCATTTTATGGGGAAAAAAGGTTTATGATACTACAAAAAATATGGAAATGTTTCTGCTATGGGCATTAAAAGAAAGATTAATGCAAGATACTCGCCTCCTGTCTTCATATAACTAATATTTTCCGTCATAAACTAGGAAAATCTCGAATTATAATTATGCAAAATGTAGTCTGTTAAAAACATACATTAATAAAACCATTTGGGATATTGATATAAACTGGATGCAAGGTAGGCCCGAAGCGTTTCGTGAACTCCACTCATCAGGTGCCATGCTTCCATGGTCTAAAAAGGAAGGGATAAATGACCATTAAATTCTATTATATCAATCACTGTAGAAAAACTTGAAATCACTAACAGATTGTTGGCCAAACCTACAACTACCCATGTGGAACGACAGTATGTGATACAACGTGGCAGAGGCCGGTCAGCAACTATGTCTTTCCCTGGAGCTGAGAAAATGGTCCGATGGGAGAAGCCGAAGTCCCCCATAGAGAGTATTTACATCATGTTATAGTTTGAGATTTTCCTAGCTTGTGACGGAAAATATTGATTATATGAAGACAGGAGGCGAGTATCTTATGCATTAATCTTTCTTTATTAATGCTCATAGCAGATAGTGCAAAATCACCTTTAACGTAGTAAATAGAAAGAAAAAACTGTATGAACTACATATCCCAGCAGTCCTTGGGCCTTAGCCACTCCCCTCCTAGTCTCTATATATGGACTGTCCTCCTTTGGTTCTTCCTCTTTCTTTATGTGGATCTTGAGGTATGGACACCCGGATCCTTACTTGAACTTCGTCTTTATATGTGGACTCTTCGGCCAGCCGGCCCCACAGCTTCTTGTCCGGAAAGTTCCGTGGTAACAGCAACGGTTCCCAACGTGGGTTAACCAACTGAGCAATTCTGACCAACAGGTCCTCCAGAAACAGGGTAACATCACCCGATTAGCAGGTCGCTTGTACATTCTGGGTGCGAATGGTATCAATAGCCTGAAATAATACGGAAAATCATGAGAGGGTTGGGAAGGGAGGGAAGATACTCGCCTCCTGTCTTCATATAATCAATATTTTCCGTCACAAGCTAGGAAAATCTCGAATTATACATCAGACAGGAGGCTCATATCTTATGCAAGTTCAAAGCTTAACACAACATCTATATTATTACTGAATCCAAAATCAAACATTCAGAGATCTGATTTTCGTAAGACAGACATGGCGACATGTTCCTCCGGTCTGAAATAGAAAAAACGAAAAACGGTCTCAGAAGACCAGTCGGCCGCCATTAACAGGTCAGTAAGAGAGCCTCCAGTCACAACCACCTTGGTAGCCATAGCCCCTCTGGAGGAATGTGCTCCAAACAGGGTGACGTCTATACCCGCCATTGCCATGGCTGATCTAACCCATCGTGCCAAAGAGGCAGGAGTGACCGGGTGGTGTGGACGTACATAGGATATTAGAAGTTGGAAAAATCCCGGGGGTCGCAGGTCGGTAGTGCGTGCCTCGTAGGCCTGTAGGCATCTAACCACGCAGAGTCGTGGGTGTGCAGGAAAATAGGGATAAAACACCGATTGTAGGCCTGTTTTCGTCCTGCGGACTACCGAGAACTTAACCCATTGAGGTGAAAACTGACGTCTGGAAATGTCTAAGGCCCTAACGTCTGAGACACGTTTGATGGAGATTAGGCACAGCAGTACCGTAAGTTTAAAAGACAGCAGTTTGAGAGGCAGAGTATCGTTGTCCTCCCAGCTAGAGAACATGTCGAGGACCCTGGAGACGTCCCAGGTGGATTGGTATTTAGGGCGAGGAGGTCGTTTGAACCTGATGCCTCGTAATAATCTGCATATCAGGGGATGTTTGCCAATTGGCAGAGAGTCTACGGGGTAGTGATAGGCTGATATGGCTGATCTATAAATGTTGATAGAACTGTATGACTTGCCAGATCCAAAAGAGTCCGCTAGGTAGTTCGCTATGACGGATATAGGGGCACGTACGGGATCAGCCTGCCGTTGGTCACACCAACGTACCCAGAGGTTCCAAGCTGATCGATATGCCGATCGAGTCCCGGGGGCCCAGGCCACGGTGAGGAGATCTCTAGCTGAGCTTGAAAGTCCGTCGTGTATGTCTGGCACCCCGAGACCAACCATGCCAGGAGTGTCAACGTGCCTTCCTCTACCATGGGGTGAATGCCCTTGGTCGGGTGGGAGAGGATGTGCGGGAACGGGGGCAGAAGTCTGGGACGATCCATGGTTAACTCCAGCAGGAGAGGAAACCATGGTTGAGTCGGCCACCATGGGGTGATCAGCACCACCGTCGCTTCCTGATTCGCAATCTGAAGTAGGACCTTGGGGATCATCGAGAATGGGGGAAACGCATAATGCGTTTCCCCTGTCCAAGAGTGGCGGAAAGCATCTACCGCTAAGGACCCCGGGTCTGGTCTCCAGCTGAAGAAACGGGGTAGCTGGTGATTGAGATGCGAGGCGAATAGGTCTATTCCCAGGGGGCCCCAGAGTAGGATCAGTTGGGTAAAGACTGATTGGTCCAAACACCAATCGCTGGAGTCGATAAGGTAATGGGAGTTCCAGTCTGCAACAGTGTTGGAGGTACCCGGAATGTATTCCGCCGTAGGGATGATGTCGCGAGACAGACAGTAGTGCCAAATCTCTGTGGTAATGTCTGCCAGGATCTTGGATCTGGTGCCACCCAGGCGGTTGATGTATTGCACCGCCGCAATATTGTCCATTCGCAATAAAACGCAACAATTGGACTTCTCCGCTAAGAAGCTCTGAATGGCGAATAGTGCCGCTGAGAGTTCCAGTGCGTTGATGTGTAAGAGAGATTCTTCTCTGGACCAGGTCCCTCCCGTCGAGGTCCCCCCTAAGCGAGCACCCCAGCCTCGGCGGCTCGCGTCCGACTCTATGATGATGTCTGGGTATAAATTAAAGATAGTCTTGCCATTCCACTCGACGGCGTGTCGGTGCCACCATCGTAGTTCGACTTGGGCTTCCGAAGAGAGAGGTATCTCGTCTGCGTAGCGGAGACCCTGTCGTAGGTGCATAATTTTTAGTCTCTGAAGGGCCCTGTAATGAAGAGGGGCCGGAAATATGGCTTGAATGGAGGCTGCCAGTAGACCTACCAGACGGGCTAGTATGCGTAGAGATAAGTACCCCTTGCGGAGTACTGCCCTGATCTCTTTGCGGATCAGGGTCAATTTCGCGCTGGGTAGGCGGAGGACAGCTTGATTTGTGTCCACCAAAAAGCCGAGGAATTCTATCTCTTGAGTTGGAATGAGAACTGATTTTTCTTGATTGATCAGGAAACCTAGACCCTGTAATAGGTTGATCGTCCAGGCCGAGTGGCGATACGCCTGATCCTTGGAGTAAGCAAGTTTGAGGATGTCGTCTAGATAAACGATCAGACGTACTCCCCTGCTCCTCAGGGATGCCATGGCTGGTTTCAAGATTTTTGTGAAACACCATGGGGCGGATGACAGACCGAATGGAAGGCAGGTGAATTGCCAAGTGCGTCCCAACCACAAGAAGCGGAGTAGGTGTTGGGAGTCCCGATGCATGGGGACGGTGAGGTAGGCGTCCTTCAGGTCCACCTTCACTAACCAATCTCCCGGTTGGAGGAGATTTCAAAGGCAGTGGATGCCCTCCATCTTGAAATGTCGATAGGTGACGTACTGATTCAATTCCCGAAGGTTTATGACAGGGCGATAGCCTCCCCCTTTCTTCTTGACTAAGAAGAGATTGCTGATAAACCCTGGGGAAGAAGGGTCGACCTCGATCACCACGTGCTTGGATATCAGTTCCCGGAGCTCGTTGTCTATCAGAGCTACGTTGTTTTCCGCGAACCGAATAGGGGGTGGTATTACCCCTAGGTTCGGTGGGGACAGAAGCTCTATGTGGAAACCTGTAACAGTGTTTAGTATCCATGTACCTGCCTTAATCGCAGACCATGCGTGGGTAAAAAAACATCAGGCGGCCCCCCACAGGAGTGAGGGGCAATGGAGTGCATGTGGTACTCACCGGTGTATGGGCGAGAACGAGGGTATCCTCTGTGGCCGCGTCCTCTCCACGGTCTTCCACGTGGTGGGAAAAAGGGTGCTGGTTGCGCCGTGGTGGTGTATGGAGTGGGAGCCTGAGCATAGTGAGCTTGGGTAGTTGCTCTCTGAAACGGTCTATCGTTGTTATTGCGGCCGGCAGAACGGCCCCTATTTCTGCCGGCCCGGGGAAAAACACTACCAACACCTGATCTTTTGAGAGAGGTTTGTGCCTTGTCAAGGCTGTTAAACAGTCCTACGAACTTATTGATATCCTTGACTAAGGATTCACCAAAAAGCATCCCTTCTGCTGCGGGACCTGGTTCTGTCTCCGCCAAGTGGGCTAATTGCAGATCGAGCCGCATCAGGATAGAGCGTCTGCGCTCGACTGAGCAGGCGGTATTGGCGCTGCCCGCCAGGCATATGGCCCTTTGGGCCCACCCACGTAGTTGGGTTAGATCGACCGTCTGGCCAGTGGTTGCAGCTTGCTCTGCCATGTTCAGGATCTTTGTCAGTGGTCCAAAAAGATCCAGCACACGATCTTGTATGGACTTAAAAGATCGGTCTATCCCCTTTTTGGGGAACTTCCCAGACTTTTGTAAATGTTTTGATAGAATGGGGTCTATCTCTGGTGTCATGACTGTCTTCATTGGAATCTGAGGGCGAGGACATTCCGCCCTCAACTTATTACGGTTGGGTCTGTCCAATGGTCTGCAGGCCCAAAGCTCCACGTACTGTGCTACGTGGGGTAAAGGAGCCCAATCCCCAGAACGGGGGTGTGATATGGCGTCCGGGTTGAACAATGGTTCGCCCAGGGCGTCCACAATGTCCTTGCCCTGATCATCAGGGTTGGCGTCCTGTAGGAGCGCCGATGCCCCCGCATCCTCTACTTCTTCATACTCAGACTCTGAGACTTCGGACCCATCCTTCTCAGCGGACGAGTCCTCGTCTGACTCAATTATGTACGAGTCGGGTTTGGTCCGTTTGGCGGAACTATGCCTCTTAGATGACTCCCTGAGGCCCAGGGGTTGAGAGGAGTCTGAAAGATGCGTGGGGTGGCAGTCCGTGTGGGGAGCTGCTCTATGCACATTCTTTACTTCCCCTGCCGGGGAGTCATAGGCTTTCCCAATATGTTTCCTCTTTTGAGAGGATTTACCCTTAGTTACGGGTTCAGGGGGGGCCAGGGCTTGGTGAGCTCCGGAGGGGGTAGCAGTTGCAGCTAGTGCTGCTTGAATAGACTTGCTAATGAGCTCTTGGAGTTGAGCAGCATTAAAGATTTGAGCTGGTGCTAGTGTCAGCTCCTCATCAAGGGTGGGGAGAGAGCCCTCGTCTGTCATGTTGTGTACACCACAAAGGATTGCTAACCAGCTATATAAATGAGAGGTAGGAATAAATTCCTAGGGAGCGCTAGCTGACTAACTAGAAAGGGGGAATCTAACTAGCTCACCCACTCAGGCTCCTACCTCCGACCACAGGAAGACTGGTTTGCGGTGGGAGGAGAGCCTGAGAGGAAATTACACTCCAGGGGCGAAGTCTCGCGAGACTACGGCCCCTAGAGCCCTTATAGGCTAGCAGCTGAGATGAACAGTGTGGGCGAGGTCCGCCCTCGTGAGATTACAAATTTGAGATGTGGCGTCGAAAGAAAACGCGTCACTCAGTTTGAGATGTGGCGTCGAAAAACGCGACCTTCTTGTAAAAGCCTGTGAAGCGCGGTGTGTGCGAGGAGGGGGGGGGGGGAGGGAAGGAGGAAAAACTGTAATGTGAGGAGAATAAGGCTGAAATATTCACAGGTGTAGGAAAAAACGGACCGGAATAGCGGGATCACCGCAGTATTCCGGTCGCAGATGAAAGTGAGGTACAATCATTTAAACAATAATTACAGTATAATACATTTACAGTATACAGTAAAGTTATCGCAATTAAAGAGAATTAAACAATACTTATCTCATGCCATGAGCAGAAAGAAAGAGGAAGAACCAAAGGAGGACAGTCCATATATAGAGACTAGGAGGGGAGTGGCTAAGGCCCAAGGACTGCTGGGATATGTAGTTCATACAGTTTTTTCTTTCTATTTACTACGTTAAAGGTGATTTTGCACTATCTGCTATGAGCATTAATAAAGAAAGATTAATGCATAAGATATGAGCCTCCTGTCTGATGTATAATCATAGTTAGTGGGGATTCTAGAATGTGTGAAAGCAAGTGTTATATATACAAATATCATTATATGTAGATATGTGAAAAATAGAACCCATAACCATGATAAGAGAGTGGAAATATAGTCATTGTGCACAGTCAAGAAGTGTCCAAGTGTCCAAGATAGAACCGGAAAATAATATTTTTGTGTTTCCCAAACACCGGAGCTGCGATACCATACCATTGGATGTGGGGGATTGGGCGGGCGTTCCCATCGTAGATCGGCCCCACGCACCCTGCGCTATGCGTGTGACGTCCTGGTTGGGTGTCTCATTCTCATCACGCATGCATCTGATATATCAGCTTGGCTGACACGAGGAGGGTCACTCCGGCAGCCGCTAGTGTTGCTCACGAATATTCGTATTGCGAATATTCGGCTCGAATATGGCATATTCGAGTATTTGCGAATATTTTGAATTTTGCGGTCAATATTCGCTATTCCGAATATTCTGATTTTTTCAATTTTATTTTTAAAATAGATCACATCCTAGTGATCTCCATCGACGTCTAAAAGCATTGCTGGTATGATTAGAGACCTTGGGCCGAGTAGCTGAAGCGATCATTTTATATTGTTGAAAATTCGCAATGCGATTATTCGGCAATAGGAATATTGCGTGATTATTTTCTCCGCCCTTCTTTTGCATCAGAGCCAATCAGAGTTCTCCGAATATTCGACAATGCGAATATTCGGCAAAAGGAATATTGCGCGATTATTTTCTCCGCCCTTCTTTTGCATCAGAGCCAATCAAAGTTCTCCTACCACAGTTGTCAGAGGTTAGCAACCTCCATAGCAACCAATAGGAACCTGCCTGCACGGCCATTATATAAGGTCACACCCAGCAGCATTTCATTGCAGATTCAGAAGGTGGCTAGAGAGTGTGGAGTGTTTCTGTGTGATCTTACAGCTTGCAGCATCAGCATTGTGCTTCCTTGCTAGTGATTTCAGATCATATTATCCTTATTCTAAACTGCTTTTTTCAAAGCAAAAGACCCAACAGCTTTTTTAAAAGCTAAGTTTTGTGTTGTATTGTCCATGTTAGTTTAGCTTAGTGTTAGATAGATTTCTGTGTAGTAAGTGTACATATTGTAAGTGTACATTTCTTTAAGCTAGCTTAGTTTAGTGTGTGTTTAGTGTCTGTGTTTTGTGTAAAAAAAAAATTTAGTAGTTAGTGTTTGTTTAGTGCATTTTTTTTGTAGTTGTAGTCCTTGTCAGTCAGTGTAAAAAAAAAAAAAAAAAAATTAGCTTTAGTTTATAGTCATATAACTTTGTGTAAGCAGTTAGTGTTTGTTTGTTTTATTTTTTGTAGTTCTTGTCTTTGTCCTTGTCACTCAGTCAGTGTAAAAAAAAAAAACTTTTAGGTGTACTAGTTTTATTATAGTTTAGAAGCTGTCGGTCTACGTCTTTGTCAACGTGCCTGTCTTTTAAAAAATAAATAAATCCTTCCTCACATTCCCCCCCCCCAATAAAGTTTACCCCCCCCTTCACATCAGCAATTATGAGCGGCATACGTGGCCGTGGCAGCAGGGGTAGGGGAGTTACTCCCAGTGCTGGGTCGCTGCCAGCACGGGGTACCTCTCGCACCCCTACTATTGGTAGAGGATCAGGTGGAACGGGAGTCCGCCTCATCCGGGATTTTTTTTCATCGGGCAGCCGCCCAATATTGCCATCTCAGGCTCCAGTAGTGGTGGACTATATGGGGCACAGCAGTGCCACTGAGTCATCAGTCCCGACTACCAGTAGCACCACCATTACATCGGTGCCTTTAGTACCCCCCCCCCCCAGCCCCCAAGAGTCCAGCATCTTACTGTTCGACAGCGACAGTGAGAGGGATATCTTGGGGGAGGCCCTGCATCAGGCAGACCTCCAGTTCTTTCCTGATGGTCAGGACCTTTTTGAAGGGATGGAGGAGGAGGATGGGATACCTGCTGTCAGTATCCCAGAGACATCCCTTCAAAGTGGTGCTGCTGTTTTGGTGCAGGAAACAACAGCACCTAGTCAGACCCAGGCGTGGGTGAGGGGACAGCGGAGCCAGGATAGCGGCTCCATGTCAGCTGGTTCCCTCAGACCACCACATTTCAGCCCTGGGTCTGACATATCTGGGGGCGAAGAGGAGGGTGACCCATCATGGGTGCCATCTGACTCGTCGGCTCACTGCGGCAGTGACGACGAGGAAGGTAGGCACCCTGGGGAAACGGTGCGCCAGGTCACCAAGGAGACCAGCGTCAGGGTCTCCACTGCTGATGGCAGCAGGAGGTGTCAGCAGCAGCAGCAGCAGGCAGCTCCACCTGTGCGCACCGAGTCCCAGCAGTTGCAAGTCAGCGTCACCCCATCTGACAGGAGGGCGGCGCTGAAGTCACCTGTCTGGGCCTACTTCACCCTGGTAGCAGATAACCCTACCGTGGCCATCTGCCAGATCTGTCGTGCCAGGGTGAAGAGAGGGAAGTGCTTGGCTCGGGTGGGTACCACAGCCCTGAACCAGCACCTGAGAATAAATCACTGGCGGGAGTTTGAGCACATGAAGCGTGGTGGTGGTAGCAGCGCCACCACCACAAGTGAGCAGGGTACAGCAGCCCCTGCCACAGCTTCATCTGTTGCCAGCAGGTCAGGCCCTCCCGCTCCCTCTAGTAGAGGTACTGGTACCGGCAGCCAGACCTCTACTTCCACAGCACCCTCCTCGTCTGTGTCCTGCACTGCCGTCCGGCGCCAGGCGTCGCTTTCCGACGCATTTGAACGCACCACTCCCTTCCCCCCTGGAGACCGACGTGTGCGTTCCCTCAATGGGCTCGTTGACAGCAACCCCTTCAGGCAGATGTTGGAGCAGGCCCAACCCCAATGGCGTGTCCCCAGCCGCCATTTCTTTGCCAGGACTGGTGTCCCTGCCCTACACCAGCACATTGTGCAGAATGTAACCCTGTCGCTGGATCACGCTGTCAGCGACAGGGTGCATCTCACAATGGATGGCTGGACCAGCAGGCATGGGCAGGGCCGCTACATCAGTTTCACGGCCCATTGGGTTTCCCTCCGAGGCGCCGGGGAGGGATCGGCGGCATCAGATTTTGTGGTGCCGCCCCGGGGTGTCCAGGGGAGAACTGCTGGTCTCCGTCAAGCCACTGTCTCCGCACTGTCTCCGCAATGAAAAGTTGCCATGGACAGACCACCATGCAATTATATTCAGTATTTCCACCATCCCCCCCGCAACAAAAACATCAAATCCAGTGACAACACACTGGACTAGATGTCAGAAGAAGCTCCACTCAGAACTCTTCAAAACTACTTTAAGGAAAAAAATAGAAACAACTCAGCCGCAACAAACGGCCGTTGAAACATTGGAAGCCATAAACTCGGCCATGCTACAGTCAGCCGACTTGGTAGCGCCGAAACGAAGAACCTGCATTCGGAAAAACAACCGCAGCTGGTTTAACAACCAGCTGTCGTTACTGAAGCAAGAACGCAGAAGGGCAGAATCTGCCTGGAAAAGATGTTCTTCAGAGCTAAACCTATCCATTTACAAGGCGACAACAAGAAAATACCACAAAGAAATTTTCCAAGCCAAGAAAAAGTATTTTTCGGAGGCTATCAACGGTGCCCTAAACCGCCCCCGCGAACTCTTCAAGATGGTCACCCAGACCATGAAACCAGGATGCATTGAAGCCCCCAGTTCAGACACACAAGAATTTTGCAATGAACTATCGGATTACTTCATTAATAAAATCAAGGCAATCCGTGAAAGCATTCAGCAAAACAATTCCCCCCTCAGCCCCCCCTGCAGCCTCTCACACAGCACCCATAGTAATTCTCCTATATCAGGTAAGTTTACCCTGGGACCCATCTCCATTGAGACCACCAAGAATATCATTGGCGCTTTGCGTAATGGCACAGCGCCAAATGACATTATCCCCACAAAACTGCTGAAGGAATGCGCCTACATCCTGGCTCCTCCCATCACGCAGCTTATCAACCAGTCTTTCTTGGAGGGCATAGTGCCCTCACAGTTGAAAGAAGGTATAATCCAACCCATCATGAAGAAACCCTCCCTGGACCCCAAGGACCCACTCCACCGCCGTCCCATAACAAGCCTCAACGTACTCTCTAAGATAATGGAAAAAGTAGTGGTACAACAGCTGCAACTGCATCTAGATACCTACAAGCTACTTGACCCATTGCAATCAGGCTTCCGTCCCGGACACGGGACGGAAACAGCATTTCTGAAAGTATGGGACGATGTTCTCAAGGCCGCAGACGAAGGAGAATCTTGTCTTCTAGTTCTGTTGGACCTAAGTGCCGCTTTCGACACTGTAGACCACAAACTGTTACTGACTCGGCTTGCTGAAGTAGCCAGAGTCGCAGAAGGCGATTTATCTTGGTTCTCATCTTTTCTGGAAAACCGATCGCAAACAGTGAAGTTAGGACCTTTTACGTCTGAGAAACGCACAGTAACATGCGGAATCCCTCAAGGATCGCCTCTGTCACCAGTGCTGTTTAACATATATCTTCGTCCTCTTTTTGAGATTATCAGCAGCCAAAAACTGCTCTACCACTCATATGCAGATGATACGCAATTGTATTTCCGCATCTGCAATAGACAGGATCACCACCTCAATCTAGAGACATGTCTCTCTTTGATAGAGGACTGGATGACAAAGAGTTATCTCAAACTCAATGGAGCGAAAACAGAACTTCTCCTGTTTCACGCCAAGCGTAGGAATCAACTTTCAACAGCGTGGACCCCCCCGCCTATTTTGGGCAAGCTCATCACCCCTAGCGCCAAAGTCAAAAGCCTAGGGGTCATTTTTGACTCCTTTATGACAATGGACACACAAATAGGGTCAGTAGTCAGCGGATCTCACCATCTACTGCGCCTACTACGCAGACTCACTCCGTTCATCCCTAAAGAAGATTTAGCGGTCGTGGTGGGAGCAATTCTAAACTCCAGGCTGGATTATGCAAATGCCCTTTACCTCGGACTCCCCAAGTACCAAATCGCTCGTCTGCAAGTCGTTCAGAATACGGCCGCCAGACTTGTGACAGGGAAAAAACCCTGGGAATCCATCTCACCTTCACTGCGAGCCCTTCATTGGCTGCCAGTTAAAGACAGAATTGCTTTTAAATCTCTTACGCATAGATGTGTCCATGGGAATGCCCCCCTCTATTTATGCGAAATAATAAAAGCGCATAACCCCAATCGCGTTTTGCGATCCACGAATCAGAACCTACTCCAGGTTCCGAAAGCCAACTTCAAGTCCAAAGGAGAAAGAAGATTTGCGATCCAAGGTCCCAGACTATGGAACGCTTTACCAACCAGCATTCGGTTGGAGGAGAACCACCTAGCATTTAGGAAAAAGGTTAAGACTTTTCTCTTTTGATATCAAAGGAGACAGGAACAACAAGCGCCCAGAGGCGATTCAGTTCGCATGTGCCACGCTATACAAGTTTTCATTCATTCATTCATTCATTCAGCTGCTGAGCCTCCCAGCAAGCGCCCCCGTAGCTACTCAAGTGTGGGGCACGTGCGCTGTCAGGCCGTGCTCCAGCTTGTTAGTTTAGGGGACCGGAGACACACTGGCCCTGAAGTGCTGACCGCACTTCAGGCTCAGGTCCAGAAGTGGCTGACACCCCGAAGGCTCCAGGCAGGTATGGTTGTCTGTGATAACGGCAGCAACCTACTCTCCGCCCTCCAGGCTGGCAGTCTGACCCACGTGCCCTGTTTGGCACATGTCCTCAACCTTGTGGTGCAGAAGTTCCTGCGCACCTATCCCGGGTTGAGTGACATTGTGCTAAGGGTGCGTAGGATTGCCAGCCACTTCAGGCGCTCCCCAACCGCTACCGCGTCCCTGTCCAAGTGACAGCGGGACAACAGCCTGCCCCTTCACAGGCTGATTGTGGACAGTGTGACGCGATGGAACTCCACCCTCCACATGCTGGAGAGGTTGTGGGAGCAGCGAAGGGCGGTGAAGGAGTACCTGCTGGAGCAAGGCACTGCCGGGCCTTCACATACACTCCCGTACATCACCAGTGCGGAGTGGGGGCAGATACACCAGGTCTGCCATGTGTTGGCCCCTTTCGAGCACGCGACCAAGATGGTCAGCAGGGAGCATGTCGGCCTCAATGACGTGCTCCCTATAGTGTTCCTGCTGGACAGGACAATAGATCGAAGCTGGGGAGAGTGCCTTGGTGGAGCAGGAGGAGGCAACACTGCTCCACCAAGACCAGGCCCAGGACGAGGAGGAGGAGGATGATGATGATGAGGAGGTTACTGGTGTCGTCCTGGAGTCAGGGCCTGGTCAGGAGGGAGAGCCGGTGTTGGGGGCACCTATAGTCCGGGGGTTGGGCATCTCTGAGCGTGAGCAGCAGCGGCTCCGCGATGAAGAGTCGGACGTCATTGACCCGGGCAGCCTTGCGGAGTCACAGCGGGCTGTGCTCTTCCCCATGGCTGCCCACATGCTGAGATGCCTCAGGAGGGACCCCCGGGTTAAGACCATCAAGGAGAGGGATGAATTTTGGATGGCCACCCTTTTAGATCCCAGGTGCAAGGGGAAACTGGAGCAGTTCTTCCCAGCCAGCCGGAGGCAGTGCCGGATGGAGGAACTGCAGGCAGGCATAGTCAGCCAGTTGGAGCAGGCAACTCCCCGGCCTCCAGTTGTCCCCCCTCATCTCACCCAGCAGGTGGCTGCACCCAGTAGCAGCCGAGCAGGGGACCTAATGGGTGAGATGAGGATGTTCTTCCAATCTGAGCGACCCAGTACCAGCAGCAGCAGCAGCAGCAGTCACCACCAGCGGCTGGCCCACATGGTGGCAGATTACATGGCGTCCGTCGGTGCTTCTGACAGTATGAGCACCGACGACCCCATGGAGTACTGGGTTGCCAGATTGGACACCTGCCGCGAGCTCGCTCAGTATGCGCTGGAGTTATTGTCTTGCCCCCCCTCCAGCGTACTATCTGAGTGGACATTCAGCGCGGCAGGTGGGGTGGTCACGGACAAGAGGACAAGATGAATGAGTCCTGGATCGGCGGTGACTTTCTGGCACCCGCCGTCGGTTCAGGGCGCTGAAGGGTCCCTTGTCATGCATTCCCTGATGTATTTACAGTGATGAAAATAATTATTTAAACACCTGAGAAAATCATTGTTAATGTTTGGTACAGTAGCCTTTGTTTGCAATTACAGAGGTCAAACGTTTCTTGTAGTTTTTCACCAGGTTTGCACACACTGGAGGAGGGATTTTGGCCCACTCCTCCACACAGATCTTCTCTAGATCAGTCAGGTTTCTGGGCTGTCACTGAGAAACACAGAGTTTGAGCTCCCTCCAAAGATTCTCTATTGGGTTTAGGTCTGGAGACTGGCTAGGCCACGCCAGAACCTTGATATGCTTCTTACAGAGCCACTCCTTGGTTATCCTGGCTGTGTGCTTCGGGTCATTGTCATGTTGGAAGACCCAGCCTCGACCCATCTTCAAAGCTCTAACTGAGGGAAGGAGGTTGTTGCCCAAAATCTTGCAATACATGGCCCCGGTCATCCTCTCCTTAATACAGTGCAGTCACCCTGTCCCATGTGCAGAAAAACACCCCCAAAGCATGATGCTACCACCCCCATGCTTCACAGTAGGGATGGCGTTCTTGGCATGGTACTCATCATTCTTCTGCCTCCAAACACGGTTAGTGGAATTATGACCAAAAAGTTCTATTACGGTCTCATCTGACCACATGACTTTCTCCCATGACTCTTCTGGATCATCCAAATGGTCATTGGCAAACTTAAGACGGGCCTTGACATGTGCTGATTTAAGCAGGGGAACCTTCCGTGTCATGCATGATTTCAAACCATGACGTCTTAGTGTATTACCAACAGTAACCTTGGAAACGGTGGTCCCAGCTCTTTTCAGGTCATTGACCAGCTCCTCCCGTGTAGTCCTGGGCTGATTTCTCACCTTTCTTAGGATCATTGAGACCCCAAGATATGAGATTTTGCATGGAGCCCCAGTCCGAGGGAGATTGACAGTCATGTTTATCTTCTTCCATTTTCTAATGATTGCTCCAACAGTGTACCCTTTTTTCACCAAGCTGCTTGGCAATTTCCCCGTAGCCCTTTCCAGCCTTGTGGTGGTGTACAAATTTGTCTGTAGTGTCTTTGGACAGCTCTTTGGTCTTGGCCATGTTAGTAGTTCGATTCTTGCTGATTGTATAAGGTGGACAGGTGTCACTCTTTATGCAGCTAATGACCTCAAACAGGTGCATCTAATTTAGCATAATAAATGGAGTGGAGGTGGACATTTTAAAGGCAGACTAACAGGTCTTTGAGGCTCAGAATTCTAGCTGATAGACAGGTGTTCAAATACTTATTTTCCTCACTGTATACCTTTGAAACTCATAGTGGGCAGGTAGTGTTAAGGGCATAAATATTTCCATGCTGTGTCATTAAGCCACTATAAGGAGTCCTGATGCTGCTGCCACATTATTTTGAAAAGTAATTGCTCATCATGAATTTAAAAAGTCACGGAAGGCATAGAAATGACGTTAATCAAACTTTTAAATTATGAGGCACTATGGTATAGTCAGGCTACAGCTACTTAAGGCCTGTGTCATTCTGCTTTTCAAATTTAATCACCATGCTACTGCAACTTCAAGCTTTTGTAATTTTGCCCTTAGATGGGCTCCTACTGCTAATGCCAAAAAGCTGAGTGATTATGTACCGATATATTACTCATACTGCTGCTGTCACCTTTTGTCCGAGAGATTTGCCACTTTCTATTACTACTGCTGCAGCTGATGGCACCTCTTGGCCGAGCTATTTGCCATTTTTTTATTACTCTTACCACTGCTGCTATTCATGGCATCTCTTGCCCGAGTGATTTGACACTATATTGTCTTGTACTACTACTGCTGCTGCTCAGTCAAGACACCTATGTCACAAGTTATTTGCCACTCTATACTACTATTACCACTGCTGCTCATCATGGCACCTCTTGCCCAAGTGATTTGACACTGTATTGTCTACTACTACTACTACTGCTGCTGCTCAGTCAAGACACCTATGTCACAAGTTATTTGCCACTCTATACAACTATTACCACTGCTGCTGCTGCTGCTGTTCATCATGGCACCTCTTGCCCAAGTGATTTGACACTGTATTGTCTACTACTACTACTACTACTGCTGCTGCTGCTCAGTCAAGACACCTATGTCACAAGTTATTTGCCACTCTATACTACTATTACCACTGCTGCTCATCATGGCACCTCTTGCCCAAGTGATTTGACACTGTATTGTCTACTACTACTACTACTACTGCTGCTGCTCAGTCAAGACACCTATGTCACAAGTTATTTGCCACTCTATACTAGTATTACCACTGCTGCTCATCATGGCACCTCTTGCCCAAGTGATTTGACTCTGTATTTTCTAGGGCTGTGCAAATTAACTTTTAATCGATCGATTAATCTTTAATTTTTTTGATCGATCAAAATCTTTTTGATCGATTAAAAAATTCTTATGACTGGTACTCACCTCTCTGCCAGCTTCTGGGCCTTCAGGGAGTTCTGTCAGAGATCCGGTGACATCATGGACACCGGCGGGGCTTGCCGTGTCCATCTGAAGGGCTCCTTTGCTGTGCCTTCATATCTGCATGCCGGCGGGACCTTACTATCTGCCACACGCAAGCCAGGGCCGTTTTAATAGCATCTTGGGCCCCTGGGCAAAGAAATGCTCTGGGGCCCCTACAATAATGACAGTGCAGGTAAACAGACATCAAGTAGGTAGAAGGCAGACTGCCTCCCCTGTGTATCTATCACTCTCAGTGCCATCATGGGGCCCCCAATTTCGGGGCAGCATAGGCTCAAGGAACAGCTGCTTTGGGCAAATTGCAGGGTCCCCCAATGCAGCTGGGGCCCCTGGGCAGTGCCCAGGTGTGCCCTCTCATTAAGACAGCCCTGACGCAAGCGCTGTTACACTTCCCTCTATTACTTCCCTCTGTCAACCTGGGATTCTACAACCATCCACTGGGAGTTGTGATAGTTCCCTTCATGGGACATATACATGCCGATGGACTGATGTTAACCCCTCCTCATCTGGATTCAGCAGTGGCATCGTTGTACACATTTTTATACCAGTATCATACTTAGCTACAGGTTTTTATGACTGCTTTTGGTACCATTTGGTATTACTCGCACCATTTTTACAGTTTATGTAGCTACATCGATTTTATCTCCAGTGCAATATTTATTTTGTTACCTACTTGAAGACTATAAAAGTTTTAATGCTATTCCCATCGAGCGCTGCCTTTGTGTGTTTTTTGTATCCTGCTATCCATTTTCCCAGTGGTTGGCAGCTGCACTGGGAATCGGCCTGCAAGGAGATCAGCTAAAAGTAGTTGGATCTGTATGTGCATTATAATTAATCGAAATTAGTCGATTAATCGATTAAAAAAAAAAACGATTAATCGAACACAAAAATTTTGATCATTCACAGCCCTAGTATTTTCTACTACTACTACTACTGCTGCTCAGTCAAGACACCTATGTCACAAGTTATTTGCCACTCTATACTACTATTACCACTGCTGCTCATCATGGCACCTCTTGCCCAAGTGATTTGACTCTGTATTGTCTACTACTACTACTACTGCTGCTCAGTCAAGACACCTATGTCACAAGTTATTTGCCACTCTACACTACTATTACCACTGCTGCTGCTGTTCATCATGGCACCTCTTGCCCAAGTGATTTGACACTGTATTGTCTACTACTACTACTACTGCTGCTGCTCAGTCAAGACACCTATGTCACAAGTTATTTGCCACTCTATACTACTATTACCACTGCTGCTGCTGTAAAGTCTTGCCCAAGTGTTTAGATGCTATCTAGTACTATTACCACTACTGCTTGTAAATGGTGCCTGTGTGATAATTACATTATATTTTAATACTACTGCTGCTGCCTTCATGCTGAGTAATGCTTCATGACCTCTCTGGCACAGCGGATCCACCAACAGCCTCTGCTACAAGCTACCAGACCGGACCGTAACAGCAAGTGTGACTAAAACACTGAACTTTATGTTAAACCCTGTTTTGCGGCCTTTATACTGCAACCATTAGCCTGTCTGCAACTCTGTATATAGTATGTATATATATATATATATATATATATATATTTATATAGATAGTATAAGAGCAAATAGTATAACATGTTTTGGTTATTATGAAGTTAGATCTGTTGATGTTGATGTGTTAGATGTGAAGTTAGATGTGTTGAAAAACCTACCAATCTCAATAAGAAAGGAAAATTTTTATTAAAAGAAAATAAATCCAATGGAATTCTGCAAACGCTTCTGAATCTCCATCACTTCCGCATACTTCTTCATATGCTGTTGCTCCAGCTGAATATTCTGTTGGTCCAGATACCGCATTTTCCGCTGATTTACGCAAATTCTATCTTGGATCCTCTGCATTTCGCTCTGTTTCACCAAAAACTCTTTCATAGCTGTTAGGATATAAGAAAAAAAAAATTTGATTTCAAAGACCGTTACCAAATACATAAAATATTTATTTTGCTTATTAAACAATCATTATCATGAATACACAATTGTTATGTGTCTAGCACATACAGGGAGTGCAGAATTATTAGGCAAATTAGTATTTTGACCACATCATCCTCTTTATGCATGTTGTCTTACTCCAAGCTGTATAGGCTCTAAAGCCTACTACCAATTAAGCATATTAGGTGATGTACATCTCTGTAATGAGAAGGTGCGTGGTCTAATGACATCAACACCCTATATCAGGTGTGCATAATTATTAGTCAACTTCCTTTCCTTTGGCAAAATGGTTCAAAAGAAGGACTTGACAGGCTCAGAAAAGTCAAAAATAGTGAGATATCTTGCAGAGGGATGCAGCACTCTTAAAATTGCAAAGCTTCTGAAGCGTGATCATCGAACAATCAAGCGTTTCATTCAAAATAGTCAACAGGGTCGCAAGAAGCGTGTGGAAAAACCAAGGCGCAAAATAACTGGCCATGAACTGAGAAAAGTCAAGCGTGCAGCTGCCAAGATGCCACTTGCCACCAGTTTGGCCATATTTCAGAGCTGCAACATCACTGGAGTGCCCAAAAGCACAAGGTGTGCAATACTCAGAGACATGGCCAAGGTAAGAAAGGCTGAAAGACGACCACCACTGAACAAGACACACAAGCTGAAACGTCAAGACTGGGCCAAGAAATATCTCAAGAATGATTTTTCTAAGGTTTTATGGACTGATGAAATGAGAGTGAGTCTTGATGGGCCAGATGGATGGGCCCGTGGCTGGATTGGTAAAGGGCAGAGAGCTCCAGTCTGACTCAGACGCCAGCAAGGTGGAGGTGGAGTACTGGTTTGGGCTGGTATCATCAAAGATGAGCTTGTGGGGCCTTTTCGGGTTGAGGATGGAGTCAAGCTCAACTCCCAGTCCTACTGCCAGTTTCTGGAAGACACCTTCTTCAAGCAGTGGTACAGGAAGAAGTCTGCATCCTTCAAGAAAAACATGATTTTCATGCAGGACAATGCTCCATCACACGCGTCCAAGTACTCCACAGCGTGGCTGGCAAGAAAGGGTATAAAAGAAGAAAAACTAATGACATGGCCTCCTTGTTCACCTGATCTGAACCCCATTGAGAACCTGTGGTCCATCATCAAATGTGAGATTTACAAGGAGGGAAAACAGTACACCTCTCTGAACAGTGTCTGGGAGGCTGTGGTTGCTGCTGCACGCAATGTTGATGGTGAACAGATCAAAACACTGACAGAATCCATGGATGGCAGGCTTTTGAGTGTCCTTGCAAAGAAAGGTGGCTATATTGGTCACTGATTTGTTTTTGTTTTGTTTTTGAATGTCAGAAATGTATATTTGTGAATGTTGAGATGTTATATTGGTTTCACTGGTAAAAATTAATAATTGAAATGGGTATATATTTTTTTTTTGTTAAGTTGCCTAATAATTATGCACAGTAATAGTAGTCACCTGCACACACAGATATCCCCCTAAAATAGCTAAAACTAAAAACAAACTAAAAACTACTTCCAAAAATATTCAGCTTTGATATTAATGAGTTTTTTGGTTTTATTGAGAACATGGTTGTTGTTCAATAATAAAATGAATCCTCAAAAATACAACTTGCCTAATAATTCTGCACTACCTGTATACTTCTATCATAAATACCATATTATTGTTCTGAAATCTGACGGGTGCGCTTTAAATGCTGTCCATTTTTATATCTACATCTTATTGTTGAAATGTTATTAATCTGGGTCACATGCAGACATGCCTGCCTAGAGCTCCGCTACTCGGGGAAGAACGCCGTGGATAACCCGGTATTTGATCCGGTCAAACCATCCCATAAACGGACCACAAGCTGTAGGAAGGTGAGGGGGACATTTGGGTGAAAGAATGGTGCTAGGAGGTGCCAGAAACAGGACAAAAACGAATCCTCCAAGCGGCCCTCAGCTGAGCAAAGGCACCACTAAGACAGCACCGCTCGCCTCAGAACAGCTCCCCTCAGGGAAACAGAGAAAGCAAACGGCAGCTAAAACTGCCAAAACAACTAATCTTATGGCATCTCTGTCCAATATTACCTCAGATAGTGAGGGAGAGGACTCAAATGTGTCACCACAGTTGGATAAAGGTGACAAGGAAATCCCCTCAGGATTGCTCAAACAATTTGAAAAGATGCTTCACAGAGCACTTAAACAGACATCTGAACAAATCACCTCAAGTCTCACAAGAGAAATAAGGGAGATAGGGAACCGCACAGATGCCCTGGAAACCAAGGTAGATGAAATAGAAATCTTTACTCAGGAATGTATGTCTGATATAGATACCCTCAAGGAAGAAAACTTAACCCTGCAAAATAGACTGGATGATTTTGAGAATCGGGCAAAAAGGTCAAACCTGAGATTTAGGGGCATACCAGAGTCTGTAGTAGACCTTCAATCCACCATTCTTGCCCTATGCCAAGAACTGCTCCCAGGCATCCCTGTAGAGCGCCTAGAAATGGACAGGATTCATAGGGCTCTCACCCCTAAAAAGGCTGACGGTCCCCCCAGGTACATAATGACCAAATTTCATTACTATAGGTCCAAAGAGCAAATACTGCAGGCAGCAAGAGAAAAAAACATCTTGACTTTTCAAAACTACAACTACCAAATTTTTGCGGACATCTCACAACAGACAATTAACAAGAGAAGAGCCATGAAGCCCCTCCTGATTGAGTTACAGCAACGCAACATTAAATACCAATGGGGTTTCCCTTTTTCCCTCCGTTTTACACTGCAAGGGACAAAGATAGTCTGCAGGTCACCTGACCAGTTACACCAAGCCCTTGTGGACTTCAAATTAATTGAGCAACCCTCTGCCACATCATCCACACGAAGAAAAAGGATGTTGCACTATGGGAAAACTAAGACAGAGTGTCCCCAATAGGCAACCAAGAGACTACTTAAGGCAGTGATGGGCAGTGATATAGATAAAAATATTTATTAGTCATATAAAGATATTTATAGTACAAATTTTTTTTAGGATAAGAAGTTTTTCAAAAAATAATATTACTAAATGTATGTAATAAAGATTTCACACATGTGCCTACTTCTAGCAGCCGGCCGGTGCTGCACACATGAATCTAGTTCATGTAACATACAACGATACAACATAGACAGGACACAGACATGTAACTAACATCAAAAAACATGTAATTGGGGCGATCCGGACGCCAGGTGGGTCGCTACTGCTGGAGACTCTTAACGGTAATTACCGCTAAAAAAAAAAAACTTTCAAAAATGAGTATATGTAGTATATGGAAATATCCAGCAGTAGTACCCCTGCGGGAGAAGGATATTGTTGCAACTTAATAGATTACATAATATAGATATATCTGCACACAATTTAATAATCGTTATGAACCCTCATTACACTGATCAGGTGGTGAATACTGGTCAGTAAGAGCACAATATAAGCTATTTCATATGGGTTGTAACCACTATTGAGGAGACTATGCGACTTATAGATTATTTCTGGAGTTCCAGTGTAAATTTCATTGGCTATGGCATTGGCAGAGTTCATAGATAATCGTATCGGTACACAGACTGATTGACACTGTCATAGTAGTAAGCTGATTAGTTTTGAAGTGTCCCCCAGCTCCTTCAGGTATAAATAGTCCTGGCAATTGCAGATATAAAAAGGAACAGTCTTACCGGGCGGATCTGATGGTAAACGGCAGTGTTTGGCTCCCAGCTCTTACATAATAAGAATGCAGGTTGTGACTGTTGTCATCGAGTCTGTCACTACCAGACAGCGTGTGCGGCGAGTAGCCTTGCCGGATAAGCCGTCGTAGATCACACTTTTGAATTGGATATGTAAGTCGCGGCTCTTTAAGTAAAGCTGTTCAGCCGTTTGTGGTGTTTGTCCCTTTTCCGGCATAGAAGTTTCCTCAACGAGGTCCCGATCCCGCTGGGGGTTGTGGGCGTGACGTGGCGTCCGGTGCCGTGTTACGTCAACGCGTTTCGCAACGTCAATGCGTAAGCTTCATCTGGACGTAGAGGGAGGAGCGTGCGTCACTCCTTTATACGCTATCGGCGCACGGCCATCCCTCATTGTAATAGAGATTTTCAATAGGAGTCCCTATGGATAGACTAGATGCTGTCTCCTATATGATGTCTGTCGTAAGGCCTCGCCATGGATATCCCCAATGCTAAACAAACACATTGAATGTTGACACATACCGAGTCTGTCTTGTCAAAACCAGGTACAAACACTAAAAGGCAAAATTATAATATTAATTGTTCTGTCTTTTAGCAGAAAATGCTGTATTTATCACCACCTCTGTCTGTAAAGGTGCATTTATCTATCAGACCTTATGGTGAGAACGGAGACTCAATTCTCCCGCAGATTCCAATGAATGAGACTAATCAAAAACATAAAGGAAACAAAGAAAACAATGTGACTATAATTATAGGAAAAATTTATATGCGGTATGTAATATATGGTAATACAGATAGGAAATTAGCTGATAATTTAAACATAGAAGGACAAAAGGTTTGACCATAAGACATAAAACATAAAACATGCAATCATCCACCCTAAATTGGAATAAAAAACCTATGCTCCTTATAGGCATGTAACAATGTAACAGTGGAGTGCGAAGAGGGTTATGAGGCTACGGCTCCAGAAAGGGTTGCATACTTAACTCTGTGTTGATTCCTAGGGGTACCAACGATTTGAGGGTGAAAATTCACCACTTTTCTTTCTGGAGCAGTATTCTATCAAAGTCTCCTCTTCTCTGAGACAGATTCAACATGTAAATGCCTTTGACCTTCATACCATCAGGTTTACCTTGATGGTATTGTGCAAAATGTAGTGCCAGTGGACTTTCCTGTCTTTTTTCTTTGTCTCTCTCTTTTTCTTTTCAGTGTGATCTACGACGGCTTATCCGGCAAGGCTACTCGCCGCACACGCTGTCTGGTAGTGACAGACTCGATGACAACAGTCACAACCTGCATTCTTATTATGTAAGAGCTGGGAGCCAAACACTGCCGTTTACCATCAGATCCGCCCGGTAAGACTGTTCCTTTTTATATCTGCAATTGCCAGGACTATTTATACCTGAAGGAGCTGGGGGACACTTCAAAACTAATCAGCTTACTACTATGACAGTGTCAATCAGTCTGTGTACCGATACGATTATCTATGAACTCTGCCAATGCCATAGCCAATGAAATTTACACTGGAACTCCAGAAATAATCTATAAGTCGCATAGTCTCCTCAATAGTGGTTGCAACCCATATGAAATAGCTTATATTGTGCTCTTACTGACCAGTATTCACCACCTGATCAGTGTAATGAGGGTTCATAACGATTATTAAATTGTGTGCAGATATATCTATATTATGTAATCTATTGAGTTGCAACAATATCCTTCTCCCGCAGGGGTACTACTGCTGGATATTTCCATATACTACATATACTCATTTTTGAAAGGTTTTTTTTTTAGCGGTAATTACCGTTAAGAGTCTCCAGCAGTAGCGACCCACCTGGCGTCCGGATCGCCCCAATTACATGTTTTTTGATGTTAGTTACATGTCTGTGTCCTGTCTATGTTGTATCGTTGTATGTTACATGAACTAGATTCATGTGTGCAGCACCGGCCGGCTGCTAGAAGTAGGCACATGTGTGAAATCTTTATTACATACATTTAGTAATATTATTTTTTGAAAAACTTCTTATCCTAAAAAAATTTTGTACTATAAATATCTTTATATGACTAATAAATATTTTTATCTATATCACTGCCCATCACTGCCTTAAGTAGTCTCTTGGTTGCCTATTGGGGACACTCTGTCTTAGTTTTCCCATAGTGCAACATCCTTTTTCTTCATATGCATTGTTTTGACTACAGCAGTTGACCCCAAAAAAATAAAATAAGGGGAGTGACAGGTTATAAACCCTTTTGGGATAAGTATATAGGAGGTTGTAGAGGCAGTAAGTTCAACTTTGGTTTTTGTTTATATGCAGTATTTGGATTTTCTTTTGATCCTTCTGAACGTATCTGCCTCTCCAACTTCAATCACACCTACTACTTGTCGGCCGATACACACACAGTCTATTGTTTGCCCCTCACCCCAATTCCCTTTTCTTCTTTTTCTCCTATATTGTCTGTTTGCTTGTTCTTCCAAGCATACAACAGGAGAATAAACAGAACACATTAGACCCATACTGTGAACCGACTCTTATACACATTTTCCCTTTGTCTTGTCCCCCCCTTCTTTTCTCCCCTTCTCTATCCTCCTTCGGTGGATATAGTGCCTAACAGCTTACACTGATTGTATTTACATCATAAGTGTAAAGCTCGACGGCATTTACCTTGGGGGAGGATATAGACTTAGAAATTAGGGAGGCATTCGATAAAAATGCCTCTCAGCTTCTTAATAAAGAGGAGGAAATAAAAAACGGCTTCAAGGAACATAGAAAACTTGTGACTAAACATTTGAATAGAAAGTGGGATATCTCTTTCCTGGAAACTTATATTGAGCATACAATAGTCCCCAGGGGTCTAAGGCATAGAATCGTTCCGGCGGAACATTTACATAACGATAGATTCCTCTCCAAATGGAAGGATCTTTGTATTAACCATGGCCTAGCTGTCATGGCTTTAATAGTGGAGAAAGAGAAAACTCAATTAGTAGAACTACGTAATCAGATAGAAGAAAGTGCTAAGACCTTAGACCTACTTAAGGAGGAAGAAGAATTCATAAAACAGAATGATATTTTAAAGAAAGAAATTGAGAAAGCTCAAAAAAACTTAAAAATAACCAAACAGTCCAAATACAGACGCGATCTCCTGGATTTTGAGTCAGGACAAGTATTTGACCTGACCATCAGAAGGGGGAGAAGCGGCTCATCTAGGAGGGGAGCAGGTTCTAACTCAAGAAACAGAAAAGGAGGATCTCCGCCAGAACAGGGAGAAAATATACAACGCACGGTCACTTTTTTAGAGAAAGAGGGGATAGGAGGCGGGGTGCCCCGTATCCTCTCACAGGGAGACCCACAACTAGAGACATCCCAAAGGGGGAAAATTTCAAAATGAGGAAGGGGAGGATATCGAACAAGGAGTCAGAATCCATAAACTCTCAATCCCCCAATTTAACACCTAGCAAGGATATGAAGGTGGTAAATTTATCCTCTTTTCCCCTTGAGTCGAGACATATCCAACTCCTTCAGAGAGGGATGTCCTTTTCACCGGTCTCTAATATGGAGGAATTTACTGTATATAAAGATATAGTTTTATTTTTGAGAAAAGTATTTTTTCGTTCCTTGTACCAGCAGGATACACATGAAACTGTTAGAGACCTACAACCTGATCAGGAGGACCAACAAGCTTTAGCGATTTTGAATTCCCTGTTAGAGGAGAATGAGATCGCTTATGATAGTTGCCCAACAATACGGCGCGCAAATTTGAACATCAGGTCAACCAAAATGCCCCCCTTGAATAAAAATCGTTGGCTGAATATATTTCTCGAGGTGGTCCAGAAAGATTTGGAGGGACTGCCCTGGCAAATTAATAATCAGGACAATCTCTCCAAGATGGAAGGTAGAGCCCTGATGGAATTAAGAAAGGCAGAGAACATCACAATTAAAAAAAGTGATAAGGGTGGCAATGTTGTCCTGATGAACAACGAGGACTATGAGTCCGAGGTGAAACGCCAGTTGGGGGACTATGATACTTATCGTAAACTCGAACAGGACCCTTTCCCAGAGGTAGTGAGGGAGCTCAATAGAAAGTTAGATGAGGCTGTTGAGGCAGGATTACTCCTCAAACGTGAATCAATCTATTTGTCGGTAGATGACTACAACATCCCGACTTTTTACTGCATCCCCAAACTACATAAATCACTAGAAAAAAACCCCGGGAGACCTATTGTCTCTGCGATTCGAGGCCCACTAGATAGGATAGGAGTATACCTTGATTCACTGTTGAAAGATATGGTCCATGGCTTAGAATCATATGTCCAGGACACCCATGATGTTCTATCTAAGATAGCGGAGACTGAGATTGACGAGGAGGTTTGGCTTATTGGGATAGATGTAGAATCACTCTATACGTCAATACCACATTCGGTTGGAATTAGAGCGGTTGGTTATTTTTTAGAGAAAAACTTTCCACTTTTGGGCCATCAAAATGAATTTATTTTGGAGCTTCTGGCTTTTGCATTGTCTAATAACTTTTTTCAGTTTGCGTCATGCTTCTACCAACAGATCAAAGGCACCTCTATGGGTGCAGCTTGGGCTCCGGCCTATGCATGCCTACACTTGGGCCAGTGGGAGGAGGAGGACGTGTTTGGATCGCCGTTATATCGCAGCCACGTACATACGTGGCTGCGATATATCGATGATGTATTGGTCATCTGGAGGGGTAGTATCGAGATGCTACATGCATTTATTATTCAGCTTAATTCAAATGATCGAAATATCCATCTAACCTATACTTTTGATAGGTCCCAAATTTCCTTTTTGGACCTTAAGGTTGGACTCAAGGAGGGCAGGGTCACGACCTGTACTTACAGAAAGGACACTGCCGCCAACACCTTATTACAGGCAGACAGCCACCACCCCCAGTGGCAGAAGAATGGTATCCCCATGGGTGAATTTGTCAGGATAAAGCGTAACTGCTCTGATCCCTCCACATATCATACTGAAGCGAAAGATCTATATACTAGATTTCACGAAAGAGGTTATTCCCATACGCAAATCAGAACGGCAAGATGTAGAGTAGCTAGACGGGACAGAAAAAGTCTGCTCACTCCAACCATACATGATAAAGGGAAAGAAAGGGTGGAATATGGCCCAGTGCGACTCGTAACCACTTTTGGTCCGCAGTGGCACAAGGTGAGAAATGTTCTAGAGAGATACTGGGGCATACTTACCAGCAACAAGAACCTAGCAAGCATTGTGGGCACAGGCCCTAAGATGGTAGCTCGTAGGGAAAAAAATTTGGGGGACATGTTGATACAGTCTGAATATGTTAGACAAACGAACAAGTCATGGCTATCAGACTTTCCTCGAAGTCTCGGCATGTTCCCATGCTCGAAATGTCAGATTTGCCCATTTGTCGACAGAACGAGTACTTTCAAAGATGCATTAGGTGCCAATGCATATGAGATCAGGGATCTTATCAATTGTTCCTCGGAGCGGGTCATATATATGATTACCTGCCCCTGTCCGAAGATATATATAGGTAAGACCAAAAGACAGCTCAAAGTTAGAGTTGGTGAACATCTCAGAGAGATAAGAAAAGAAAAAGAGAGAGACAAAGAAAAAAGACAGGAAAGTCCACTGGCACTACATTTTGCACAATACCATCAAGGTAAACCTGATGGTATGAAGGTCAAAGGCATTTACATGTTGAATCTGTCTCATAGAAGAGGAGACTTTGATAGAATACTGCTCCAGAAAGAAAAGTGGTGGATTTTCACCCTCAAATCGTTGGTACCCCTAGGAATCAACACAGAGTTAAGTATGCAACCCTTTCTGGAGCCGCACTCCACTGTTACATTGTTACATGCCTATAAGGAGCATAGGTTTTTTATTCCAATTTAGGGTGGATGATTGCATGTTTTATGTTTTATGTCTTATGGTCAAACCTTTTGTCCTTCTATGTTTAAATTATCAGCTAATTTCCTATCTGTATTACCATATATTACATACCGCATATAAATTTTTCCTATAATTATAGTCACATTGTTTTCTTTGTTTCCTTTATGTTTTTGATTAGTCTCATTCATTGGAATCTGCGGGAGAATTGAGTCTCCGTTCTCACCATAAGGTCTGATAGATAAATGCACCTTTACAGACAGAGGTGGTGATAAATACAGCATTTTCTGCTAAAAGACAGAACAATTAATATTATAATTTTGCCTTTTAGTGTTTGTACCTGGTTTTGACAAGACAGACTCGGTATGTGTCAACATTCAATGTGTTTGTTTAGCATTGGGGATATCCATGGCGGGGCCTTACGACAGACATCATATAGGAGACAGCATCTAGTCTATCCATAGGGACTCCTATTGAAAATCTCTATTACAATGAGGGATGGCCGTGCGCCGATAGCGTATAAAGGAGTGACGCACGCTCCTCCCTCTACGTCCAGATGAAGCTTACGCATTGACGTTGCGAAACGCGTTGACGTAACACGGCACCGGACGCCACGTCACGCCCACAACCCCCAGCGGGATCGGGACCTCGTTGAGGAAACTTCTATGCCGGAAAAAGGACAAACACCACAAACGGCTGAACAGCTTTACTTAAAGAGCCGCGACTTACATATCCAATTCAAAAGTGTGATCTACGACGGCTTATCCGGCAAGGCTACTCGCCGCACACGCTGTCTGGTAGTGACAGACTCGATGACAACAGTCACAACCTGCATTCTTATTATGTAAGAGCTGGGAGCCAAACACTGCCGTTTACCATCAGATCCGCCCGGTAAGACTGTTCCTTTTTATATCTGCAATTGCCAGGACTATTTATACCTGAAGGAGCTGGGGGACACTTCAAAACTAATCAGCTTACTACTATGACAGTGTCAATCAGTCTGTGTACCGATACGATTATCTATGAACTCTGCCAATGCCATAGCCAATGAAATTTACACTGGAACTCCAGAAATAATCTATAAATCGCATAGTCTCCTCAATAGTGGTTGCAACCCATATGAAATAGCTTATATTGTGCTCTTACTGACCAGTATTCACCACCTGATCAGTGTAATGAGGGTTCATAACGATTATTAAATTGTGTGCAGATATATCTATATTATGTAATCTATTGAGTTGCAACAATATCCTTCTCCCGCAGGGGTACTACTGCTGGATATTTCCATATACTACATATACTCATTTTTGAAAGGTTTTTTTTTTAGCGGTAATTACCGTTAAGAGTCTCCAGCAGTAGCGACCCACCTGGCGTCCGGATCGCCCCAATTACATGTTTTTTGATGTTAGTTACATGTCTGTGTCCTGTCTATGTTGTATCGTTGTATGCTACATGAACTAGATTCATGTGTGCAGCACCGGCCGGCTGCTAGAAGTAGGGACATGTGTGAAATCTTTATTACATACATTTAGTAATATTATTTTTTGAAAAACTTCTTATCCTAAAAAATTTTTGTACTATAAATATCTTTATATGACTAATAAATATTTTTATCTATATCACTGCCCATCACTGCCTTAAGTAGTCTCTTGGTTGCCTATTGGGGACACTCTGTCTTAGTTTTCCCATAGTGCAACATCCTTTTTCTTCATATGCATTGTTTTGACTACAGCAGTTGACCCCAAAAAAATAAAATAAGGGGAGTGACAGGTTATAAACCCTTTTGGGATAAGTATATAGGAGGTTGTAGAGGCAGTAAGTTCAACTTTGGTTTTTGTTTATACACATCATCCACACGCAGAAGATCGCCATCATCCTCAGCCAACAACCATGCTACGCAGCAGGACCAAAATGAAGACTTCCATCAGTCAAGCAAACGAGGCAGATTCGTGTCACATCCTCCTGAACGAGAAGACTCAATGCACTGATCATCTTACATTATTAACCATTTTTCCCTTTCTCTCTAGGTTGGAACTCTGGTCACTTGCATCTGAGCTGCTTGTACCACCCTTAGGGTGACCCCCCTCTTCTGGTAACGGCCCCAAATCTATTCACTAGGTAATAATATTGTAACCACCACCCTACCCTTTTATCACACATTCCCCATAGTAGCCTACCCAACTATACCTTTCCCTCCTTTTCTGGAACCACATCCATGGCTCTGTACTCTGAAACTTTGGTAAAATCCAGAGAAAGCAAGAATAGTTTATCACGCCAATCCCTCCTACCCGGCACAAATTCATGACCACCTTCCTTTAATTGTTAAATCCACTCTCTTTAAGCGAATGGTTGCCTACTGCACCCCCTCTCCCTCAAGTCATTCTGGCTATCGCAATAGATGACAGCAATATGGATTTAATCCTATTGTTCTAATCTATCCCTAATAATCCAGACTCCACTCTACTCCCACTCCCAACCTAACCTCCCGGTATATCTCCTGGGTGATCCCGCCTGTCCCAAGACCCCTATACCCTATTAGGCAGTACCATTTACCTCAGGTACGATAGGGTTCCCCCTCCCTTGCTCAGCTAATATTCTAATATTCTACATAGCCAAGCACATCCTCTCATCTCTTACAATTGCTCTCCCCTTTTTGTACACTATGGAACGCGGCACTCTGACCCTTGGAAAAACATGTGCCCCATTTGGTCTAACTCAGACCCCCAACTTAATATGTGGGGATCTGACGGAGACCCCCTTTTCCCTGGTGGGGATCCTTTTCCCCAACCACGGACTTATGCTAAATATGTTTGTTACAATTTGTTAACTGTTGTTGCACTAACCTTTGTTGTCTTTTATTTTTCCCCTGAAACCTCCTTTCCTGCCCTTCTCCCCATCCAGTCTGCACGGAGTGGTCCGGGTAATTGCTACACGCGGAAGCACGGTAAGATTGAGTTGTCGGTTTGGCTACCATGGCACCATTGAACTTATTGTCACTCAATGTTCAAGGCTTAAACATACCACAGAAGCGATCAAAAGCTTTCAGGCTTTTCCAGTCAAAAAAGGCCCACATAGTCTGCCTTCAGGAAACGCATTTCACCCCAAGCACAACCCCTAAGTACTTTCACACAGCTTATCCACAAGTTTACAATGCATCCGCCACAGTAAAGAAAAGAGGCAATGATGATAAAGAAAAGAGGGAAGGACGGCCGCACTCCAAGGATTTTCAAATGAAAAAAGTTGTCTTTATTGTAAATCCAAAAACATGTACAGTCACAGCAATCACAGAAAACAGGACAGCCGACGCGTTTCGCACTCGATCAGTGCTTAGGCACCCTTATAGCCTTCCACCGCTCGACTCCTTTCACATTGACTACAGAAATCAGAGACCCAGAGGGGAGATACCTGATCTTAACAGGCTATATTTTAGACACGGCAATTACGATTGTCTCATACTATGCCCCTAACCTCAATCCTATGCCATTCATGTCTCACCTTCTTCAAACCATAAATGCTCATAAACTTGGCTCCCTTCTGATTTGCGGAGACTCAAACCAGGTTCTTCTCCCTTTCTTAGACAAGTCCCCCTATATTCAACACAAACACCATCCTAAATGGAATCTTCCCAATCTTCTCTCAAAATACAACCTGGTGGACTCATGGAGGGAGATGAACCCAACAAAACGCAACTTCACCTATTTTTCAAATTCGCACCAATCATTTAGTAGAATAGATCACATATTCCTAACAACCGGAATGATGCCTGAAGTCCTCCACTCCAATATAGTCCCTATTCCGTGGTCAGACCACAACGCAGTTCTTACAACTATTGCCTCAACCATTTCAAAAAAGCACGACCGGTCTTGGTATATGCCTGAGCTATTACTTAACCACCCCACTCACTGTCTAGAAATAGAACAATCTTTAAGAGACTATCTAACCCACAATGAGAGCCCTGAAATATCCGCCCTCACACTCTGGGAAGCCCACAAGCCAGTTCTAAGAGGGACTATTCAGAGACAATTAGGGATCCTCAAAAAACAAAGGAAACAAATGGCGATGAAATTGGAAAAATAATTTAATCTAGCATTTTTAGACTTCCAAGACAATTATTCACCCAGAACTAAGGACCGTCTAGACAAAGCTTGCTTAGAGTACGACCTATTCCTTACAGAATCAGCCAATAAAAGTTTAAACAGGTCCAAACACACCTTATACAAACAAGCCAACAAGCCGGGGGCTTATTTAGCAAGATCATTAAATTTCTTTAAGAAATCCTATACCCACATTAAACTGTAATTGGCTAACAACATCATTTCTAGCAACCCCCTTAAAATCGTACAAAAATTTAGCTCCCACCTGAAAAAACTGTACTCGGATACAAATGTAATCAATGAAAAGTAGGCGGACTCCTTTTATTCGCAACTCCATCTACCCCAAATGTCGGACTCCCAAAGATTGCAATTAGAATCACCTGTATCACATAATGAAGTAAGCAACGCGATAAAGGACCTTAAACTAAATAAAAGACCTGGACCCGACGGATTCACTGCTAAATATTACAAAACATTCACTGAACTCCTCTCACCAAGGCTAGCTGAGGCCTTTAATGACTTGCTAAACCGAAAATCCTTCCGACAGGAATCACTCATGGCCACAATCTGCATGATACCAAAACCACAAACCGATAACACCGCATGCGAAAACTTTCGTCCCATTTCAATGCTGAATACGGACATTAAACTTCTTGGTAAGATCTTGGCGGTGCGCCTAAACAGAATAATAGGCTCACTGGTCCATTGTGACCAGGTTGGCTTTATACCGAACCGACAAGCAGGTGACAATATTAGAAGGGCGTACTTGCTAGCTCATATAGCTAAGAAAAGGGGCATCCCAGCGTGCTTTCTGTCACTGGATATAAAACAAGCTTTCGACTCTATATCCTGGTCTTACCTAAAATATGCATTACAAAAATGGGGCTTTGGACCCAACTTCATGACATGGATAATGGATAATCCGAAGGCATACGTCAAATACGCAGGCTACAAGTCAGACCCATTTTCCATTGGCAGAGGCACAAGACAGGGATGCCCGCTTTCCCCTCTTTTGTTCGCCCTCCTCATAGAACCACTTGCGCATAAGATTAGGTCAGACCCCAAGATCTTAGGTATAGAGGTAGGGGGCCATAAGCATAAACTATGTATGTTCGCCGATGACATCCTCCTTTTTCTCGCGACCCCTCAGGTAACAGGCCCAAACCTAATGTCCCTACTAAAACATTATGCGTCTTTCTCAGGACTAGTTATAAACCCCAAAAAGAGCTTGGCTCTCAATATATAACTCTCAGCTTCAGACCTTAATGCAGCTAAATCTGGTCTTCCCTTTCAATGGTCAGATAAAAACATACCTAGGAATCCGCCTTACGGCTTCTTTCACAGAGATATTTACAGCCAACTACCCCACCCTTCTAAAAGAGATATCGAATCTTTTAAAATCCTGGTCTCATTTACCTTTATCTTGGCTTGGAAGAATTAACGCAATCAAGATGTCAATTCTGCCTAAACTCATTTACCTCTTTAGAGTTCTCCCAGCCCCAATCTCATCATACTACTTAAGGATTGTACAAAAAAGAGTTTTCAACTTTGTGTGGGGCTCTTCCTAACCAAGATTAAAACATCAAATCTTTTGCATCTCCCCAAAGTTAAAGGAGGACTGGGGCTACCCAACTTTTTGAACTATTATAGAGCTGCACAATTAGCCACGTTAGTAAAGTACCACACAACAAAGGAACCTCCCCTCTGGGTTTCGATTGAAGCGGTGGAATGCGACCCCATCCCGATTTCCAACATTATGTGGATCCCATCCAAATCACGCAAACATATCCATAACCCCATTCTTAAGCACTCTCTTTCCCTATGGGACAATTTAAAGATAAAGAACTCCCTTTTATCCTCCCATGTTCCACTCTTATCATTCTATAAAAATCCATCGTTCTACCCTGCTTGGATCTACCCCAACACCTTTAAAGAATGGGTGAAAAAGGACTGTACATGCCTGTATAAATTCTTGGATTCCTCTACATTTAGGTCCTTTCCGGATATATGCGAAATCTATAACATACCACAATCTGAAATATTTAGATACCTCCAAATTAAAAACTTTTTCAAACCTTATGCAGACTCCATCCCCAGCCCTCCCCGACTATCTTCCTTTGAAAAGCTCTGCAAAAGCACCCCTCCCTATAGAGGTTTGATCTCATCAATATACTCCCAGTTGTTGACTAACTCTATTACGGGGAAACTCCCCTATGTAAACAAATGGGAACTAGACCTGGATATTGAACTAGATCCAGAAGACTGGAATCAAATATGGACCAACACCAACATCTGCTTCAATAAATGTACTAGCTTGTGAAACTAACTATAAAGTTTTTACTAGATGGTACCTAGTTCCTACTAGGATTGCAAAATCTGTGCCAAACTACCCTGAACATTATTTCAGGGGCTGCTCATCTCCAGGAACATTCTTTCATATCTGGTGGTCGTGCCCTAAAGCACAGTTATTCTGGTCAGAAATTTTCACAGTAATCAGTCAACTATCGGGTAAGGGGATCCCATTGGACCCCAAAAGCGCATTATTAAACCTCAAACCCAAAAATGTCTCACATAAACAATTTAAACTATTAACACAGCTCTTTACAGCTGCGAAACAAACATTGGCAAAAGCATGGAAAACCCCTAATCTATCAATTAACGAAGTAACGAACAGAATGAACCTAGCTATGACTCACGCCAAAATGATGGCAATCGACATGGACGCGACCTCTGGATTCGAAAGAACCTGGAAACCGTGGTATGAATATGCAATACCCAATGAAATCAATGATATTGTATTATTACCATGGTAGCCCCGCCTGTTTAACAGTCTACCGCTTAGCGTATATTTGATATTGACAGCCAATTCCGGACCACTCCTGCAGACACCCCTTTCTCCCCTCCCCGCCCTCCTCCCCCCGCCTTGGGCTCTGACTATGAACCTCGTTATTATACATGTTCTTAGCATTGTTATAAGGTTGATTTTGGTTGAAACACTTACGTTGATGCATCAGGACTCTTGCCTAAACCACAGCCCTAAAACCATCTGGGCTGGTTGGAAGAAACGAAGCATCTTTAAATAAACTCCAGAAAATTGGTCTCTTAGTTATAACCTTATCTGTACTATTAATATGTCCATTGAAGCCACCAGACTCACCTGTTGTGAACTTACCACTTATGTAAACCAATAAATATTCTGTGTCTGTAATTAACTTATTTTATTTTGTTGAATTGTACATTTCTTTATCACCTCAATAAAGATATATTGACAAGGAAATGTTATTAATCTTTGTGCACATATTTACCCTCCTGACTGAGGCTCATAGGAACGGTCTCTTCCTCCTGCTCGTCTTCTCCTACAGCCGATACTCCAGCAGAAGTTTGGGGGGGGGGGTGCAGCTCCTCATCTTGCTCCTCAACAGGAGCTGGGGTTGGCGAGTGGGAGGGCCCTGGCTGCTCCTCCTCATCCCTCTCCTCCTCTTCTGCATCCTCCTCCTGCTCCTCCTCTTCATCCTCCTCCTCTACGGCCTGTCGCCTTGTGCTTTTGGGGCGCACAGCTGGTAGAGGAGCTCCTTATAATAACACAATGTTCATATATGTAAAAATGTTTTCTAATGACGTATGCAAATTCTGTGTACTCTACTGTATTGTATATGAATACAAATTAGTTAACCAATGGGACAATGTTATATTAAAGGGTCTTGTGGGCACTACAGGGGACTCAGCGTGAGCTGGGCTGCCACCATGGTAAAATGAGCTGTTTTTGTCTCCTTTGTTTTGTTCAGACGATCTCATGTTAAAAAAAGGGCCTGATGGAGCACACGGATTACTATGACAACCCAACGCCTAACACAGGAATTTAGTGGGAATCTATATATATAAAACTCAACGTGTGTGTGTATGTATGTATGTATGTATGTATGTATGTACCAGCATCACGTCCAAACGGCTAAAGATATTTACATGAAACTTGGCACACAGGTTACTTATATGTCAGCCACAAACATAGGATAGGTGGTTTAACCCTTACCCACCCCCATTTGCCATGGTCAGGGTTTTTCTTTAAAGTCCCATTCAACTCAATGGGAAATACATGTTACTTCATAACAGCTGTAGATATTTCGATAACACTTGGTCACATGTTACTTATACGTCCACTTAAAGTATAGGATCGTTAATTTATCCCTTAACTACCCCCATTTGTGAGGGTCGGGGTTTTTGTTTAAAGTCCCATGCAATGCAATGGGAAAAGTATGTTCCCACATAACTTCTGTGTTCCTGTCTGCTGTCCCATGTCTTTTTTCAACAGTACTATGAATACCTTGGCTGGTGGTGATATATGTTACCACAACATGGCGTCTGGGTTAACAACATCTGCCCTTACATTAATTACATATGACCTTATATAACTGTCACCAAAGGAGCTGTGGTGGCTCAACGCGATTGGCACTGCGCTGACAAGCCATTCACCTCTACAGCTAGGGGTTCGGATCCCGCTCTCGGCTACATGTGAATTGAGTTTGGTGGTCTCAGCCCGGCTCCCGGTGGGTGTGCTATGCGAGGTAAGCCTGCACTTAGTACGCCCACCCCCCTCCCACAAAAACCACCATACTTACACACGCACTCGAAATTGGGTTAAAATGCACACACTCTGACACTCTAAAAAGAGAGGCGAAGGACTAACGGGGCTGGTTGAGCGGGCAAATCCTCTCACTCCCTTATAGGGAGTCCCTCTGCCCCGTTGGGCTTCAAAGCGGAGCAGGTAGGACGGGCTGTGTGGGAGGACCCCCTCACACCCACCATTGCCACCTGGGGCATGGAGAAAGGTGGCAGATTGCCTCTGGGGCTCAACTCCTGCAGTCCGGCTCCTCTCTCGAGTACACGCACAAAATACACTTTAGAAAAAAAAAAATACATAACTGTCACCAATAACTTACCTGGATGATATTCATCCCGTATACGTTTGTTCTGGTCCATGTGGCGCCTCTTCAGGTCCGACCATTTTTTTAATATGGCCATGCGGTCGTGTGTGCAGCCCTGTTGGTCGCGTAAGTCCTGCATTAGGGAGCTGATCACTTTTTTTTTTTCGGCTGCCTCCGCAGCTGATCGTAGCCCTTTTGCAGGAACCTCTGCAAGATGAAGAACAAAGTATATTATAATACTTTTGTTTAAACCCTTATGGATATATGACGGAAATCTATGGTATTCAACAATTGGAAGCATTCTCGCCTTATTAATCAATGACAGGGGTAACATGACAGATTTTATATCTTGCCATTTTGCTCGCCACCTAATTTTGTATATATGAGTAAAACACAGGATACACGTATAGGGGAGAAATGCGTTGCTATTCATCTGACCGCTATAATTATTTTTGGACACTTATAATGTACAATAGATTTTTTTTTTTCATCCCTATCTTTATATAGGAACAATAATATGTTTGTTTCTTTTGACTTTTTGATGAATTAATTTTGAATAAATAATGGAGTTGATGTTATTTAAACACCATGTAGCTCACCGTCACCAGCTGTACAACAATTATACTTTAACTCCCAGCATGCCTGGACAGTTAATGGCTGTCCGGTAATACTGGGGAGTTGTTTTGCAACAGCTGTAGGCTCCTTGTGGAGGGGAGGGTGGCTATGTAGGGGTATGTGTATATGTTTTGTTTTTTAATTTATATTTAGTGTGGTGTAGTGTTTTTAAGGTACAGTCAGAGGGGCGTGGTGTTCACAGTAGTTTCCCGCTGAGGGTTTGAGCTGCAGCGCCAAATTTTCTTCAGCTAGAAGCACACTGTAAGCCCCAGCCCATGTGAATGTACCCTGTACATTCACATTGGGGGAGAGGGGGGGGGGTTATTGCAGCCAGTTGCATGCAGGGAGTTGTAGTTTTGCAACAGCTGGAGGCAGAATGGTTGTAAAACACTGCGAGTTTGTTACCTAACTCAGGGTTTCAAGACCAGTCCACCTCCAGCTGTTGCAAAACTACTACTCCCATCAGCCATGGTCTGTCAGTGCATGGTAAGAATTTTACTTTTGCTGCATCTAGGGTGCCACAGTTTAGAGACCCGTGTATAGTGGTCTGAAAAATGTGGGCCTGCAGAACTTGCAAAACTAGAAGTGCCAGCATGCCCAGGCATGCTGGAAGTTGTAGTTCTGCAACATCTAAAGGGCAATATGTATTCGAACGTCCTTGGGCCTTAAGGACCCTGAAGTTAGGACGTTCGCATACGTCCTATGTCCACAACATGTTAAATTAATTATGCTAAATAGCAAGGAAAGTGCCTAAATACACATTTACCAACCAGGGTGTCTGCAGCTGTGCAGGCATGCTGGGAGTTGTAGTTTTGCAACAGCAGGAGACACAATGTTTGGGAAATACTAATATCTGATCTTATATACTAACTTTTAAACTAGTCTAAAATGCAGTTAAAGATAATGAAATAACAGTGGTGAAAATACTTACACTAATCAGCATCTTTTCCTCACTGGGTGTAAAACTGCTTCCAACCATTTTCACTTCCAAGGACTGGGCAGCACAAAATTGCGATGCGAAAATCAACTGGCAAGGATATAGGAAATGGTCGCGTGTTGGTCGCATGTTGTTCGCGCGTTTGCGCATGCGCGAACGAGAATTTCGCAATAAATATTGCAATCGCATTAGCGAAATTTCACAATATTGTTTTTTCGCTAAAATATCACGAATATTCGATTTTAGCGAATATTTCTCGAATATTTTACTATATATTTGTGATATATCACGAAATCGAATATGGCGTATTCCGCTCAACACTACTTACCAACTTTCTCCTGGACATGGAGCAGAGAAGCGGTAAAGCGGACGCTGGCGCTGGCGGCCTCGTGTGGGGAGGGGGAGAGGGAGACCCGGCCTCACAGTCTCCTAACCTCCAAGACAATCGTGAGTACAACCCCCCCTTATCAAAGGCAGATCTTGATGAAAGCCTCACATCTATTTTTAACAAATTAGTTGAAAAGATTGAAAAGGAAGTGCACAACTCCACCGCTGCTCTCTCCCATGAGATTGCTAATATAGGCACCCGCACAGATCTCCTTGAGACCAAGCATGATGAGCTTTCACTCGAAATCGAAGATTTAGACAACAGAAATCGCCGTCAAAATATTAGGATACGTGGCGTCCCAGAGACAGTCACTGAATTAATGCCTGCAGTGTCAAAAATCTTCCATAACCTTCTCCCAGACAAACCTGTAACAGCATATACCTGCGACAGGATTCACAGAGCCCTCCGCCCAAAACCCACTCCAGACAACCCCCCCAGGGATATCATCATGTGTATGAAGGATTTTTTGGTGAAGGAGGAGATAATGAGGGCATCCAGGAATACTCCTACCATCTCATTTGAAGGCAAAAAAATCCAGATTTATCCTGACATCTCACCTGCCACGTTAGACAGGAGACGCAGGATGAAAGAGGTCACCTCTGTATTACAAGCTGCCAGAATAAGGTACCGTTGGGGTTTCCCATTCAAGCTTACCATCCCACACAATGGCTCTACCTACACTGTCTTCAAAATAATTGAGGGCAAGGAGCTCCTGATTAAACTGGGCCTACTACCACAGGAGCCTCAGGGTCGTCCTCCTCCCACACCAAGACCCTCACCAATATGGTCTACCCCCTCCACTAGACGTGACCAGAGGAATCAGAGGAGACTATTCAATTTCTTCCAGAATCAACCCAACTGACATTCCTTGTGCACTATTAGACTTTCTCCATGCCCTGCATGTTTATTCATGTCCCTAAAGATTGCTCCCTCTCCTGGACAAGGACATGGACATTTCTCCAAGCAACATTCAAGTCATATCCAGGGGCGGACTGACCATTAGGGCACTCGGGCACCGACTGAGGGCCCGTGGCCAGTAGGGGGCCCCGTGAGCAGGGACAGTCACACTCTGAGTAGGTGTTCTGTTAGAGCTCAAACACGGGTTTGTCAGTAGCAGTGTCATTGCTTCCAAATACATATACTGCCTGGCGGTGTATGTATTTAGAAGTTCTGAGTCTTCTTTCTGTCTTACCCCCTCAGTGTTCTCCTGCACACTCGCTCCGTGTTCCCCTCATTCAGATCCCCCCCTTCAGTGCCGTGCGATGGGAGAACCCGGAGGAGGGTCATAGCTACTGCCGACTACTGCACGCTGAATGCAGATAGGGAGCTGAGCTGAGTGAGTGAGGAAAGTTTTGTGCAGGTAAGCTGCTGCAGTGCCAGTGCACACAATACAAAGTTTCATGTCAGGACTCAGAGTAAATGTTTGTGGCAACATGCGAAGGGTTAAGTGACAAAGGAGGGTTAAAATAGCAGGCAAGTGTGTGTAAGAGCTGACAGAGTTTGCAGCACCCCTCCCCTAGCTGACAGACATCGGGACAGATATCTCCTAAGCAGGTACAGAGCACTAATCACTATCTATCTTCATAAACATCCCCCTATCACTCTGTGTATGTCCCACATAATGAGAAGTTCATTTATGGCCTTTCCATTTAACCCTGTGTTCTGCACACCCTGTACAGTGAAGTGTACACTCACCACAAACTCTACACTCCATATATAAAACAACATGCCTCAATAAACATATCAGAGCACAGTGTTCATGGCTATTTGCATGTTACTGTAAGAAGTGATGAACACTGATCATTTAGAGAATCAGGTATGTTTATGGAGAATTTATATTTTTTATGTGCCAAGGCCCCTTTCACATAGGCTTTCCGATTAGGTGTGCCTGTCTGTTTTTCAGATGGACCCGATTGGATCCTCCAGTGTTCCCTATGGTGCGGCAGATGTCAGCGGTGACATGTCCGCTTACATCTGCTATCCAATCTGATCCTGTCCGCCAAATCAGTGGTCGTATTTTCCATCTGTCTGGCGGATGAGATGGAAATGGACAGGCAGTCCTCAGAGGAGAGCGGGACAGACAGGTCCGTCTCTGCACAGTGAGTAGTGAATGATCTGTCATCCGTTTGCTCAGCGGATCAATCCCCCGCTGAGCAACGCGGAGCCCATCAAAACGAACGTGCCCCGTGTGAAAGGGGCCTTACAGTTAGGGTTGGTTCACACCTGCAGGGGGCAACCAAGCATAGGCATGTTTTTCACATAATATCACGTGTAGAGCAGCCCATTCATTTCAATGGGCTACCCTACACGCAAGCAACATGGAAAAGTCATGAAAGAGTCCAGTTTGATGGGCACGTTTGCAGATGCATGGGAGTGTCATTAACAATTAATAGAACTGCTGTGCATCTGCTAAAGGGCAGCTCATTTCTGTGCATGTTGGGAAAGCATACGCACTTGTATACATTCCCCACATTTATAGATCTGAACTTATATCACCCCCAGGCCACTCCATACATCCCAGCTGACAGACATCACTTTGAGCTACTTCCTACCCCCCAGCTGTGTGACATTATTCCAAGGTCACTTTTCATTCTATACCTTCCCAACATCGCTCCCCAGTCACCCCACAGACACTGCCACTGAAATCAATGCCTAAAAACGAACTCACCCCTACCAACTGTCTCACAACTCCATCCCTTGTGCAGTTATTCCCGAAAGGGGGATCATGTGTGGATAGAGCGGATGGGGGAAATAACTGGAACCGATCTTTTGTGGCTTTCACTGCAGCAGTTGAAAGATTGATTCAATTATTTCCCCCACTCACTGCACTAATCTGGATTTCTCTCACTGCCTGAACCCCTCCCTTGCAGCATTGCCAGCCTCTCTCTTTTTCTCTCCCACCAGCAGTAGTTGTGGGCACATAGGGGAATCTGTCAGGATGAAGAGTGGGGAAGGTGCCTGTAAATATGTCATTTACCAGCCCCTTTATTTTCTAAGTTAACACAGTGAGTGATGGATATTGTATTTATTCATAACTGAGCATAGTAAACTATGTTTACTATGCTTCAGTTTATGAACGGGCAATAGTCTCTGTCTCCTGATCATTCATTTTCAGTGCAACAAAGGCTGCAGAGAAAGGGACTGTGGAATATCTGTTCTTAATACCTGGCTCTGTCTCAAAAGTGAGACTTCAGGGGGTCCGTTTAGACCCTGATATCTAACCAAAGCCCCCCTCCCCCAACAGAGTTATAAAATCTGACTTGAAGTAGTAGTAGTAAACTCTGTACTACCACTTGTACCTACAGTTAATCCTATAATAAAGTCTCCTGCCACTCTGCATGTTACCAAGCTAGGTGCCTCTCCACGAGGCCTTGCCACATTAATGTTGCATCAGAAAGATGGCTGCCGTGTGGTGGCCATCTTTAAACCTGGGGGCCTTAATGATTCCCTAGTGCCCGGGGGCCCCATGAGTTGTCAGTCCGTCCCTGGTCATATCCTCTCATTATAATCTTGAAGATACTCTCGCTCTTTTCACAGTATCCATTTACAATCATTTCCATTGTTGTGTTGGCTGCCTCTACCTTTTCTCTCTTTTTTTTTCACTTATTTGGTATAATATAATTGTATGTTACAATTTTTTACACTTTGGAGTAGCGCAATATATCTTTATATAATACTCTCGCTCTTTTCCCTGAGGAACTCCCCACTATTTACCAGTTGTGTGGACCTTGCTGTTAAGTTGCTTTGCCACCCTTTTTAGGCATTAGAGTTTTAAGAAGATTATTTACAAATGTTACTGATGTTGGCTGTTCATATATGCGCCTCCTACAGGCCATCCTTTTGTAATTTCTCATATGAACACCATGCACCAAACTTGACTCACTCATTTGAAATTATATTTTTTCTCTTTTTTTTTTTCTCTTGCTATGTATGTTATTATATCTTTAATTGCACTAATGACTGGGAACATCCGCCGTTGTTAGATTGACCCCACTCCTGCTTGCAGGCTCTGAAGTGCTACTGGGCCAATGTTGTTCGCTATGAACCTGCAGCAGGACAAGGACTTTTTGTGGGGTCCTTTATTTTTTATTTTTCTTTGTTCTCTACATTTTTGGTCTGACAGGTATATTCCTGTCCCAGTGTTGCTGGTACACACCAACATAACCACTTTCAACTCACTTTTGGCCCTCGTGGCCTGTTGGTACATAACAATTACCAATTGTCATATTTTGATATGTATTACTTTTAAAGGTATTTTCAATTTTTTAAGTCTATGTCCTCTTTGCTATTAGAAATGGAGACATTTTTTTGTATACTCTTCATGGTAGCGGACTCCTATTGATATCCCTTTCCCCCTCTATGTCGTACATCATACTGAATTGCACTAGAATAATACCCCCTTTCACTACTACTACACTAGAAGTTTTATGGTGGTTTGTTCTGCTGATAGCACGATTTAATCCTCAAGATGGGTCTTAAAATAATTTCTCATAACACAAATGGTTTCAACTCCCCCAATAAACGTAAGAAAGCATTCCAACAGTATAAGAGACTGGGAGCGGATATTATCATGCTCCAAGAAACACATTTTGCCACATCTAATCACCCTAAGTATTTCCACAAATCATACAACCAAGTTTACTTTACCACATTCACTAGGGGGTCGCCATTTTTATCCACAACTCTCTAATCTTCAATATCCACAACATCTTTAAAGACCCAGACAGCCGATACATCATTCTCAAAGGGTACATTAATAATCGGGCCATCACCATTGCCTCGGTCTATGCCCCAAACGATTCCCATACCTCCTTCTTCACCAAATTTTTTGAATCCATAGATAAATATCACTCCCCTCACTTGGTGATTGGAGGAGATTTTAATTTGGCCGCTCATCCAGTTTTGGATAGAAGTAAAACCTCTCCTCACACCAAATCCTTCTCCAAGACCATCAACCGCCTCATCAACAAGCTACAGCTGATGGACTCATGGAGAGCCCATAATACGGGTATTAAAGCATACACCCACTATTCACACCCACACGATTGCTATGCCAGGTTGGACTACCTATACTGCACCCCAATTCTTATGGCTAACTCCACTAAGTCACAAATTCACCCATGCCCCTGGTCTGATCACAACATTGTAACGTTTGATACTTCCTATATAGGTCTTGTCCCCTCTCCCTATAACTGGCGTCTCAATGAATCCCTGCTTACTGACCCGGTTAATATCTCAACTATTTCCACACATTTAGACAACTACTTCACAGAAAATGTAAATGAGGACACATTGCCCACCTCGGTATGGGTTGCCCACAAAGCGGTCCTGAGAGGTCATATTATCAATTTAGCAGCAACAAAAAACAAGGAAAGACAAGCTAACATTAAACGCCTTACCAATGACTTACACCATCTATATAATAAACTACAACATACCACAACCCATATTATCACCCAGCAGATTCATGAAAAACGCAAAGCTCTAGATCTGATATTGTCAGCTAATACAGAAAAATCCCTTAGATTTTCCAAGGCCAAGTTTATGCTACACAACAACACTACCTCAACGATGTTCGCTAGGAAACTTAATCAGGACTGTAAGCCCACACATATCTACAAACTCAGAGACAGCAAAGGCGATCTAGTTACTCACCCACAAGAGGTTTTGAAGATCTTCACCTCTTTCTATAAAGACCTTATGTCCGGCCCTAAAAATGCTCCGAGCAACACTTCTAAATCTTGGCTGGAGGCATTAAATCTTCCTTCCCTTACTCAACAACAAACTGATTCCCTCAATTCTCCTTGTACAGTTGAGGAAATTACTCAAATCATAAAATCCCTCAAATCCTCTACTGCCCCCGGCCCTGATGGTTACACATCATCGTATTACAAAAAATTTGCCCCATTAGTAGCCCCCAACCTAATGAAACTATTTAACTACATTCTAGAGGGCAACAACTTCCCTAACGAAAAGTTATTAGCAAATCTCTCTCTTATCCCCAAACCTGGTAAGGATCATACCCTCCCTCAGAATTTCCGCCCGATTTCAGTATTGAATAATGACCTCAAGATCTTCGGTCGAATTCTCGCCGACAGACTTGCTAAGGTCATTTCACCCCTCATACATATAGATCAATCAGGCTTCATCCCCAACAGACAGATTACAGACAACATCAGACTAGTAACCAACATCATACAAGATGCCAATCTTCACTCACGTCAGACATGCCTACTTAGCCTAGATATACACAAGGCATTTGATAGTGTCAGCTGGTCATACCTGAATCATCTTTTACCCAGGTTTGGGATCTCAGGCAAATTCTTACAAGGCTTTAATGCCTTATATCAAGCCCCCACAAACCCGCATTAAAATTCCTGGGTACAACTCAGATTTTTTTTCCCTGGGTAGAGGAACTAGGCAGGGTTGTCCCTTGTCCCCACTCTTGTTCGCTCTGACCATTGAGCCACTGGCCCAAGCCATAAGAACTAACACTGATATCAGGGGATACCACAAAGATCTAGCAGAATATAAAATCAGCTTATACGCTGATGATGCACTACTTTATCTTACAAATCTGCTTACTTCTGTCCCGGTTCTTCTTAAAGAATTGAACCATTTTCATGATATTTCGGGACTCAAGATCAATTTAAATAAATGCTCTGCCCTACCCATAAACATCCCGCAGAATACCCTTAACCAGCTCCAACTCAACTTCCCCTTTAACTGGAACTCCTGCTCGATTAAATACCTAGGTGTCAATATCACTCCTAATCACAAGGGATTATTTAATGCCAATTACATCCCCCTCTTCTCTCAAATCAGCTCACTTCTTAATACCTGGTCTACATACCACATATCCTTCCTTGGCAGAATCTGTGCAATCAAAATGAACATCATCCCGAAGCTCCTATATTATTTCCGTTCTCTCCCAGTCAATATCTCCAAATCTAAACTAGACTCCATTCAAAGGCTTATTAATAAGTTTATCTGGTCAGATAAAAAACCTAGATATAGCTACGCCTTAATGCATAGGCCCCGATCCAAGGGTGGATTGGGCCTCCCTAACATTTGGAAATATTTCTTAGCTGCTAGACTCTCCCAAATGTCACAGTGGTTCCCATTTCATCTTCAAGGGATTTTGTGGTCCAATTATGTCCTCTACCGAGGTCTCATTAAACACAATATAATAGTAGCTCATCTATTTCAATTATGGCTCAAAATTAAAGATACATATCTGTTGGCGTCACCTATCTCACCACTGACCTCATTTCTGGGAGACCCCAGACTAGCTTCTGCATATAACGATAGAGCCTAATTTTCCTGTTGGGTGCACTCCAATATCACCACACTAGGCTCACTACAATATAAATGGAAATTTAAACCCTTTGATTTCCTCCAAAGAGCAAATAATTTCCCGTCCACAGAACTTGAGAGATACCTGCAGATTAAAGCCTTTTTTTCCACTCATTTCTCTCTCTCCACTCAACCAATCAACACACTATTTGAGAGAATATGCCTTTCTTCCTCTAGAGATAAGGGTATGATCTCTAAACTGTATCACTCCCTTAATGACTTCTCTACCCCTGATAAATCAAAACCAATGCTGCAATGGGAATCTGATTTAGGACTCACTCTCCCCCCTGACACCTGGTATTCCATGTCAGAGAACCTTCGGAAGAGCAATAGGGCAATCTCCTTTAGAGAGACGCCATTGAAACTATTTTCCCGTTGGTACCTTACTCCTTCCAGAATCCACTCCTTCTATCCAATTATCCCTCCTGACTGCTTTAGAGGCTGCCGGGTGGAGGGTACACTATTACACATTTTTTGGAGCTGCCCTCACCTAGCCCAAATTTCAGCGGATGCTTCAGATAGGTTTGAAAGATCCTCTAAGCACAAATTTACTCTTACCCCCCAGGTTTGCTTATTGTATGCCAACATTCCAAACGTCCCCCCCCCCCTGCAACAGGCTGTTTCATTCGCTATGTAGCTCCATCCAATGGATGATAGCTCTCAACTGGAGATCGAATACGGTATTATGGTCGCAGGTTTTGGACAGGATGGAAATGCTAAAACTCTGACAGGATCTACCACACCCTTAATGATACCCTGCATATATTTAACGCCAAATGGTCTTATAGCACAATAGCACAATAAATCCACTATCATCCACATTTTCCATTATTCAATAATTGCTCATAATATATTTGTACTTATAAAGATGCACTACCTCATATACCTTTATATCTTGTTTCTACTACTGTATTCTATATATATGACTTTCAGGTTTTGTACTACTGTTTATATTTGTACGATTCAAATACTTCAATAAAAAACTTTTGTAAACAAAAAAAGAAAGACAATTCTTTTTACCGTCTGAATGTAGCACTCTGCACTTCTACGATCTCCCTAAAATCCACAAATCTCTTACTGACCCCCCTGGGCGACCCATTGTAGCCAGCACTAACAGTTTCCTTAGTGGGCTCTCCACATACATTGACTTCAATGTTACAACCCTTGGTTACACAATTACCTTCCTATATCAAGGATTCTAATGAAGTCATTGATGCCCTTCAATAATATTCATGGCAACCTAGCTACCTGTGGGCCTCTTTGGATGTTGCCTCACTGTACACCTCTATTCCCCACGATGTGGGGATTAGGGCTGTTCAACACTTTCTGATGAAAGGTGGTGAGTTCAACTCACATCAATCTCAATTTTTGTTAGAGGCTATTGCATTTTGCTTAAAGCATAATTATTTCACTTTCTGTGATCAATTCTACGTACAACAGAGAGGGACAGCCATGGGAGCAAATTTTGCTCCGGTTTATGCACACCTCACTATGGGCCACTGGGAGAAGGAGAACATCTGGCGGAATAACCCTTTCACTGAGCACATAGTCTTCTATGAAAGATACATTGATGACGTTGTGCTCATTTGGAGTGGGACTTCAGAGGCCTTCTCCTCTTTTGTGGCCCATTGTAATAATAACACCTTTAGTTTGACATTCACCCATGTACTGGACCCTCACCAATTAGTGTTTCTGGATTTAGTGTTAACTAATGAGTCAGGTAGGATAATAACAAAAAAACATACAAAAGCAACGGATGGGAATTCTTATCTTCATTTCAATAGTTGTCATCATCCAGTTTGGAAAAAGAATATTCCAAAAGGTCAGTTCAATACATTAAAGAGAAATTGTACTAAAAAGGAGGATTATGTCGAACAAAGTGGGCTGATGCAGAAAAAGTTCGAAGAAAAAGGATATCCCGAGAACTTATTAATCACTTAACGCCCGGACCATATTGCTGGTCAAAGACCAGAGCACTTTTTGTGATTTGGCACTGCGTCGCTTTAACTGACAATTGCGCGGTCGTGCAAAATGGCTCCCAAACCAAATTGGCGTCCTTTTTTTCCCACAAATAGAGCTTTCTTTTGGTGGTATTTGATCATCTCTGCGGTTTTTATTTTTTGCGCTATAAACAAAAATAGACACGGGTGAAACCCCGAATCGAACGTGACGGTCGCCCCATACACATATACCAAGATCTATCGGCAATCACCCTTCGCCACCGCAGGGACCTGCGCCCATTGCTCGACGCCCTCCGTGCGAAGGGGATACAGTATAGGTGGAAGTTTCCGTTCGCCCTCTCAGCTACACACCTCGGGCGTACGGCCCTCCTACGGGTCCCGGAAGAACTAGACGAGTTCTGCAGGAGTATGGATATCCCCTACACTGACCTGCCAATCTGGTATGCCGAACTTGAAGTGCCACACCTCCTCAGCCATCCTCCCCGGGAAGAACCGATGGACGCATAGGCATCCCGCTATAGAAGAAGGCGCTCCCCATCTACCACCAGAGCGGCTCCGACACCCTCGCCTGGGCACCATCCTCTCAGCCCACAGGCAGCTCCACAACCTCGCAGGGCACGCCGGGACCACTGACGACCGCCCTGGCAATGTCATCACCCAGACGGATCTGCACAGTTAAGTTCTTACTCTTCTCTTCACCCCCCGCTATGACTCCCCCACGCCTCACCCCTTTCTGGCTCATTACCCTAATTGCCCCGCTGCCCCGTCCTATACTCTGGCGATGTTGTCTATGCGAGCTCCCATCAGTTGATGCCTGACTCCCCATGCTAGAAAGCGACGGATAGATACTAGGCTCGCTCGCGCCAGATCCACCGTGCCCGTGAGAAACACTGCTGTACCCTTGCTCCCTCACGAACCCAGGTGTCTGCTACGGGACCTCCCGACTCTTTCTTTGTGTGACCACCTCAAACCGCCCATTCAATGCCAAGACCTGCAAGCTCCTGGATGTTGCTTCCACTGGCTGAAAGACTATGTTTACGGTCTTCCCTACTGAACAGTTCTCCCCCAGGTGCCCCCCTCTGAGGCCTGACAATTGTTCCTACCGTGTTTGCCTTATTGAAAATTCCTGTCGGGTCCTACTATCACAGGGTGACTTCATGCGGACTTGCTGTCTATGCTGTGTAACCCTCATGTACTGATTTCCTACTGCAATAAGCTTCAGGGAGGCAGACTCAAGGTACCTTACACACCGTATTGCTTATACTATAACGATGCCTGTTTTGTTTCTTTAATGTTTCTCATTTCAGGCTGCTTATGACTCGGGTCTGGCTATTTGTGCAGAGATCTCTGTGTATGTCCTCTCCCGGGCTATAGAACATCTTACTGCCCTATAGAATGTGTCTCGCCGCTCCTCACTGCGGGTCTCCTCCTTTGTCCACGCCTCCTTAACCCATTAACTGTCTGTAGGACTAGTCTCAGCAGCTCCCGCCCTGCTTGACAACACCAGGGTTGACACTGGCCTGGAGGACAAGGGTCTCATCCTTCATCTCACGTTCTTCCTTTACTTTTGCTAATACCTGCAGGCTGGGAACACCCCTGATTGGTAAGCACACTCACCTCACCCGCTCCTCCCACCCAACGATGCCCCGTAGCTAAAGGCCTTCCCCAATCAGCACGTCCCCAATAGACAGCAGCCTCACTTCCTTTTACCTCTGATCATGCTAACACGGGGTGCATGGTACACCCTGTATGACTTATCATATCTGTGCTATCCGCGGCTCCCTTTTTTTTTTTATTCTTTTTTTTTCCTCCCCCCCCCTCCCCGCCAGTTACGCTTATCTATGTTCACTGTCGGACCTCTGGGTTTTCTGGCACTGGTTTGAAAAATGTTATGATGTTAAGATGTTGCATTTGATATCTCTAACTGTTAAACAATGTTATTGTTTTTGTTTATTTCACACAGTATTTGTCTACCCTCTATAACTGCCCCTCAGCATGGATTGTCACGCACCTCCTATTAATGACAATCCTATGCGACTCCCGTTGCCCCTACCCTGGTATATTACCTCCATGGGATTGCTCCGTAAGCTCTCCCATATATAGACACACTTACGACTATCCGTCGCGACCGGTCGTTTCGACTCGACTTTCCTGCAGAGGCGACACTCCCTACTCTGACAATGATTATCTCCATCACTACATACAAGACGGCTGTCGGTTCGACAGCCCTACTCACGGATCCTTCCTTCTAGACATTCTCAACCCCACCACAGTGGTCCTCCATGGTTTCCTTTGACACTCGTCTTTGGACATTCCTCACGCCACTGACACTTGCCGGTGCTCCAGTGCCAGCGGGAGATTACGTTACGAAAGTAGCAAGGAGCTCCTTGCATTTCACCGGAATACCATCCTTTTCCAAAACGCGGACTCTCTCTACAGTAAATTCACGTTCTGACCTCTTCCCTGCATTCTTACCCCTGCCCCACTAAAGTTGTCACTGACCACCACGTTCCTATTTGCGGTACCCTTACCTACCCAGAGTCCCGCATGCACACTCCTGCCCGCAGGTACACCGCAGCTCTCGGAACCTTAGATTGCTAGTCTTACCTCCCTGCTAGCTTCTGATCGGATGGCTCCAATGTCATCTAAATCTCATCTCTCTTAACGCTCGGGGCCTCAACTCCCCGGAGCGGCGATCGCAACTCCTCAATGTCATGCACCACGGCAGAGCAGACATTTTTTTCGTCCAGGAGACGCACTTCCGCACGGTTGCTACGCCGAAATTAAAAAATTACTACTACCCCACAGTCTTTCACGCCACCACCCCAACTTCTAAATTCAAGGGAGTTTCCACCCTTATAGCGAAAAATTGCCCTTTCAAACTAAAGGATTCATTGTCAGGTGAGAATGGGAGGTACATTTTCCTGAAAGGAACGCTTTATGGACGGACTGTCACCCTAGCCAACATATACTCCCCAAATTCCGGTCAGGTCCCCTTCTTCAAAGACATCACATCTGTCCTCACAACTTTCCATGAGGGAATGCTCATCAGCGGCGGGGATTTTAACGTCCCCCTTGACCCTATCCATGACACCTCCAACGGGGTGACATCACTCACCTATGCCTCCCTTAAATCAATTAAGACCCAGCTCCAAACACTGCTTCTCCATGACTCCTGGCGCACCTTGAACCCCACAGGTAGAGACTTTACGTTTTACTCGGCCCCGCAAAATAAATATTTAAGGATTGACTACTTCTTCTTGTCACAGACCGATCTCCCTGTCCTGAGCGGCTCCTCTATTGACCCTCTGTTCCTCTCTGACCACCACCCGATCTCCATGACCTTGACCCTCCCCGAAATACGCCAATCGACGTTCTCCTGGAAATTAGACCCCTCCCTGCTTACAGACCCAGTGATGGTAGCTGACATTGAACACCGCTTGACACAATATTTCCTAGAAAACAAACCGACAGACACCTCACCTATCACAACATGGGAGGCGCACAAATGCGTAATCCGAGGGGTCCTGATGGCGGCAGCTGCTAAACGTAAACGCGAACATCGTAAGCACTTCTCAGACCTCACAGATAGGATACACAGGCTTGAAAGGTCACACAAACATTCGTTGGCAGCGTCCACCCTCCAACCGCTCCTGGTCGCGCGGCAGGAATTGCTAGAATTACTTAACAAACAAATTAAGTGTAAATAAAGCGGGGCAACTATTGGCCAAATCGCTACAGGCCAAGAAAGCTTCCAATACGATACATTCGGTGACAGACTCGAAGGGCAGAAAGATTTCCTCCCCTCCAGACATAGCGAGACAATTCGTAGACTATTACTCCAAATTATACAATTTACATCCCACTGACTCCTCCTCCGATGCGGAAACCAGGAGAGAGGCAATACAATCTTTCCTGTCAGAACATAGTCCCGGACCTATCTCACCCTCCCAAGCCAAAGACCTGGACTCCCCCCTGACGGCGACCGAAGCGATGACGGCCCTTCAACAAATGAAACCGGGTAAAAGCCCGGGCCCTGACGGACTGACCATGAGCTACTACAAATCTTTCGCACAGCTCCCAATCCCACACTTTACCTCTGCATTCAACTCCCTGGACCCCTCCACATCCCCCTTACCCCGAGACCTGCTTTCGGCCCACATTGCCGTAATACCTAAACCAGACAAGGATCCTTCTTTGGTCATGAATTATAGGCCTATTTCGCTCCTGAACGTTGACCTGAAATGGTATGCTAAGATACTTGCGAACCGTCTTCTACCCCTCCTACCGCAGCTGGTGGACCTAGACCAAGTGGGGCTCATTCCTGGCAGGGAAGCCAGGGACAACACCCTTAAAGCCATGGAAAAAGAGGGGAGAAGGAAGTGGGATTTTCAAAACGGTGCTATTAGCAAAAGATTATTATTGTCAGCAAGAGAAAGAAAACATTGTACAAACCAGGAAGTACAAAAGTAAAAAATATTATTTAATAAATATATATACATCAATACAATAATTATTCACAGAAAAGAAAGAAGTTCTATGAATATTAAAACAGACAAATGATCGGTCAGAGGTAAGTAAAATCAGGTTTGAGCCAACAGTTGATTGTTGTATCCCGACAGTTTCGCTTATAATAAGCTTCCTCAGGGGTAGATGGTAACAATCACGGCTTTTAAATTGATTAAACTACAAAAGTGTAGAAAAACATCATTGTTAATTTTATACATACAAAAAATGTAGGTACAAAATATGCATATACATATTGTCTTAGAAATATTAATTTTGCACGTACATAATTAATATTAGCTATAAAAACCTTCTTGTCTATATAGAAATTAAAGCAAACGATAGGGGTGTGAAAAAGAGAAAAAGGATTACATTTATTGATACATAGAAGAAGCTTATCTCAATCTGATATTCGTAACTATTAACATAACAGATATCACCTCTAAAACCAAGATGGTTTCAATGTTACACAATTATACAAATGATAAAATATTGCTTCAATGGACACATCAGTATTTATAGGAAAGGAAAAATCACAGAGATGAAGAAAAGTAATGATTAGAAATTACCCAATGTCCCTAGGTGAGGTTACAGGAATAGTGTTGCCAGATTACAAAGATAACTAAGGCCTAACTCAGATATGGTTACTACGGACATTCATGGACTCCTAATATACTTTTAGGCAAAATCTTAAGATAAAAGGAAAGTATGAGAGAGAGAGAGAGAGAGAGAGAGAGAGAGAGAGAGAGAGAAAGGGAAAGAGAGAGGCAGAGGGGCAGAGAGGCAGAGAGACAGAGGGAGGGAGAGACAGACAGAGGGGGAGAGAGACAGGGAGACAGGGAGAGAGGGGGAGAGGGTACTTTACCAGGCGGTGGTCTACATCAGGACATCCTACACTGCTGATCTCTCCATCAGGACTGACTTGCCTGTCTTTTATGCCCCTGAGCCTATAATCTTTCCCTCTAAAAAACTCAAGTTCCCTAGGATTTGATCATAAGGACCCCCAACCGGTAATTTCCTGCTGTCACATATCTATGCCAAGGGATGTTTAGGAGTTTACATATCCATGCATTAATTGACCCCTACCAACTTTCCTTGTGATCACTCATTTACCTGTGTATTCCCATACTTGCATATGACACCTGGCCAGCCTGATGTCTAATTAACACAGTAATGTGTTTTGTTCAATCAGACAGGAGGATGGCAGGAAATTCTGTAAACACATACTATTGTCTAATTAACCTAATGTGTTTTGTTCAATCAGACATCAAAAGACAGGAAATTCTGTTAATACAATGAGGGGACATCTACTATGAGAAAGAAATTGTTACTATGAAATGGTATGCCGCTATCGTCTCACCACGCATATCACAAATATAGGGGTACCAAGATGCAGAGATATATACAGACATATATATAAACGTATACATATATATATATATACATATATATAGATATATACATATATATATATACACATACATACACACATCAATCAGGGGCATGATAGTTGAATTCAGGATATAAGTATGAAGATCAATCTCTCCACCACAGTCCCCCCTGAAGTTCCTTCTGGAACTTATGTCCTTCTTCTATGATCCAGTATCCACTCACAATGGCCCAGAACCCCGACCCTTCCCCCCACCATCACTGCGGCCTCTTCCTTTCTTGAACTCGCCGTAACTCATCAATGTAGACTTGAGACAGTCCTGGTGCCTTTGAGGCTTCAGATCCAAACCATGAGTGTCTGTACTGCAATGTTTCATCACCCCTCTGCATTGGAGGAGTGGAACTCCAACATTGATGGCGGGATCCTTACATATTTAGTCCTGTATCCTGGAAATATGGTGTTATAATTGTCACAATTGGATCAGACCGCGAGACAGCACTTTTTCAGCATGATGAAGGAAAGTTCAGGAGAGTCTTCTCCGTGGCACGTTTGTCTCAAAAAATAATGACTTGGTTTTCGTTGCTTCTTCACAGTTTCTGGAGGAATGTCAGATAGGAGCAGTGGGGTGGCTATAAAGCTGTGTCTAAATTAAGTAGACTAGGGGAGGTAGAATTATATTTGGGAGGTAAAAAAAACAGAAATGCCCAGGGATAGTTTGGTTTCTCTGGGTGTACAATATGGCACTGGCGGGCGGGAATGCTCACGCCTCTTATAAAAAAAACAAATTATATGACTGATATCCTAGTAACATTATCCTGAGAAGATGGATGAAAGAAACCAAAATAACAACTTAGAGAGTATACTATTACAGAAGGAAAGGACGAGAGGTGAGTAATGACAAAGAATAAGGAAAATAGAGGAGAAGAAAAAAATAATACACCTAAACGTAAAAAACTACCGATTTAATGCTGCTTCAACCAAGATCTTCAGTTTACATTCCACTTTAGATCGTTAAAGAGCATTGAATCGGTATCCAAAAAAATTAAAATACCTAGTTTTCCTGCCAACTTTAGCTGATAGTGAGAAAAAAATATTTTTGTTAAAAACGACTCCTCTCTCATACTAGTAATTGGTGGTATTTTTGCCGGTCAGGTACACAGATAATAACGAGAGAGAGATGATTAAAATTTGTAGAATTTAGGTAAACCTGACGCACTTTATTATTACAAATTGAAGAGGCTTATCCCTAGAACAACAAGAAAAAAACAAAATATAGTTCTAGAGTCCTCTCTTAACCACTTAAGGACCGCCTACTGCACATTTACAGAAAAGATGTACCAGGATATATCCTAAGATAGAGGCTGGTCCTAGCGCTCAGTGGACAGGTCTTCTAATTTAATAGGTTATATAAACATATATGCAGACAAAAGCAGCTATTATAATGAAAGAAGTGTGTGTGAAAAAATATGTCTCTATGAGGCATTAACAGCGCTATATGATTTTATATCTATTGAACTCTAACAGTTCAGAATCTGCTTGTTGTGAGGTGCTGCTATCCACCAGGGTATCCTATCCTTAGGTCGGCAGCTAGCCTCAAATGCTAAGAACACAATGCAAAAACCTGCTTATACACATAAAGTAAAACAACGTAAATGCAAAAAATAATGATAATAAATGCAGAAAATGATAATGCACTATAAGTTATACATATGTGACACAACAATTCCCAGATATGTCAAACGGCTGCTTCTTTTTTTATATATATAAAAAAAGAAAAATATACAGTCTGTATAGCTATAATGTTCTTAGTGTGGAAATTCTTGAAAAAATGGTTGGAAAAAAGCAACAACATAGATCCAGGCTTTCCTTCACTTGTAGTCCCCCCTCACGGTTTGGTACTCACCAGATAGACATGGTGTTAATTGCCTTCAGATTTTGAGATCTCTCTCCTATGAAGTGTAGCTCAGCCCAGCAGCAATGTTTTCTCCTCCAAACGAATATAGATGGGGTTGAATGCATGTGTGCAGCATGAGCAGTCATGTGAGCAAAAACGAAGGGGAAAAGGACATAGTGTAATACCGTTTTTATTGTAAAAAATCTTAATTTAAAAGTTATGCTTACATGTATAAAAACAAAGATATGCGCATCGATTGCAGTGTTACTGCTCACTCAGCTGGTTCTGGCGTCTCTGCTCTGTCTCCAGCCGATGTGTCCCGGGTGTAACCTGCTTCGTCTATGCGATGAGTCGTGTAGCCACGCCCTGACGCGTTTCGTGATTGGTTCACGTGTAGCCACGCCCTCTGAAGACGTGAACCAATCACGAAACGCGTCAGGGCGTGGCTACACGACTCATCGCATAGACGAAGCAGGTTACACCCGGGACACATCGGCTGGAGACAGAGCAGAGACGCCAGAACCAGCTGAGTGAGCAGTAACACTGCAATCGATGCGCATATCTTTGTTTTTATACATGTAAGCATAACTTTTAAATTAAGATTTTTTACAATAAAAACGGTATTACACTATGTCCTTTTCCCCTTCGTTTTTGCTCACATGACCGCTCATGCTGCACACATGCATTCAACCCCATCTATATTCGTTTGGAGGAGAAAACATTGCTGCTGGGCTGAGCTACACTTCATAGGAGAGAGATCTCAAAATCTGAAGGCAATTAACACCATGTCTATCTGGTGAGTACCAAACCGTGAGGGGGGACTACAAGTGAAGGAAAGCCTGGATCTATGTTGTTGCTTTTTTCCAACCATTTTTTCAAGAATTTCCACACTAAGAACATTATAGCTATACAGACTGTATATTTTTCTTTTTTTTATATATATAAAAAAAGAAGCAGCCGTTTGACATATCTGGGAATTGTTGTGTCACATATGTATAACTTATAGTGCATTATCATTTTCTGCATTTATTATCATTATTTTTTGCATTTACGTTGTTTTACTTTATGTGTATAAGCAGGTTTTTGCATTGTGTTCTTAGCATTTGAGGCTAGCTGCCGACCTAAGGATAGGATACCCTGGTGGATAGCAGCACCTCACAACAAGCAGATTCTGAACTGTTAGAGTTCAATAGATATAAAATCATATAGCGCTGTTAATACTGCACATTTACGTTGGCAGAATGGCACGGCTGGGCACATCAACGTATATATACGTTGATTTTAGTACCCAGCCGTGGGCGCGCGCCCGCGACCCGGTCCGAAGCTCCGGGACCGGGACCGCGGGATTCGCGGACCCGATCGCCGCTGGAGTGCGGCGATCCGTCCCTGGAGCGGAAGAACGGGGAGAGCCGTGTGTACACACGGCTTCCCCGTGCTTCTCTGTGTCCGCAGCATCGATCGCGTCATCCCTGTAATAGGGGGACGCGATCGATGACGTCACACCTACAGCCACACCCCCCTACAGTTGTAAACAAACACTCTAGGTCACACATCCCCTACAGCGCCACCTGTGGTTAACTCCCAAACTGCAGCTGTCATTTCCACAGTAAACAATGCAATTTAAATGCATTTTTTGCTGTGAAAATGACAATTGTCCCAAAAATGTGTCAAAATTGTCTGAAGTGTCCGCCATATTGTCGCAGTCACGAAAAAAATCGCTGATCGCCGCTATTAGTAGTAAAAAAAAAATAATTATCAAAAATGCAATAAAACTATCCCTTATTTTGTAAACGCTATAAATTTTGCGAAAACCGACCGATAAATGCTTATTGCGATTTCTTTTACCAAAAATACGTAGAAGAATACGTATCGGCCTAAACTGAGGAAAAAAAATGTTTTTTTATATATTTTTGGGGGATATTTATTATAGCAAAAAGTAAAAAATATTGCATTTTTTTTAAAATTGTCGCTCTATTTTTGTTAATAGCGCAAAAAATAAAAACCGCAGAGGTGATCAAATACCACCAAAAGAAAGCTCTATTTGTGGGAAAAAAAGGACGCCAATTTTGTTTGGGAGCCACGTCGCACGACCGCGCAATTGTCAGTTAAAACGAAGCAGTGCCGAATCGCAAAAAGGGGCAAGGTCCTTTACCTACATTTTGGTCCGGGTCTTAAGTGGTTAAAAAGGAACAAAAAAATAAAAAATAAAATAAAAAATAAAATAGACTCCTTTCCCTTATTAGTGATCAACAGGTGAACATGATCATGGTCACTCAACAATTTACAAGTCGGGTTAAAAACATAAAAATAACAAAATTTAAAAGGAGAGGCTAAACAATGGTTGCCAAAAAACTCTTAGGGGCAGATTCACGTAGATCGGCGCATTATCATTCCGGCGTAGCGCACCACTTTTCCGTTAGACTTGCGCAATCTAGCCGCGTAATCCGGCGATTCACGTAGCTTTTACGCAAGAGCTTGCGCAAACGTAAGGTTTTTTCCGTAGGCGTAAGGAGGAGTAATACAAATTGGGAGGGACGTGGGCGTGTTACATTGAAATGAGCCGTGACCCCATGCAAATGAAGGGCCGGCCGACTCGCGCATGCGCGCGTGAAGGAAACCATGTCAGCTCCGTTGTGCGCATGCTCACAACTCGGGAGCGGCGCAATCATTGAAATTGGAAATGGACTAGGGCAATGTTGTGAACTACGCAGACAGCATAAATAGACACACACAAACGCCCTTCCATTGCAAAAGTACATCCCTTTGTGTCCCTTCCCATTGAATCAAGTGCTTTTGCTCTGTTGTTCGTTAGAGTGTGTTTTGTAGTTGTGAGATTAGTGTTCTGTGTGATCTTGTGCTTGTTGGTAGTTTTGTGAAAGTGTATTTTGATAAGTGTTTGAGACTGTTTGTTTGATTGATAGATTTCTGAGCGTTTGTTTTCTTGCTTTTTTTTTTCATCTGATTTTTTTGTGTGTGTTTCTTGCTGAGTGCTAGTGTGATTTTTGGCTGTTCTTTTTCTCTTTGTGTGTGTTCTTGTCTGATTGGTTGTGCTTGTATTTGTGACAGATTTTTGGTGACTGCTAGTGAGTTTGTTTGGAAGTATGACTGAGAGAAAAAGAAAGCTCAATTTTACTGTGGGGGAAAAAAGAATTCTTGCCCGGGCCATTACCGACTATGGGCGTTTTCTCCACGGCCCGCAGAGTGCCACCACCACCCCGGCCAGGAGGAGGGAGATCTTGGATAGGATCACGGAGCAGGTGAATTCATCGGGGGAGGGGGAGACACGGACCCGCTCTGGGATAGAAAAGAAAATAAATGACCTCCGGCGTGAGGTGAAAAAAAAACTGGCCGCAATAAATGCCCATGCCAGGGGCACAGGAGGGGGCCCACCATGCCGGGTTAGATTTTCAGAGACGGAGCGTGTGGTGGCCCTGACCTTTCACCGGCATGAAGTGGAGGGCCTGCCAGGCTTTGACACAAGTCCGGTCCCCGCGGTGCCAGGTAAGGTTTTTATTTCTCTCAGGTGTGTAGCATGTGTGGGGGAGGGGGTGAAAGGGAATATGTGGCAAGTGTGTGGATCCTCCAACCTGTGAATGTTTTGTGTCATCCACAGCTGTGCAGGAGGGTGCAGGGCCATCTGGACTGACCGCTCCAACCCCAGGACAGCAGCCTAATGAGGCCCCCCCAACAAGGCCAGAGTCCGCAGAGGAGGAACAAGAGGAGGGGGAGGATCATGCGGAGGACGATCATGAGGAGGAGCAGAATCATGAGGAGGAGGAGTCCATGGAAGGCACTGGCCCTTTGGTTTCTGCGGACTCTTCCCCTCTGGCTGCAAGAAGCCTGCCCTCCCTAAGGGTCAGCCCCCCCCCCCTCCTCCCCCAACATGGCTCCCCTCACAAGGGCCTCCCCTTCTCCCCGGCCACAACCATCAGCTGGAGCCAGGAGGTCATCCCCAAGCACCAGGGGGGCGCCCAATCTCATGCCCGCCTGTCTGAGAAGGAACCTGGCCACCCAGACCCGCCTTCTGAGACAGCTCTGCCAGACTATGGGGCGGGTGGATCAGAGCCTGTCCTCCATTAATGATAGGCTGGGTAACCTGGACTCCCACTCCCGGGCCTCCACAACCTGCCTAAATGACCTGCAAACTACAGCAGCAGGCGTTGGGCAGGATGTGAGGGCCCTTACCCAGGCTATCCAGGGCAACACGGCAACACTTGGTGCTGCCCTGGACAGAATAGCCGTGGCCTTGGAGGGCAGGCCGCCAGGTGGGCAGATCTCAGGGGCTGCTCCTCCTTCCCCGGCTTTTCCCCTCCCCCATGCGTCTCCCCTGAGGGTCCGGGGCCGTGGCCGGGGGCGCCCCAGGCGTGGCTCAGGCAGAGGGCAATAATTTTTTTTTCCCCCTTTTGTTTGTTTTGAAAGCTTTTTTATTTTTGTTCTCTGCTTTTTTTTGTTTTTTCTAAGCATTTTTTTTTTCCTATGCATTTTTTGTTTCTATGCATTTTTGTTTGTTAGACTTTTTTGGCATATTTTGGGTTGTGAATGATGTTTGAATGTGGGGGTGACATTCCTGCTGGAAAAGGGGTGTCACCCTCAATTTTGGTGGAGAAGGGTTCCCCAGGACCAGGGAGAAGTGATTCCCAGGTCCGTGTGAATGGTGTATGAATGTACAGTGACATAATTGGAGCCTTGACGTGGCGTTACTGCTCACCAGTCTTGCATGGTGGACTGGTGCCAATCCAATTTGATGAGGATGTGGGGTGTGTGTGCTAGGGACCATAGTGGTGTGCATGCATGCATTCTCATTGTGCCATGATTAATGTGTGTGTTTAACGTGCAAAGATGCCCAATATGAGCTGCCTCCTGACTGCTCTTCCCTCAGAAGACGGGGTATCCTCGGTTAGGGGTTGATTTTCTGGTTGGGGGGTCAGATCATCACGTAGCTCAACCTGCAGGCCCTTCCTCACTGCGAGATTGTGTAGCATGCAACATGCAGCGATGATATGGCACACGAAGTTTGGGGAATACAACAGTGTACCCCCAGACTTATCCAGGCATCGGAAACGTGACTTCAGGAGGCCAAAGGTGCGCTCCACCACTGCACGGGTTTTGATGTGTGCTTCATTGTATCGTTCCTCTCCTGGGGTTTGGGGGTTCCGGATAGGAGTCATGAGATGGGGTCCCAGTGCATATGCAGAGTCACCTGTAAAGGAAAAGACAGGAGAATGTTAGTCATGCATGTGCCACTTCTGTTGTGCATCACGGGAGGGGATAGTCATGCCTGACTCCCATGTCACTCACCAACCAGCCAGGTGTTCCCATACACGTTCTGTTCGAATTCTGTTCGGATGTGGCTTTGATTGTAGATGTAGCTGTCATGGCTGGACCCTGGGTGTTTGGCACGGACGTGCCATATGAGGCCTTGGGCATCAACTATCACCTGTACGTTGATGGAGTGCCAATTCTTCCGATTGCGGTACATGTGCTCGGTCTCATGGGGGGCTGGAGTGCCACATGTGTGCAATCTATGGCCCCGATGGTGCGTGGGAATCTGGCAATTCGGTAGAAATCTGCCATTGCCTTGATTCGAAGCTCCTCAGTGGTGGGTTTGATGATTTGGTTGGCCAAGCGTGTGAGGATTGCAGGGACAACCTGGTGCACACATCTGCTCATGGAGGATTGTGACATCCCAGCCACCACTCCACTTGTACGCTGAAAAGAGCCACTGGCAAGGACATGGAGTGTTGCCAGGACCTTCACCAGTGGCTGCACTGCATGTGAGCGTTGTGTTGGGCTGGTGATGTCCTCCTGCAAGGTTGTGGTTAATTCCAGGATGGCATGAGGGGGGAATCTGAAGATGCGAAAGACCTCTGAATCATTCATGCCAAACAGGTGTATGCGGGTGCGGTATACCCTCTCCCGTGCCATCCTCCGTGCCCTCCTCCTTCTTTGGTCATCTATATTCACTAGTGCAGCTATGAGCGACGATGCCCCTAGCATGTTGGCAGTCAAATTGTAGTGCAACACGTGTGTGTGGTCTGCTCCTCAATAACGGTGTTGCTTTATCTGACAATTAGACTTTTTTTCAAAAGTTAGATCAGCTTTTATGTGCTCTAACTTTAGACAGGACATTTTGCAGTTGCGCACATCGCGTAGCCTGCGCAGCAACTGCGTTTTTTTGTGGATCCCCGTAACTCCCTCATTAGCATATTTGACTAGCAAATCAATGGTGTGTCTAGCGCAGTTTTGCGCGAAGGGAAGCGAATGTCTAACTCAATTACGCCGGACCAAAAAACGGACCAAAAAACGTAGATTTCTGGCGTATATTGTTTTGTGAATCGCGTCCAACTATACGCACGCGCACATTTAGACTTACGCACGCGCAACAGCAGTTGCGCACGCGTAATCGCTCTGTGAATCTGGGCCTTAGAATTTAGTCAAACCTGACTGTACTTATTACTAAAAAAATTGTAGAGGCTTTTCCCCAAACCAAACACTGCATTATTAGTATTTTCAGGTCTATGCACTATTCCCCCTCCTTCAGGTGGACAAAGTTCAAACCTTTTGGAACTTTTCTCACCTGAATGAAATGAGAAAGAGAAAAAAACTTCAAAAAATTAAAAGTAAAAAAATTATAACCATAACACTACAGGGAGAACAACAAAAATAATAAAAACTGACAAAATAAAAATAAAATATTAAAAAATAATAAGAAAAATTAAAAATTGATTAAAAAAAGAATAAAAATAGAGAAAAAAATAACAAATGAATAAAGAAAAATAACGTTTACAAAAATTTAAAAAAGTATAAAAAATGAAAAGCGAAAAAAAATTCTAATCGAAAAAAAAATGTATAAAAAGTGAAATAAAAATTAAAAATTTTGTTTGAACATGATACTGGTCAGGATTGGAACAGGTTTCCTCAGAAATTTGTTTCTGAGTTAGTGGCTTTTCTGTTTCTTGAGAGAAGATACCTCGAGGTGCACATTCTCATAGTTTTGGCGTTCATTCTCCTGATAGTAATGCACATTATTACTTGCATCAGGGAGAGCAATAAAGCTACATAGATTAGGACAACAACAGGGTGGAGCAAAATGTTTAGGAAAGCTGTAGCGTTGGGACTATACCCAAATACCCCTTCCCACCAGGAGATCTTAGCATCTGCCTCTAAAGCGTGGGATACTTGGATCAACTTATTTTGATCATGGGTGAGTCGTATGGTGGCTTGTTTCTCTGCATCTCTTAGCACATTTAATATTTCATCCTATTGCCCAAAATCTAACAGCCAAGCCTTTAATTCAGCCCCAAATCCCAGAGGAAGTTTCTGTAGATGTATGGGGGTGTCAGGTTTGATATCAAGCCTTTTCTCTGGGGTAACAGGGGTGCGTCCTTGTGTCTCGGCTATATCTATTCCCAGGACCGGGGAAGTCGTACAGTATACTCCCTGAGGTAATGTACCCCGCGGAGTATGGTTCAGCTCGTAGGCAGAATATAGGGCATCACTGGACATCTGATAGCAGCACCAACCCCCTTGCCTCGGTCCCGTAATAGTGACCTGCATCGGGAACCGCCCCCTGGGTTCAGTTTACTAAAGTTTTTGGCACTAAAACATCCTGATTTCCATCTCCCCTGCTCACCCTGCTCACCCTGAGGACTGCTCCAGAATCTCTGGAACTCCTCACCCCCTATGTTCAGCCAGGTGCTACCCTTTCCACACCTAAGTGTCCCTAAACAAACCTATTTTATTCCGGGAATAAAATGTTTTCTCAGCCAGCTCCATATCAGAGAATTCCCAGTCGTTATTATTTTTGTTCCACCCCCTTCCCTTACATTATAAACTTAGAGATGGGCCTTTCTATTCATGCCTTGCACAACCTTTTGGCACCATTTAAATCATGTTGCCCAATCTTACCTACCCAACTTCTAACTCCTCCCCATATCCCAACGGAAGTTTCAGTAAGTGTAAAGAGGATGTCGGGTTTGCCATAAAACCTTTCCTCCGGGCGACTCGGGGTGCGACCTGGGATTCCTTCTATATCCATCCAAAGGACAAGAGAATAGGTACAATAGACTCCCCGAGGTAGTGTACCCAGTTGAGTACAATTCAACCTAATGCTGACAACAGTGCATCACTAGACATGTGATACCAGCACCTGTACCCCAGCATTCGGTATTGAGTCCAACAGTTCAAAAATCACCCTAGTTCCATGACTAACACCCCATCGGTATCCTCCAGGACAAAGAAACAAAACTCGTCTATGTCCTACATAATACCTAGGTGTTTTCTCCCTCACAATGATCTCCCCATTCAGAATACAGAGTGAAATACCTTCCCAACATTCCTCATTCACCACCGTGTATTGACCCGAAATGTAAAAGACATCGTGGTCATGCTTCTGACAGAGGGAAATATCAACCTGCCCCCAGCTTCCGTACCCTCTGATCACATGTGGGTCACTTAGCCACAGATGCAACAACATGGAATCCCCAGTCAGTAAGCCCATTGATGTCCACAGATCTATAGACCGAGTCCACACTTCCATCCATGGGATCATATAGCACCTCACCTTTCACAATCCAAATCAGTACAGCCCATCCAGGCATTTGACCACTACTTTGGATTCGTATAAGCGATGAGTTGTGTTAAAGTCTTACTGAGTGGTGACGCCAACTCCTTAGGCTACTGCCCTTCATACAGATATTTGTACAATCAGCTTGATACTGGTCGATAACTCCACCTGCCCCTGCATGTACGCCAGAGCCAATGACATATTTTTGTCCTATACTCTATCATACCCTCTTCCAATCTGCCTCTCTTTTTCCTAAGTATGGGAAATAGTCTGGATACCCAGATTGAAAACCACCTGCCACCAGGTGCACCCACTACCTCCTAGAGGCTGCACACCTTCTCCCCCGCTCTATCAGTAATTAGACTATGTTATCCTTCACCACTACAAAACAAACTGCCTTCACTATTCAGACAGGACTCACATGAAAGACAGGAGTCTAGTGTCACCCAGGGGTACTGATCTTCGGTAATAAGAAAACAGATATGCCACGGATCTTTGGCTGATCCATTTCAAACTCTGGAGGATACCCCAAAACTCTTTTATCACAAAAAAACAGTACCCCTGACCGCTACTTAGCCTAATATATGTGTTAGAGTGCCAATTATCCCCTGCCGTCTTACTCTCCTTTTCAGGGCCGATCCCAGGCGGGGTGCAACGGGTGCACTGCACCCAAGCGCCAGAGGAGGGGAGGCGCCAAAGTGTGAGGAGCACCGTTTGTTTCCTCCATCTAGTGTGCAGTGTCATCCTTACACTGCATCACCGGCGCCGATGTCCCTGGCTGCAGTGTGAAGACCCACTTCAAGGGTCTCACTAGGGGCCCCTGCTTCCCTGCACAAACTGGTTGCTAGCCACGAGCCGCTTTGTGTCTAGCAACCAGTGACGTCAGGAGATGAGAGAGCGGCTCCACAATGCACTGCAGAGGAGGATTTAACTTCCTACTCCTCCCTAGCTCCACCCACTTCCTCCCTGTAATGTTAGGAGTGATGAGCGCCCGAGGAACGAGATTCAGAAACTGTGCTGCCTGCCTCCTCTCCCTCGAGGTGCCTCAGATTCAGAAGAGGTTAGATTGTTTCAATACTTTGTAGGCAGCAGCAGAACAGCCTGAGATCGGAGCAGCTGTGTGTGTGTGTGTAAAGAGAGAAGTTGCAGGCTGTCCCCCCTCCCTCTCCTTCCCATGCTGCTGTTCCCATTATGTTTCTTCCTCCTTTTCCTCCTATTGGCCAGGGAAAAAACAAAAACGAGAAGAGGATTCTGGGAGATGTAGTCCCAATAGCTGTCTGGCTGGCCCTTTGCAATTCTGGGGGGCTAGGGGGGAACTGCCTGAAGGGGAGGGAGAGAGAGCCAGGCTATGAGTGACAGGCTGTATCTGGTGACACTCATTGGTGACAAGTGACAGGCTGTATCTGGCAACAGGCATGGTGACAAGTGACAGGCTGTATCTGGTGACAAGTGACAGGCTGTATCTGGTGACAAGTGACAGGCTGTATCTGGTGACACTCATTGGTGACAAGTGACAGGCGGTATCTGGCGACAGGCATGGTGACAAGTGACAGGCTGTATCTGGTGACACTCATTGGTGACAAGTGACAGGCTGTATCTGGTGACACTCATTGGTGACAAGTGACAGGCTGTGTCTGGCAACAGGCATGGTGACAAGTGACAGGCTGTATCTGGTGACACTCATTGGTGACAAGTGACAGGCTGTATCTGGTGACACTCATTGGTGACAAGTGACAGACTGTGTCTGGCAACAGGCATGGTGACAAGTGACAGGCTGTATCTGGTGACACTCATTGGTGACAAGTGACAGGCTGTATCTGGCAACAGGCATGGTGACAAGTGACAGGCTGTATCTGGTGACAAGTGACAGGCTGTATCTGGTGACACTCATTGGTGACAAGTGACAGGCGGTATCTGGCGACAGGCATGGTGACAAGTGACAGGCTGTATCTAGTGACACTCATTAGTGACAAGTGACAGGCTGTATCTGGTGACACTCATTCGTGACAAGTGACAGGCTGTATCTGGCGACAGGCATGGGGACAAGTGACAGGCTGTATCTGGTGACGCTCATTGGTGACAAGTGACAGGCTGTATCTGGTGACACTCATTGGTGACAAGTGACAGGCTGCATCTGGTGACACTCATTGGTGACAAGTGACAGGCTGCATCTGGTGACACTCATTGGTGACAAGTGACAGGCTGTATCTGGCGACAGGCATGGGGACAAGTGACAGGCTGTATCTGGTGACAAGTGACAGGCTGTATCTGGTGACACTCATTGGTGACAAGTGACAGGCTGCATCTGGTGACACTCATTGGTGACAAGTGACAGGCTGTATCTGGTGACACTCATTGGTGACAAGTGACAGGCTGCATCTGGTGACACTCATTGGTGACAAGTGACAGGCTGCATCTGGTGACACTCATTGGTGACAAGTGACAGGCTGTATCTGGCGACAGGCATGGTGACAAGTGACAGGCTGTATCTGGTGACAAGTGACAGGCTGCATCTGGCGACAGGCATGGTGACAAGTGACAGGCTGCATCTGGTGACACTCATTGGTGACAAGTGACAGGCTGCATCTGGCAACAGGCATGGTGACAAGTGACAGGCTGCATCTGCTGACAGGCATGGTGACAAGTGCACCTCTCTGTTCACTACCCTCTCTCTCAGCCCCCTCTCTGAGCCCCCCTCTCTCACTCAGCCCCTCTCTCACTCAGCCCCTCTCTCACTCAGCCCCCCTCTCACTCAGCCCCCCTCTCACTCAGCCCCTCTCTCTGAGCCCCTCTCTCAGCCCCACCTCTCCCTCTCTCAGCCCCACCTCTCTGAGCCCCCCTCTCTGTCAGCCCATCTCTCTGTCCACTACCCTCTCGCTGAGCCCCTCTCTCTCAGCCCCTCACTCTCTCAGTCCCTCTCTCTGAGCCCCTCTCAGCCCCACCTCTCTCTCAGCCCCACCTCTCTCTCTCTCTCTCAGCCCCATCTCTCTCTCAGCCCCCTCTCTGAGCCCCCCGCTCTCTCATCCCCTCTCTCTGTCCGCTACTCTCTCTCTCTCAGCCCCTCTCTCTCTCTCAGCGCCTTTCTGAGCCCCGCCCTGTCCACTATGCTCTCTCTGAGCCCCTTTCTCTCTCAGCCCCCTCTCTGAGCCCCTCTCTCTCTCTCAGCCCCACCTCTCTCAGCCCCTCTCTCTGAGCCCCTCTCTCTGTCCACTACCCTCTCGCCGAGCCCCTCTCTCTCTCTCAGCCCCCTCTCTCTCTCTCAGCCCCCTCTCTCTCTCAGCCCCCTCTCTCTCTCAGCCCCCTCTCTCTCTCAGCCCCCTCTCTGAGCACCTCTCTCTCTCAGCCCCTCTCTCTGTCAACTACCCTCTCGCTGAGCGCCTCTCTCAGCCCCCTCTCTGAGCCCCTCTCTGTCCACTACCCTCTCTTTGAGCCCCTCACTCTTTCAGCCCCCTCTCTGTCCACTGCTCCCTCTCTGAGCCCTCTCTCTCTTAGCCCCTCTCTCTGTCCACTCCCCTCTCTCAGCCCCACCTCTCTCTCTCTCTCTCTCTCAGCCCCACCCCTCTCTCTTAGCCCCCTCTCTAAACCCCTCCCTCTGTCCACTACCCTCTCTCTTAGCCCCTCTCTCTCAGCCCCATCTCTGAGCCTCCCTCTCTCTCAGCCCCTCTCTGTCCACTACCCTTTCTCTCAGCCCCCTCTCTCTGTCCACTATCCTCTCTCTGAGCCCCTCTCTCTATCTCAGCCCCACCTCTCTCTCTCTCTCTCTTTCTCTCTCTTTCTCTGAGCCCCTCTTTCTCTGAGCCCTTCTTTCTCTGAGCCCCTCTCTCTATCTGAGCCCCTCTCTCTATCTCAGCCCCTCTCTCTATCTGAGCCCCTCTCTCTATCTGAGCCCCTCTCTCTATCTGAGCCCCTCTCTCTCTCTCTGAGCCCTCCTCTCTCTCACCCTTAACCCTCTTTCTCTTTCAGTCTCACCTCTCTCTCTCTTTCTCAGCCTCACCTCTCTCTCTCTCTCTCTCTCTCTCTCTGTGGTGGGCACTAATAGGCTGCATTTGGTGGACACTAATAAGGCTGCATTTGGTGGGCACTGATAAGGCTGCATTTGATGGGCACGGATAAGGCTGCATTTGATGGGCACGGATAAGGCTGCATTTGATGGGCACTGATAAGGCTGCATTTGATGGGCACTGATAAGGCTGCATTGATCTTTTGCACCATGTCTGCAGTCTCTGACCATCTCTTGTATCATGTTAGAAGTCTCTGACCATCTCCTGTATTATGTCTGGGGGCTCTTTCTAAACAGACTCCCTAACAGAGGCCCTCTCTGTGTCCACTAGAGAGACCCCCCTCCAGCTCTTCCTGTATTTTGTTTATTGTTAAGAGATCATGGGAGGATCCCAGGGTTACGATGACTCCTTAGGGGAGCATCTCTGTGTTTGAATCGTTGCCTTAGAAACATTTGTAAAGGGGGAGGAGTTAGTAAGGTGACCACGCCCTTGTAGGGGCGCCATAAATATTTCTGCACCCAGGCGCCTGTGACCCTAGGATCGGCCCTGCTCCTTTTTATTGAAAAAATGTATACACAGACTTCAGTTAGTGGGTTCTGCTACTCAGTGGATCAGCACATGCCATCCACGTTAGGTGGTCAAAAACATAGTCAGATGGACTGACAACTAGACGGTAGTGGTCATGAAAACCTAAAAAACATTGTGAAACCTGACTGACTGACCAACTTAAAGTTGTCTTATTCTGAAAGACTGGAAACTCAGTTATCAAATCTGTAAAACACAAAATAAAAGTTAGTAATAAACATTCAAAAACAAAAAAAACATTCTTATCCTGGAAACAAATCAATGGTTATTTACCGGTAACAATACATTAGCATATGAAACACAAATTTTCATTACATTACATTCCCTGTGCACTTTTTAAAATACCAAAAAATTGTTGAGCTCAACGTTTCATTTATATGTATTATTTAATACATATAGACTGCCACATGGACTTCGTTTATATATATATATATATATATATATATGTAGCGCTTACCCCCTAAGGAGCGGCTGAATTTGTTGGGTCTTCTGGTCCTCCTCCGCAACACTCGATCCACCGCACACCAGCACACCTGAGGAAAGTCCCTAATACCAATCCCCCTGACTGAGTTATGATGCAATAGCACCAGAATTTTTTCTGAGTGACAAGTAACTCTTCAAGACACCAGAAAATTAAAGCAAATATCAATTTTACTCATGAAAGATCAATACCAGTTAACAAATTAATCATCACACATACAGTTAATATAATACATATAGTACAAGGTGATAGCTCCCTAACACCCTCTTCCTGCGGCCGCAGGGATTGAACTGGTAAGATTATGTATGCTGCGCAGCAGTCAGCAAGATTACTTTAAACTAACTGTGGTACTTTACCCACTAGAAACCCCTTTGAACAGTTTACTGAACTATATGTCCCAATCTGCAAGGCCTTGCTGCAGGAGTGTAAGTGCACTAGTCCGAGGTCTTCGTTTTCTTCGCTAGCAAAAAATAGAAAGGGCCCTATTTGTAATCCAACAGGGGTATCTGTAGTATCCGATGCAAACAACCGGTGAGCGAATCTTTTAGCAGCAGACCGCTCAACAGTGGGCTAACGTTCTCGGGCCCTGCGACAAGTATTTGAGTATGTCTCTGGAACCCTCCGATGGTACTGGTCTAGTGTTCTCCACAACACAGCTCAGATAGTCCCTCAGATGTGTGTGTGTGAGTGTGGTATAGTACGAAACAGTTGGGCGCAAGCCCTCTCACCACACACGGCCCTGGTGACTGGGATCCTCTCGGCACGCGACCCCCGTCGGATCTCCAACGCTCGTCCGATCACACGGCTCTTGTCTCAGGGGAACTGCAGGAAACTCTTTACTGCTGCCCAGACATCGCTGGCTGCTTTCCACGAGGTAGGCCGGAGTTCAGTCACACACTCACAGGAACAGTTCCTCACAGGTCTGTGTCCCCAGGCTGGAGAGGAGTTAAACACCTGCCATCCGGTCTTTTTTTCTGTTCCCAAGATCCTTTGCTCCCCTGGGCGTTCCTGGGAGTGGCATTCCCCTCCTTCCTGGGTTGTTCCAGAAAAAAGTAAAACTTTGAGCCCGACGTCCCACTTCTGGTCAGCAGAGGGCACCAAATGTCTATTTTACATACACTCCTGCATAATCCTCTCTAAAGCATAAGCTGACACCGCTACACTCTCCCCCCACTTAAATCCTTTGGGTCCCCCCAAAGGGTAATCTGTATCAATCTTAGATGCAACATAAAATTTGGCTAGACCGCTCTACTATCTATATTGCACATAGATATGTGCAGTCTGTGACAACGTCTAGCAAGTGGGACAGGCAGAGGGACACTCCACCAAGGTGTGCTGATGTCCCGTTTTGGGCACGTGGCCTTTGACACTTCCGTGAGTACAGTGGGCACTTCAGGAGATCTGTGTACAGTCACAATAGCTTCTTCTGTGCTGTTTCCTACTGAATTGTACGTGAGTCTCTGAGGAGGTCGCACCAGGCGTTTTGGCCTTGCTTCTAGAAGCCTGGATGGACCTTCGTCTGCTGAGCTCTCTTCTTCCTGTTGTGTTAGCTGAGGCAGTTCAGTGACCTCCTCTTCCTGAGCAACAGAAACATCCTCAGGTTCGGAGGCTTCCGGCAAAGAATCCTCCATTTGAGAAGATAAGGAGACATTCTCATCAGTTTGGGGCACAAATTCCGGAGCATCCGGTCTCAAGGTACTTGAGTCCTGCTCAGAAATTGGATTGACTGAATGAACATCCATAGAATCAGATGGCCACATCCAGCTCGGACACCCATCCCCCTCATCACTATCATCCTCACTTTCTAATGTGGGTGGTGGTTGCTGTGACCGAGTGACAGGTGTTTTCCGAGAGGTGGAAGGAGTGGGTGAAGGAGACTCATCTCTCTCTGGTATCCGAACAGCCTCATTTAAGGGTAGGAGATGGTTCCGATGCCAATTCTTCAATGGCCCAGTTTTTCCCTCTGGTCTGATTTGGTACACTGGCAGGCCAGGCAATTGCTGACAAATGACATAAATTTGGGAACTCCATCTATCGGCCAGTTTGTGCTTGGCTGAGGCACCTACATTTTTCAATAGAACTCGATCGCCAGGCTGTAGGTCCTGCACACGAACTCTCAGATCATAATTTCGCTTATTCCTCTGTTCTCTACCCCCGGATGTTGAACGGGCCTTTTCAAAGGCAGAAACCAAATTCTTCCTCAGTCGGTCTACGTAACCTTCATGAGAGGCAACAGACGTTTGGTCAAGAGAGAGACCAAAGGCCAAATCCACAGGCAGCCGGGCTTCTCTTCCGAACATGAGCCGGTATGGTGAGTATCCGGTCACATCACTTTCTGTACTGTTGTAGGCATGCACAATGGTAGAGATATGCCGACTCCAGTGCTGTTTTTCTTTGGTGGACAGTGTTCCCAACATATTTAATAAAGTCCGATTGAACCTCTCTGGTTGTGCGTCACCCTGGGGGTGGTAAGGGGAAGTTCTTGATTTCTGAATCCCTAACAGATCCAAGAGCTGCCGGATGAGTCGACTCTCAAAATCTCTGCCTTGGTCGGAATGAATTCTTTGGGGTAGCCCATAATGGACAAAGAACTTCTCCACTAGTACCTTGGCCACTGTGGGAGCACGTTGATCCTTGGTTGGAAAGGCTTGAGCATAGCGAGTAAAGTGGTCTGTCACCACCAAGATATTTCCTTGTCCACTGGTGTCGGGCTCTAAACACAAAAAGTCTATGCACACTAAATCCATAGGGCCTTGACTCTGCAGATGGCTCATTGGAGCCGTTTTAGAAGGTAGAGTTTTCCTCTGGATACACCTCAAGCAGGAATGGCAATAGCCTTCGACCTCGGATCTCATACAGGGCCAATAAAATCTGTCACGGACCAGTTTGAAAGTTCTCTCTGTGCCCAAATGACCATGATCATCGTGTAAAGCCTTCAACACACTTTCTCTATGTTTCTCGGGGAGGAACAATTGCTGTTTCTCTTCTGCGCCATCCGAGGGGCCCCTTCGGTAGACCACCCCGTCTAGCACTCTCAACCTCTCCCACTCTTTGTGGATCAACCGAGCCTCCTTCGGCGAATCAGTTAGCAAAAGTCCCCTTTGGTTGTCTCTCAAGGCCCTCAGTGTCAATCCGATTAAGGGGTCTTCGGCCTGATCCACCCTTAAATCCTTTTTTGTGAAAGTAGGCAGGCCTTCACTCCTCAGTTGTGCAGGATGGCAGTACAGCTTGGGGACACCGGCAGCCATGACTCCTATGGCCTCTGCGCCAATCACTCCCCTGGCTCTACATTCCACCCCTTGGCATAGGGCTTGAACCCCGTCTGGTGTTAAATGGGTCCATTCTGATTCTGGGGCCTCTGTACTGTAAGGTCTCCTGGACAGGGCATCCGCATCCTGGTTGTTGGCCCCGGGGCGGTACTTGAGACTGAAGCGGAACCCTGACAAGGCGGCTAACCACCTGTGTCCAGTGGCATCCAGTTTGGCTGTGGTGAGGATATAGGTAAGCGGGTTGTTGTCCGTTCTGATTACAAAGTCGGCTCCATACAAATAATCCTTCAGTTTATCCACCACTGCCCATTTGAGAGCCAAGAACTCCAATTTATGTGTAGGATAATTCCTCTCTGAAAGCGTCAAACTTCGGCTTACGTAGGCAATGGGACGCAGATGCCCGTCATGCTCCTGATAGAGTACCCCACCTAATCCATCTCGACTGGCGTCTACATGTAACTCATAGGGCCTTGTGGGGTCTGCATAGGCCAAGACTGGGGCAGATGTGAGACTTCCCTTCAGCTGCACAAAGGCTTCTTCACACCGTGGGGTCCATTCATCTACAATTGGCTCCTTTTTTTTTCTGGGCCCCTCTTTGGGTTTTCCAAGCCCTTCAGAGTCTGTCTCAGCCTCCTCCTCATTTTTTAACAGTTCAGTGAGTGGACGGGCTATTCTGGCAAACCCTTCCACAAATCTTCTATAATAGGAACAAAATCCTAGGAAAGACCTGAGCTCAGTCACATTGGTTGGTCGGGGCCAGGAGGTGACAGCCTCCAGCTTCTGTGGATCCGTGGCCACCCCTTCTTCGGACACTATATGCCCCAAATAGCTTACTGATGACTGATAAAACCTGCACTTTTCCATAGACAGTTTTAAGCCTTCCTCATGCAGTCTACTCAGAACTTTCTCCAGTCTTTCTTCGTGCTCTTCAAGTGTCCGGCCGAACACTATCACGTCATCTAGGTACACTAACACCTCGATCAGATTCATGTCGCCCACGGTCTTTTCCATCAACCGCTGAAAAGTAGCTGGGGCCCCTGACAGACCTTGTGGCATCCTGTTAAACTCAAAGAACCCCACTGGGGTGATGAAAGCCGTTTTCTCTCTGTCTTCAGGGTGCATGGGGATCTGATAATATCCGCTCTTCAAATCCAGTACACTAAACCACTTCGCCCCAGACAGGCTTTGCAAGGCGTCCTCTATCCTGGGGGTGGTGTACTGATCGGGAATGGTCCTCCGATTCAGTGTTCGGTAGTCAATACAGAGCCGCAATGACCCATTCTTTTTCCTGACCACCACTATGGGGGAAGCGTAGGGGCTTCGGGACTCCCGAATGATGCCCGTCCTCTTCAGCTCAGCCAGCTGTTCTCGTAAATCTTCCAGGTCTCCCAATGGGATACGCCTGACCCTCTCCCGAAAGGGCTTGTCCTCTTCCAGCCGGATCCTATGCTCAGCACTTTTGGCCAGCCCCACATCGAATTCGTTCTTCGAGAACGCCATCCTCCATCTTAATAGCTGAGTCTTCGCTCTCTCCAGCCAACAGGGGGGGAGGGGGGTGTCTGTTGGGAAACACTCTTCAAAAAGGGTCTCCTCTTCCGCTTCTGGTATGCCTTGGGGAGGCACTGGGGTTGCTGATATCACTTCCCCTAGCAAGGCTTTAGCTGGTACTTTTATAGGAGATGCTGTGGTGTTCTTAACGCGGATGGAGACCTTCCCTCGGTTCCTTTTTAACAATTTGGTCGGCAACAATTCGGGCACTATCTCCAGTCTGTTATCCCCTTGTCTTGGGTCTGTCTCAAGGACAATGAAGGGTCCTGGCTGCTTCCAAGATAACTTGACCGAAGCCCTCAGACAGACTACTTCGCCAGGCTGTACCACTTTCTCCCATCTATCCAGGCGCCAGACTCTTCCCACTCTGTCTTCAGGCGCTCTCTGCTCCTGAAGCAGGTTCCGGTACACTTGGGTCAGCATTGGGTGCACCCTGGTGTCTGGTGTAGCCTGTTGTTGCATAAGCGGGGACAGGAGCCTCCGGACCAAATGGGTATTCGTCCCAACGATAATGGAGTTCTTTTCAGCCCCTGGTGGACGGGGGCACACTACGGCTAAGGCATCAAAAGCTTCAGCTTCTCCGGCCACGCTTGGATCAAAAGCGAGCTTTATGGACAGGAAACCATCATAAGGGCAATTCTGCGTTCCCAAGCCCCATATCTCTAGCTCTTCCAGCTTCTGTAGGGGTAAGTGTCGGAGATGCCTCTCGTAAAAGTCCCGATAAAGGAGGGTCACCTGAGCTCCGGTGTCCAGCAGGGCTTTTGTATAAACTCCCTCCACTTGAACAGGGACAATGGGGGAGGGTCCCACCAACTCAGAAGGAAATCCACGCGGAGGAGCAAGATCAGCCTGCTTGGTGACCCTTACCTTCACGCCTTTTCTCCTGGGTCGTTCTCTCGGTTTCGCCTCCCTCCGTTCTTTAGGGGTGGAAACGACAGAGGGGTTTTTGGAGTTGACCGATGTGATCGGGCGCCCAGCTGACTCCTTCACTGGGGCCCCCTGAAGTTTAAAGCCGGCTTTGGGGTTCTCGCTTCTGTCTTCGGCGGGCTTGGGCACACTTGGCGGAAATGCCCAACTCCTCCGCAATTGTAGCAGACATTTTGCGGTCTCCTGACAGGCACTACCCCGGTGGTAGCTTCAGGCACAGGTTCTGGAGGAACCTTTCCAAGGGGTGAATTAACCCCTGCAGCCAGTAGGGTTAGCATCTGTGTCAACTGAGTGACTTGGGCCTTCAGTTCATCTATCTCCGGACTTCCACTTGACACACTAAACGTCCGAACTTCAGCAGAGGATGAAAACCCTGAACTTTTTTTCTTCTCCGCTAGGATTGCCTCCTCTTCCCTCACTGTCCGTATAAGATCGGGGTATCGCAGAGAGGTCCCTCCTGGCAGAGTCCTCAACTGAATCCAGACAGGATCAGAGCTTAGAGCGCCTCTGAGTATCTGTTTCATCCTGACCTGATCCATGTCCTTTGCGTCTATTCCCTTCTTCAGCACAATCTGGTATAGCATCTTATTCAAGCGCCTTATGTACTCGGACAATGCTTCATTCCTCTGCTGGTACATATGTTCAAAGAGAAAAAGTAAGTCTGTGGCTCTTTCGGTACGCCCAAACTCCTCCTGCAGCATGCGAAGATAATCATAGGCTGTACAGGACCCCTGACTGAACTTCAGATTCCGAATGGCTTCTGCTGCAATGCCCTTTAGACTCTCAGTGATCCGTTGTTTTTTTTTGTATCTCCGGGACATCCCATTCTTCTAAGGCTTGCATAGCCTGCTCCATCCAGGTCTCATATTCTTCCTCTCCTTGGGGTACGGGCTGCGTCCCTGAGAAGATTCGCAGCTTCCGGTAGCTATAATTTGCAGAGGGTGAGGTGAGTTTGGCAACGCTCTCTACTAACTTTCCTATGTCCTTGAAGAAAGAGGCTGGAGGGTAACTAGCAGTTAGCTCAGATGTGGTAGTTGCTCCTACAGTTCCCAGTGGGGACTGACTTGGTCCCTCAGAACTACTAACTGGGTTGGCTAAAGATATTAGCCGCACTTTAACTTCCCTTGTTAGCTGAATGCTATCACCCCGGTAGCAATGTGGGATTCCTTTCTTCCATTCCAGTAGGGCATAGGTGTGGGAGCCTTCTTGGTTTGTTATGGTGTCTATGACAAACACTTTCTGGTCAGGCGCTAAGGTAGTTACTGCTTTACGGATCTGTTCCTCTGTCCATGTGCCATCAGGAATGTCCATCACTACACTCAGCCCGTCCTGGGCGTTTTGTTCTTTGCACCACTTTGCTGCGGCTGTCAGATCCATGGTTGGGCTGTTGGTGTGGTTATCTCTGTGCGAGGGGTATCAGAAGTGATCCCGGACGAGCCCCCACGTGTAGCGCTTACCCCCTAAGGAGCGGCTGAATTTGTTGGGTCTTCTGGTCCTCCTCCGCAACACTCGATCCACCGCACACCAGCACACCTGAGGAAAGTCCCTAATACCAATCCCCCTGACTGAGTTATGATGCAATAGCACCAGAATTTTTTCTGAGTGACAAGTAACTCTTCAAGACACCAGAAAATTAAAGCAAATATCAATTTTACTCATGAAAGATCAATACCAGTTAACAAATTAATCATCACACATACAGTTAATATAATACATATAGTACAAGGTGATAGCTCCCTAACACCCTCTTCCTGCGGCCGCAGGGATTGAACTGGTAAGATTATGTATGCTGCGCAGCAGTCAGCAAGATTACTTTAAACTAACTGTGGTACTTTACCCACTAGAAACCCCTTTGAACAGTTTACTGAACTATATGTCCCAATCTGCAAGGCCTTGCTGCAGGAGTGTAAGTGCACTAGTCCGAGGTCTTCGTTTTCTTCGCTAGCAAAAAATAGAAAGGGCCCTATTTGTAATCCAACAGGGGTATCTGTAGTATCCGATGCAAACAACCGGTGAGCGAATCTTTTAGCAGCAGACCGCTCAACAGTGGGCTAACGTTCTCGGGCCCTGCGACAAGTATTTGAGTATGTCTCTGGAACCCTCCGATGGTACTGGTCTAGTGTTCTCCACAACACAGCTCAGATAGTCCCTCAGATGTGTGTGTGTGAGTGTGGTATAGTACGAAACAGTTGGGCGCAAGCCCTCTCACCACACACGGCCCTGGTGACTGGGATCCTCTCGGCACGCGACCCCCGTCGGATCTCCAACGCTCGTCCGATCACACGGCTCTTGTCTCAGGGGAACTGCAGGAAACTCTTTACTGCTGCCCAGACATCGCTGGCTGCTTTCCACGAGGTAGGCCGGAGTTCAGTCACACACTCACAGGAACAGTTCCTCACAGGTCTGTGTCCCAGGCTGGAGAGGAGTTAAACACCTGCCATCCGGTCTTTTTTTCTGTTCCCAAGATCCTTTGCTCCCCTGGGCGTTCCTGGGAGTGGCATTCCCCTCCTTCCTGGGTTGTTCCAGAAAAAAGTAAAACTTTGAGCCCGACGTCCCACTTCTGGTCAGCAGAGGGCACCAAATGTCTATTTTACATACACTCCTGCATAATCCTCTCTAAAGCATAAGCTGACACCGCTACATATATATATATATATATATATATATATATATATATATAAAAGGAGGAAAAGAAAAAGATGTTTTTCTTTTTTCCTTTTTTATAGTATACTAATAGTTAACCCCAAAAAAAGAAAAATGTATTCACCATGGTTAAAAATGAGCAGCTAAAAACAAACACAAAACACAAACACAAAGTGCCCCCTTTGTCTGGCAAGACAGTTATACTTTACCATACTGAGCACACTGAAAAACTTCAAAACAACAAACTGCTTCTTCTATGGAAGCAAAATTACAGTTAATATTAGGAGGCTTTTTACTTTTGTTTTGCAGTTCAATTGTTTGCATGACAATACAACTGTTCACACATTCTCACAGACCTGGAAAGAAGGGGGGGGGGGTCATTTGGGCTGTCAGCAGCTGAGAACACACGTCACACACACACCATTCAATGTGTCAAAGAAATAGGTCGAACTACAGAACACCATTCATAATTTTAAACTTTAACAAACACAAAACATCTCAATCCATGGATCTCACACATTTCCGCACAACACACTTAGCTAGGTCAAATATGACTTCAAGACCATACACAGATCATCCTGTTCTTTATCATACTTGAATCCATAACCTCTGTTCCTCACTACTACATTTTAGTGGCTGACCCTGCTTGTCCGTATTAGTAAATACTCACCTCATCAGTTCTGTTCATCCCTGTAACGCCAAGCATCCTTTAAAATACCATTTAAAGTCCAGCGATTCCCAATATTGCATATTTCACAACCCAAGGTTAGGCATGTGCAAAAGTGAAAAATTCGTTTCGTTTCGTTTCGTTTCAATTCGTCATTTAATAAATTTCGTTAAGTTAGGTTCGTTACATGTGTTGAATTCGTTTTCGGAATTCGTTCGTTTTCGACCGAATTTCGAAAAATACGGACGAAATCGAAAATATTTCGACCTTTTTTCGAATTCGTTCGTTTTCGACCGAATTTCGAAAAAAAAGGTCGAAATCGAAAATATTTCAACCAGATTAGAAAACAAATAGTCTCTTTTCGAATAGAATTTTTTTCGAATTAAATTCGAAATTTTTTTTTTTTTTTTTTTTTTTTTTTTTTTTTTTCGAATTCCGATCGAATTTAGTCCGCGGGTATTCGATTCGGAATTCGAAAAAAAAAAATTCGATTTCGACCATTTTTTTTTTTTTTTTTTTTCGAAATTCGGTCGAAAATGAACGAATTCCGAAAACGGTCGAAATTTTTCGCTAATATAGCAATTCGGAAATTCGTATGCATCCGAATGTCCGAATAATGGAAAATTCGTCCGAATTTCGATTCGGAACGAAACGAAATGCACATGCCTACCCAAGGTCCACATTTATCTATCATTTCTTCCTTCCGGGTCAAGTGGTAAGGTTCCCCACGGTTAGACCCTGGGAGCGATTTGATTTCCCATCCTTTTATGGACGAAGGACCTTGAGCTGCTCCGCAAACCTTATTACAGGTTGCATTCCCCAAAGTTAGCTAGACTTTGACCAAAAATTGGGTTGACAGGCACCGCCCCTGTCGTTTTTACCACTCTTCTTTCACTACTTGTCAGAACCTTGACTGACTATGACTAGCCCGGAGATTTTCCCAACTTAATGGCCCAGATTCAGAAAGCAATTACGCCTGTCTAACTGGTGTTAGACAGGAGTAATTTCAAATTTTGCGCGCCGTATCACTAGTTTGAATCCTCAAACCATGATACGGCGGCTTCGGGCTTCGATCCGAGAGGCTTACGTCTTCGTAAGCCTTCGGATCTACGCTGCGATATTTTTGCGGCCGCTGGGAGGAGTTTGCGTTGTTTTGATGCGTCGGGATATGCAAATGTGTTTTTACGGCGATCCACGAAGATACGAGTGGTCTTCGCAATCGCTTTCGTCTATTTTTTTTTACGTACTGTTAGACCAGCTTTTTTTTTTTTTTTTTTACGTAACTCGTTCGGGACTAGGATTGTCCGTAAACGACGCTACTCAAACAACGAATGACGTAACGACGTGTTTTCGCGCAATGCACGGCGGGAAATTTGCGAACGGAGCATGCGCAGTTCGATCGCCGCGGGAACGCGCCTATTTTAAATGCTTCACGCCCCCTACTCGCGCAGATGGATTGCAACGGGAGAAATACACTACGCCGCCGTCGTTTACTGGACAAAATCTACCTGAATTCCACGTAGAGCCAGGTAAAAAACGGCAGCGTAGTGTATTTCTGATACTGAATCTGCCCCAATAAGTTTAATCTCCCCGTGGACTTTCCAATGTATTTTAAAAGAAATGCATACTTACCACAGGGCTTCCCAAGAGTTAAGCTTGATTAGACCCTATGATTGTTTGTAGGGTAGGAGGCAATTCTAACTGACGCTCAATGATTTTTTTTTAGCAGTTACAATATAGCCAGTGTTTGTAGATCTAATTACACTGTTGGTTTACACAGAAAAATAGATTCATATACATCCAGATAATTCAGTGTGATTTAGTCTCCGTCTCCACTGATGCGATCTGCCATGCGACTTTGGACAGTCGCATTACAAATCGCAGCCCACTGTTTTCAATAGCCCCCATTCCACTCTATGTGTCTCAAAGCTGCTGCGACTGTTAAGGTACCTGCAGCATTCTGATGCGACTTCTGGGTCAAAAACCCATTCAAGGCCACACCATAGTCGCACTACAGCTGCATCTCACAATCGCATCCTGTATCAGGCGACATTGGAGTTGCACTAGTGGAAACGCAGCCCAAAAGCATAGGTGTGTTTCACTCACAAGATTGGCCTAATATTCAAAGGGTTCACTGAAATTTATTTTTGGCAGAGACACACTGGGCCAGATTCCCGTAGATTTGCGGTTTTCCGGCGTAGCGTATCCCATTTACGCTACGCCTCCGCACCTTTTACGGGCAAGTGCTGTATTCTCAAAGCACCTGCTCCGCAATTTGCGGCGGCGCAGCGCAAATAGGCCGGCGCAACTGTGCGTAATTTAAAGTAGGAAGGAGGGGGGGCGTGCTGTGTCTAAATTAAGTGCGCCCCCGCGCCAAACGAACTGCGCATGCGTCGGCCATAAACATAGCCCACTGCGCATGCTCCATAGTACGCTGCAAATTGGTTTCAACGTGAACGTAATTAACGTACAGCCCCATTCGCAACGAGCTACGTAAACAACGTACACAACGGAAAAACCAGACGTTGTCCATACCTAACATGGTGTACGCCAGACCTACGCAAGGTCACCCCTTCTTCTAGCAGGGGTAACCATACGCTCACGCAAACTACGCTAACTACGACGATGGCACGCAATTACGCTCAGGAATCGGCGTACAACGCTCATTTTTGCATATTCAACGCAGAAATCGACGGGAACGCTTACACCGCCAGCGTAACATTACAACTTAGATCCGACGGTGCAAGTGACTTACGCCAGTCGGATCTAGGCAAAATCCATGCGTAACTGATTCTAAGAATCAGTCGCATAGATACCCAGGGCCAGAAACCAGAGACACAACGGTGTATCTGGAGATACACCGTCGTACCTAGCTGAGAATCTGGCCCACTGTCTTCAAGATTCCAAACAGCATCCTTATTATTCGCACTGACACCCTGCTGCAATTTCATTTTATATATCTACATTATTCAAAATCAGTCTCATCAACATAAAGGGTTACATAGACAAAAAGTAAAAGGTTAAGTTCTGAAAAGTTAGTTTGTTAGGTAAAAAAACGGTTAAAACAAAAGACTTAAAAACCAGCTCTGTATACCATACAAAAAAAATCATATTTATCCAAACTTCAAACTCTCCTATCACACGGGGAACCATTTGTCTTAGAAATATTAATTTCGCACGTACATAATTAATATTAGCTATAAAAACCTTCTTGTCTATATAGAAATTAAAGCAAACGATAGGGGTGTGAAAAAGAGAAAAAGGATTACATTTATTGATACATAGAAGAAGCTTATCTCAATCTGATATTCATAACTATTAACATAACAGATATCACCTCTAAAACCAAGATGGTTTCAATGTTACACAATTATACAAATGATAAAATATTGCTTCAATGGACACATCAGTATTTATAGGAAAGGAAAAATCACAGAGATGAAGAAAAGTAATGATTAGAAATTACCCAATGTCCCTAGATGAGGTTACAGGAATAGTGTTGCCAGATTACAAAGATAACTAAGGCCTAACTCAGATATGGTTACTACGGACATTCATGGACTCCTAATATACTTTTAGGCAAAATCTTAAGATAGAAGGAAAGTATGAGAGAGAGAGAGAGAGAGAGAGAGAGAGAAAGGGAAAGAGAGAGGCAGAGGGGCAGAGAGGCTAGGCATGTGCAAAAGTGAAAAATTCGTTTCGTTTCGTTTCGTTTCAATTCGTCATTTAATAAATTTCGTTAAGTTAGGTTCGTTACATGTGTTGAATTCGTTTTCGGAATTCGTTCGTTTTCGACCGAATTTCGAAAAATACGGACGAAATCGAAAATATTTCGACCTTTTTTCGAATTCGTTCGTTTTCGACCGAATTTCGAAAAAAAAGGTCGAAATCGAAAATATTTCAACCAGATTAGAAAACAAATAGTCTCTTTTCGAATAGAATTTTTTTCGAATTAAATTCGAAAATTTTTTTTTTTTTTTTTTTTTTTTTTTTTTTTTCGAATTCCGATCGAATTTAGTCCGCGGGTATTCGATTCGGAATTCGAAAAAAAAAAATTCGATTTCGACCATTTTTTTTTTTTTTTTCGAAATTCGGTCGAAAATGAACGAATTCCGAAAACGGTCGAAATTTTTCGCTAATATAGCAATTCGGAAATTCGTATGCATCCGAATGTCCGAATAATGGAAAATTCGTCCGAATTTCGATTCGGAACGAAACGAAATGCACATGCCTACCCAAGGTCCACATTTATCTATCATTTCTTCCTTCCGGGTCAAGTGGTAAGGTTCCCCACGGTTAGACCCTGGGAGCGATTTGATTTCCCATCCTTTTATGGACGAAGGACCTTGAGCTGCTCCGCAAACCTTATTACAGGTTGCATTCCCCAAAGTTAGCTAGACTTTGACCAAAAATTGGGTTGACAGGCACCGCCCCTGTCGTTTTTACCACTCTTCTTTCACTACTTGTCAGAACCTTGACTGACTATGACTAGCCCGGAGATTTTCCCAACTTAATGGCCCAGATTCAGAAAGCAATTACGCCTGTCTAACTGGTGTTAGACAGGAGTAATTTCAAATTTTGCGCGCCGTATCACTAGTTTGAATCCTCAAACCATGATACGGCGGCTTCGGGCTTCGATCCGAGAGGCTTACGTCTTCGTAAGCCTTCGGATCTACGCTGCGATATTTTTGCGGCCGCTGGGAGGAGTTTGCGTTGTTTTGATGCGTCGGGATATGCAAATGTGTTTTTACGGCGATCCACGAAGATACGAGTGGTCTTCGCAATCGCTTTCGTCTATTTTTTTTTACGTACTGTTAGACCAGCTTTTTTTTTTTTTTTTTACGTAACTCGTTCGGGACTAGGATTGTCCGTAAACGACGCTACTCAAACAACGAATGACGTAACGACGTGTTTTCGCGCAATGCACGGCGGGAAATTTGCGAACGGAGCATGCGCAGTTCGATCGCCGCGGGAACGCGCCTATTTTAAATGCTTCACGCCCCCTACTCGCGCAGATGGATTGCAACGGGAGAAATACACTACGCCGCCGTCGTTTACTGGACAAAATCTACCTGAATTCCACGTAGAGCCAGGTAAAAAACGGCAGCGTAGTGTATTTCTGATACTGAATCTGCCCCAATAAGTTTAATCTCCCCGTGGACTTTCCAATGTATTTTAAAAGAAATGCATACTTACCACAGGGCTTCCCAAGAGTTAAGCTTGATTAGACCCTATGATTGTTTGTAGGGTAGGAGGCAATTCTAACTGACGCTCAATGATTTTTTTTTAGCAGTTACAATATAGCCAGTGTTTGTAGATCTAATTACACTGTTGGTTTACACAGAAAAATAGATTCATATACATCCAGATAATTCAGTGTGATTTAGTCTCCGTCTCCACTGATGCGATCTGCCATGCGACTTTGGACAGTCGCATTACAAATCGCAGCCCACTGTTTTCAATAGCCCCCATTCCACTCTATGTGTCTCAAAGCTGCTGCGACTGTTAAGGTACCTGCAGCATTCTGATGCGACTTCTGGGTCAAAAACCCATTCAAGGCCACACCATAGTCGCACTACAGCTGCATCTCACAATCGCATCCTGTATCAGGCGACATTGGAGTTGCACTAGTGGAAACGCAGCCCAAAAGCATAGGTGTGTTTCACTCACAAGATTGGCCTAATATTCAAAGGGTTCACTGAAATTTATTTTTGGCAGAGACACACTGGGCCAGATTCCCGTAGATTTGCGGTTTTCCGGCGTAGCGTATCCCATTTACGCTACGCCTCCGCACCTTTTACGGGCAAGTGCTGTATTCTCAAAGCACCTGCTCCGCAATTTGCGGCGGCGCAGCGCAAATAGGCCGGCGCAACTGTGCGTAATTTAAAGTAGGAAGGAGGGGGGGCGTGCTGTGTCTAAATTAAGTGCGCCCCCGCGCCAAACGAACTGCGCATGCGTCGGCCATAAACATAGCCCACTGCGCATGCTCCATAGTACGCTGCAAATTGGTTTCAACGTGAACGTAATTAACGTACAGCCCCATTCGCAACGAGCTACGTAAACAACGTACACAACGGAAAAACCAGACGTTGTCCATACCTAACATGGTGTACGCCAGACCTACGCAAGGTCACCCCTTCTTCTAGCAGGGGTAACCATACGCTCACGCAAACTACGCTAACTACGACGATGGCACGCAATTACGCTCAGGAATCGGCGTACAACGCTCATTTTTGCATATTCAACGCAGAAATCGACGGGAACGCTTACACCGCCAGCGTAACATTACAACTTAGATCCGACGGTGCAAGTGACTTACGCCAGTCGGATCTAGGCAAAATCCATGCGTAACTGATTCTAAGAATCAGTCGCATAGATACCCAGGGCCAGAAACCAGAGACACAACGGTGTATCTGGAGATACACCGTCGTACCTAGCTGAGAATCTGGCCCACTGTCTTCAAGATTCCAAACAGCATCCTTATTATTCGCACTGACACCCTGCTGCAATTTCATTTTATATATCTACATTATTCAAAATCAGTCTCATCAACATAAAGGGTTACATAGACAAAAAGTAAAAGGTTAAGTTCTGAAAAGTTAGTTTGTTAGGTAAAAAAACGGTTAAAACAAAAGACTTAAAAACCAGCTCTGTATACCATACAAAAAAAATCATATTTATCCAAACTTCAAACTCTCCTATCACACGGGGAACCATTTGTCTTAGAAATATTAATTTCGCACGTACATAATTAATATTAGCTATAAAAACCTTCTTGTCTATATAGAAATTAAAGCAAACGATAGGGGTGTGAAAAAGAGAAAAAGGATTACATTTATTGATACATAGAAGAAGCTTATCTCAATCTGATATTCATAACTATTAACATAACAGATATCACCTCTAAAACCAAGATGGTTTCAATGTTACACAATTATACAAATGATAAAATATTGCTTCAATGGACACATCAGTATTTATAGGAAAGGAAAAATCACAGAGATGAAGAAAAGTAATGATTAGAAATTACCCAATGTCCCTAGATGAGGTTACAGGAATAGTGTTGCCAGATTACAAAGATAACTAAGGCCTAACTCAGATATGGTTACTACGGACATTCATGGACTCCTAATATACTTTTAGGCAAAATCTTAAGATAGAAGGAAAGTATGAGAGAGAGAGAGAGAGAGAGAGAGAGAGAAAGGGAAAGAGAGAGGCAGAGGGGCAGAGAGGCAGAGGGAGGGAGAGACAGACAGAGGGGGAGAGAGACAGGGAGACAGGGAGAGAGGGGGAGAGGGTACTTTACCAGGCGGTGGTCTACATCAGGACATCCTACACTGCTGATCTCTCCATCAAGACTGACTTGCCTGTCTTTTATACCCCTGAGCCTATAATCTTTCCCTCCAAAAAACTCAAGTTCCCTAGGATTTGATCATAAGGACCCCCAACCGGTAATTTCCTGCTGTCACATATCTATGCCAAGGGATGTTTAGGAGTTTACATATCCATGCATTAATTGACCCCTACCAACTTTCCTTGTGATCACTCATTTACCTGTGTATTCCCATACTTGCATATGACAGGCCAGCCTATTGTCTAATTAACACAGTAATGTGTTTTGTTCAATCAGACAGGAGGATGGCAGGAAATTCTGTAAACACATACTATTGTCTAATTAACCTAATGTGTTTTGTTCAATCAGACATCAAAAGACAGGAAATTCTGTTAATACAATGAGGGGACATCTACTATGAGAAAGAAATTGTTACTATGAAATGGTATGCCGCTATCGTCTCACCACGCATATCACAAATATAGGGGTACCAAGATGCAGAGATATATACAGACATATATATAAACGTATACATACACATATATATATATATATATATATATATATATATATATATACATATATATACATACATATATATATAGATATATACATACATACACACATCAATCAGGGGCATGATAGTTAAATTCAGGATATAAGTATGAAGATCAATCTCTCCACCACAATATTAAACATGATATTACTGGGCTGCAGAGGCTACAAACAATTGAGCTCACCCTTTGACCACAGGAGACCATAAGCCATCTCGTATTTCGCCACCAGGGGGAGCAAAAACCCCCCACCTTGGAACACACAGGTGTGAATAGACCAATTCGACAGCTCGATCGTGTGGATCGACAGGAGGTCTGATACTTAATAAGAAAATGAAAATTAGTTGATTAGTGATAAACAGAAAGGGAGGGAATGGAGGGAAAAAAATTGTATTTAAAGTTGAATCAGAGAAAAACAACTTTACTTACATGGAAACAATAGTGTACTGGGAATGGAGATGGTTAATAGAAGAACACTGGACATGGAATGCAGGTGTGCTAAGAATAGCACATGTAAATCTGAACATAATGGGAAGGAGAAAGGTAAAATGAGAAATGGAAAGTGAAAACGAGATGTAAGTAGAAAAGGGGACTTGGAGTAGTTTGCATGGGTTTTAGAAGATATTTATTTGCAATAAGTATTGTGGAAAGGACCGAGAGTCTCAATTCAATAGACTTGCAGGAAAACATTGCACATGGATGCATAGATACAGGGAAGAGTACTCAGTGTAAGATACTGAGAGACATAAGGAGGATGTTTGTATCAGAATGAAATCTTACCGTATGATGGTGTGAGCAGCTACAGCCAGTGTCATCTGCGCTGTGTTGTAGAACATGCGGCTATTTGAAGGAAATACTCGTCTGACGTAGCAAGCATGCAACGTGACGGGCGTGTGACACAGAAAACACTGGCCGTTGAGACAGGAAAAGACTGACCGAGACTACACATCCCAGAAGGCAACGGGATGATCACGTGTGGACGTTCATTACGCCGCAACGTGAGACTCGGGCGTGCTTGTGCAGAGGACGCCGCCTCTATGCAAATGCACAGCGTATTGAAACTAAGATAAACAAACGGACAAAGGAGGCGTGTCGAAAAAATGAATAATAAGCAGCGCATAGATAAAACTTAGAGAGACATTTAAGAAAAAGAAGTAGCTGTCGTAGGCCGGGTGTCAGGAGGGATGATAGATCAGACCCGTGTGACTGCACAGAGAGACCAGACAATATAATTAGTGAAGTAAAAGGTGTTTAATTATAAGTAAGTGAGGACAACCAGTGAAAACCGCAAACAATATATATATATATAATCAAAAAGGGAATACCGTACACATAGGTCAAGCCAGGCCGAGGTCATACACAAGGGATATCAGCAGATGGGACAGGACGGAGCAGGGGTCGGATGGATGGATTAGCTGCAGGATAAAGACTCAGGGGAGACAGGGATCAGGAAACAGGGCAGACAAGTCCAGGCGGGATCAGGGATCAGGATCATAGAACAGGATCGAGGTACCAAATCAGGATCAGAAGACGGGTCAGGGTACAGGCTTAGGTCCAGAAGGTATGAAGATACCAGGGCGAGCTCTGTTTGAGCTCACCGGGTATAAATAGGGGGTGTGCTGATTACGTTCAGGTCACACCTGAACGCAGGAAAGGCTGTGAAGTCCAAATGACCAAGAACCCCGCGCTGGTGGAGGCCAGTACTGCAGCCAGAATAACAGGCATATTTACCAGCAGGGGGGACCATTCCTGACAGTACCCCCCCTCAAAGGAGCGGCCTCCGGACGCTCCAACCAGTTGTTGCTGGGGGAGGGTCATGGTGTCAAGCCAGGTAGTGGATAAAGGCTCCGGGTCATCGAGCTGGGCAGAGGGCATAGGCTCTGGGTCATCGAGCTGGGCAGCAGACGAAGGCTCCGGGTCATCAATTTGGGCAGCAGACAAAGGCTCCGGGTCATCGAGCTGGGCAGCAGGCTCCGGGTCATCGAGCTGGGCAGCAGGCTCCGGGTCATCGAGCTGGGCAGCAGGCTCCGGGTCATCGAGCTGGGCAGCAGGCTCCGGGTCATCGAGCTGGGCAGCAGACAAAGGCTCCGGGTCATCGAGCTGGGCAGCAGACAAAGGCTCCGGGTCATCGAGCTGGGCAGCAGACAAAGGCTCCGGGTCATTGAGCTGGGCAGCAGACAAAGGCTCCGGGTCATCGAGCTGGGCAGCAGACAAAGGCTCCGGGTCATCGAGCTGGGCAGCAGACAAAGGCTCCGGGTCATCGAGCTGGGCAGCAGGCTCCGGGTCATCGAGCTGGGCAGCAGGCTCCGGGTCATCGAGCTGGGCAGCAGGCTCCGGGTCATCGAGCTGGGCAGCAGGCTCCGGGTCATCGAGCTGGGCAGCAGGCTCCGGGTCATCGAGCTGGCAGATTGGCACAGGAACAGCAGGCTGGCAGATTGGCACAGGAACAGCAGGCTGGCAGACTGGCGCAGGAACAGCGGGCTGGCAGACTGGCTCAGGAACAGCGGGCTGGCAGACTGGCGCAGGAACAGCGGGCTGGCAGACTGGCGCAGGAACAGCGGGCTGGCAGACTGGCACAAGAACAGCGGGCTGGCAGACTGGCACAGGAACAGCGGGCTGGCAGACTGGCACAGGAACAGCGGGCTGGCAGACTGGCACAGGAACAGCAGGCTGGCAGACTGGTACAGGAACAGCAGGCTGGCAGACTGGTACAGGAACAAGCTGGGAGGCTGGCACTGGAACAAGCTGGGAGGCTGGCACAAGCTGGGCAGCTGGCACTGGAACAGGTTGGTCGGCTGGCACTGGAACAGGTAGAGTAGCTGGCACAGGCAGAGCAGCTGGCATTGGAACAGGCAGAGCAGCTGGCACAGGAACAGGGATAGCAGCTGGCACTGGAACAAGCTGAGCAGATGGCACTGGAACAAGCTGAGCAGATGGCACTGGAACAAGCTGAGCTGATGGCACTGAGACAGGCTGAACAGGTGGCGCTGAGACAGGCTGAACAGGTGGCACTGAGACAGGCTGAACAGGTAACACTGAGACAGGCTGAACAGGTGGCACTGAGACAGGCTGAACAGGTGGCGCTGGGACAGGCTGGGTAACTGGCACGATGGTGTGAGTTGGGAAGTACTTCTGTTTCTTTTTAGACTTAGACACTACAGGTTTGTTAACAGAAGCGATGTACGAAGAAGATGGATTTAAGTAGGAGGAGGGGTTGGAATATGGCAGAGACACAGGGATGGTGACTGGAGGAGGTTCTTGTGGAGTTGTTACAGGTGGATTATAGGCAGGGTAGGTACAATTAGTAGAAATTGGGTAGTAATATTTGGTAGGGTGCGGAATTAACTGGGCGAAAGCTGAGGTTGTCATTGGCGATGGGCGGATAGGTCCTTGGGAAGGTAGGTGGTTATTAGCAGGGCTGGAACAGACCGGCTTGGCTGGGATCAGGAGATCTGACCATGCCTGCAGCACAGGTCGAACAAAAGCAGGTTCACACACACCTTGTCTAATCAGAGACTGCACACAGCTAATACACTCAGATAACTTTTGCTGGGGACAGGAGGAATAATACTCATCAAAAGACGCCGGATCATCCTCTAATAACCACACCAGGGATTCAACTAGGTCATGACTGAAGGGGGGAGAGAAATCATCCCTACCGACAGGAATAGATGACAGGGCTGGTTTTACACACAACCGAATTAATGGCTGAACATCATTAAAAGTCATGTAACCCTGATCCACACAGGAATGAGCTAATCGGATAGTTTCCATTAACTGGTCACTAGTCCAACCCTCCAAAACCTGGCGACAATACCCTTCATCCTCTTCAGCCAGCAGAGAATAATAAAGGATGTCATCGCAATCCATGTTTAGAGCAATGCACTACACCAGGATGGTTCCCAAATGCAGTCACGTCTGATCAAGAGTGGCCCTGGTATACTGTCAGGAGGGATGATGGATCAGACCCGTGTGACTGCACAGAGAGACCAGACAATATAATTAGTGAAGTAAAAGGTGTTTAATTACAACCAGTGAAAACAGCAAACAATATATATATATAATCAAAAAGGGAATACCGTACACATTAGTCAAGCCAGGCCGAGGTCATACACAAGGGATATCAGCAGATGGGACAGGACGGAGCAGGGGTCGGATGGATGGATTAGCTGCAGGATAAAGACTCAGGGGAGACAGGGATCAGGAAACAGGGCAGACAAGTCCAGGCGGGATCAGGGATCAGGATCATAGAACAGGATCGAGGTACCAAATCAGGATCAGAAGACGGGTCAGGGTACAGGCTTAGGTCCAGAAGGTATGAAGATACCAGGGCGAGCTCTGTTTGAGCTCGCCGGGTATAAATAGGGGGTGTGCTGATTACGTTCAGGTCACACCTGAACGCAGGAAAGGCTGTGAGCTCCAAATGACCAAGAACCCTCTGCTGGTGGAGGCCAGTACTGCAGCCAGAATAACAGGCATATTTACCAGCAGGGGGGACCATTCCTGACACCGGGTGTGTAGAAGGGGGGGGGGTTTTGTTTGCTAAACCGGGCGCCGAAGCAGAGACAGACCAAGCACACAAAAAGGGAAAAGGGGGAGCATAGGAAGGAATCGGAGGGTAGACCGAAATGCCTCCGATAATTTCCTAGTGCCTCTGCAACCCAGAAAAAATATAAAAGATGAAAAGGCAAAAAAACGAAAAATATCATAACAGATGAAGATATACTCAAATACAGTTTATAAACATTGGTTCACTAGATAGGTACAAATAGTCGTTACTCAAATTATGTATCGCAAAATTGTACACAAAAGCATACCTCGGGTTAACAAAGACCCAAGGAAGTGGTATGCTGCCAAAAGATAGGGGGAAGGGAAAGTGGCAAGGATAAGGGACGGGGAACGGGGAGGGGGAAGCATGGGGAAGGAAGGAAAGACCAGGAACTAGTTGTTGGAGGTGATGGGAAAGGGCACTTTGAAACTTAGAAAGTAACAGAGTAACCACAATATATCATATGAAAGGTTTAAAGCTAAGACTCTCATTAAACCCGGGGTAAATGGTAGCCCTGAGCTTGTATATCCAGCGTGCTTCAAGCTGAAGCAGCGTTCCATCAACGCTGCCTCCTCTTGAGTCAGGCGGGATATGTTCAAGGGCAAAGAACTTTATAAAGTTTGGATCGAAATTGTGATGGGTTCCTACATGTCTACTAATAGCGGTGACTATTTTCTTTTTAAGAATTGGCTTTATATGATCTTGAATTCTTTTGAAAAAAGGTCTTTTAGTTTTTCCTATATAAAAGCCACCGCAGCGGCATTGAGCTCCAACAAACATGCACACATCACATTTGCCACAGGGGGCAGTGCCACCTTTGGTTGGTATTTGAAATTGGTCAACCATGTTAAAATGGCTATGTACTAGACGATCTTTGAGTGATGGAACGCATCTAAAAGTTACTTCTGGAGATTCTCTAATGAATTTTTTTAATTTTGGATCTCTCTGTGCTGACTGGAGTACTTGGTAATTATTCTTAGGCGCCGTACACACGGCCGAGGTTCTCGCTGAAAATCAGCGAGAACCTCGCTGGAATGCACATTCCAGCGAGGACCTCGGCCGTGTGTACGGTCTCAGCGAGCTTCCCATCGGGAAGCCCGTCGAGCCGAAATAGAGAGCACGCTCTCTATTTCCTCGACGGCCCGCCTGGAAGAATGGCTGGTTGCCATTCCCGACGGGCGGGTCACCGAATTCGACGGCCGGGAGAGAACCTCGACGGGCGGAACGATGTGTTCTGCCCGTCGAGGTTCTCTGCCGTGTGTACATGGCCTAACTGTGTCAATTTTGCTTTTAGTGTTGGAAGAGAAGATAAGTGAGCTTCTCTTTTGGGCTTTCACGCGGTTATACGCACGTTTAAGTAGCCTATGGCTATAGCCTCTTATTCTCAGTCTGTGATAAAGATCCTTTGAAGTTTTCTTGAAATCACCTTAAAGCCATCTCGGTCCACCACTGGCTCACAACACAGAAGCGCCGTGGATTTATACTTTCCCTTGACGCAGAGAAGGCATTCGATAGAGTGGCCTGGGACTACATGCGGGAGACACTGACCTCCTTGGGCCTTCCGCAGCATATGCTCCAATCTATCCTCAGCCAGGGTTCGCGTCAACGGCCACCTATCGGATGTCTTCTCTATCACTAACGGAACCAGACAGGGATGTCCCCTATCCCCACTTATCTTTGTTCTCACTGTCGAACCACTACTACGCCACCTCAGATCCAACCCGAATATTAAGGGGATTGATATCGACCACCGTTCGTACAAGGTAGCGGCTTATGCAGATGATGTGCTCCTTTTCCTGACAGACCCTGTGACGACCTTACCAAACCTTTTAGCTGACCTCAAATCCTTTAAATATCTATCTAACTTGCAGATACATTTCTCAAAATCCACTGCCCTGAACGTCACCCTCCCCCATGATATACTATTGCAGTGCCAAATGAATTTCCCATTTAAATGGGGCGTTAACTCGATTACCTATTTAGGTATGCAACTCCCCTCCTCCCTGTCCGATCCATACTCCGCTAATTACCTCCCGCTGTTACAAAAGATCCAGAAAGACCTAAAAAGTTGGTCTACAGGCCTTCTTACATGGTTTGGCAAGGCAGCAGCGATTAAAATGACCATATTACCCTGTCTTCTCTACCTCTTTCAAACAGTCCCAATCAAGCTTCCTCAGGCCTTTTTCGCTACGTGCCGGTTGGCGTGCACTAACTTCATCTGGAACAGGCAACGCCCCCGGATAAGTTATGCCAAACTCACTGCTCCCAAACTGAAAGGGGGAGTGGGACTGCCGGACCTGGAAAAATACTACCGAGCATGCCACCTCTCCAGGATCGCTGATTGGAATCTTCACGATACTTCTAAGACATGGATTGTGCTAGAACACTCCTTTTCACCCGTCTCACTGTCCCAGACCCCGTGGATTAAACCGCACCTTCTCCCTCCCTCTTGCCGGACACACCCGTTGATCTCACCAACCCTCTCCGTGTTTGAGGGAGCTTGTACGAAATACCACATATCTTCTTTACTAGGCCCAATGACCCCACTTAAACTGAACCCGGACTTCCTCCCGGGCCAGTCCCCCTCCTTTTTAACAGGAATGGGGACGCACACACGCATGCGCGCGCAGGATTTCTTCAAGAATAACCGACTCCTTACATATGAAGCCCTACAAGCCAAAATGGAGTCTGTCTCCTTCCCTTTCTGGACATATGTTCAAATAAGACATTTCTTGGACAACCCCAGGCCGAAACCGAATTGGTCTCGCAGTCTCACCCCCTTTGAAGCAACGTGTTCAGGCAATGGTCCTACGGCCCACCTAATCTCCTTTATGTACACTCTGCTGTTCCCGGATTGCAACCCTAAAGACAACTGGGCAAGCAAAACATGGGAAACTAACTTGTCAATAGATCTCACAGAGAGAGAATGGGAATCGATATTCTCCTGCATCCATAAAGGGACAGTAAATGTCCACGTTCAAGAGAACGTTTTTAAAATCTTTTCCCGGTGGTATCGGACCCCTAAGAAGCCCCATTCCATGTTTCCCTCAGTCTCCCCCCTCTGCTGGAGATGCGGAAAGGACCTAAGCTCCCTACTGCACATTTGGTGGTCTTGCCCCAAGCTACAGAAGTTCTGGATGGACGTTCACTACATTACCAAAGACGTTTCCACGCTCGATCTAGCATTCACACCTGAACAATTCCTACTACATCACTCCAACCTTTCCCCTAGAACTTAATTTCGCTCCCTAGCAATGCACTTAATAAACACGGAAACTCTGCATCCCTGCGAAATGGCGGTCTCAGGAATTCCTGCGAAATGGCGGTCTCAGGAACCACCGACTCTGGCGGAATGGTTCAAGCGGATAAATCATATTGCGGATATGGAAAACCTGATACATCAGGCCTGGGATACACCGCCCAAGTTCACTGCACTTTGGGCCTGTTGGATTCACTTTGTGTCCACGGACCGTTACAAACAGATTGTAGCCTAGCTGACTTCCGAGAGCTGTGGTGTAAATCTTGATACAAATACACAATATAGTGACATTTCCCATCTCACTACATATCAAGCGCCCTTGCACTCACAGTTAGCTATCTCCATCTTTCTGACACCCGCTCCCATGGGTACCGTCCCCCCCTCCCTTCCCGCTACCCGACCCCGGGGAAACGATAGCCCTCCCACCTACTGGGAAGCATGACCCCAGACGCACGTATGATTCCGACCCCGCCAGAAACTGGCTCATCCCCTGCACCCTGTCACCCCATGAGCGCCATGTCTGGTACTCTAAATGACCACCCTGTGGTAACGTTCCCTCTTGCTACCTTGCCTGACCAGATGATCGACACACTTCCGATGTTTCGAACCATCTCCGAAGGGACCAGAATACACACGCTATCTCCTGCAACGAGATGTGCACCTTCCCCATTCCCCTGCCACACTTGACTATTCCTGTGTCCCATTGGTTTCCACCGTACATTCCTGTGTTATGACTTGTTCTTTGGAATGTTGTTATGTATTTAACTGATTGTATGTCTCCTCATATACGGCGGCTGCGTCCTTAGTACTATGTCATATGCTAACCTACTGTGCAATATATCTCTTGTACTGAATTCATTTTCTTTAATAAACCATTTGAAACAAAAAAAATTAAAAATAGAGCAATTGATTGGTTTGTGCAAAATTTATAGCGTTTACAATAAAGGGGGTAGTTTTATGGCATTTTTATTAATATTTTTTTTTTACTAGTAATGGTGGCGATCAGCGTTTTTTTTCAGTACCGAGACATTATGGCGGACACATCGGACAATTTTGACACATTTTCGGGATCATTGGCATTTTTATAGCGATCAATGCTATAAAAATGCATTGGATTACTATAAAAATGCCATTGGCAGTGAAGGGGTTAACACTAGGGGGCAGGGAAGGGGTTAAGTGTGTTCCTGGGTGTGTTCTAACTGTATGGGGGGGTTGACTCACTAGGGGAAATAACTGATCTTCTGTTCATACATTGTATAAACAGGAGATCAGCGTTTCCCCCGCTGACAGGACCGAGAGCTTTGTGTTTACACACAAAGCTCCCGGTCCCTGCTCTGTAACGAACGAGTGCGCGTGCCCAGCGGCGATCGTGCCTGCCGGGTGCGCGCGGGACTCGGGGGACAAGCGGGGGTGCGCGCGCTGGCCGCCGGCGGCGCGCACGCGCCCCCTAGCGGCCGCTAAAGGTAGAAAGTAGAGCTACGTGCCACCGTCCCGCCGCATAACTGCGGTGGGTGTTCGGCATGTGGTTAATGAAGAACCTAACCCGGAAAGGAAATTACCAAATGATCAACTTAACAATACCTGTACTATTAGGTTTATATCTATTTTTAATGATAAATATAAATCAGTAACCAATATCATTAAAAAACACTTTAAAATTTTACATCTTGACCAAAGATTGGCCCCAGTTCTTCCCGCCATCCCTCAGGTCACCTTTCGTAGGGCCAGAACAATTAAAAACATTGTGGCCCCGAGTAAAATCCAGATGAAGTCCTCTAGATCACCTTTGGACATTAGGACCTATTTTAACGATAGAAAAAGGGATATTTCAATGTAAAAAAAGAGCATGTTTGACTTGTCAGTTCATATCACACGGCACGGATAAGATCACCATGAATTCTGGCAAAACCTACAACATTAGACAATTTATCACATGCTCCACCGAATTTGTCGTGTATGTGTTACGTTGTCCATGTGGGTTCCTCAATGTAGGTCACACTATCAGAGAATTGCGTGCCAGAATAGGTGATCATCGCCGACTTATCAAAAAAGGCTGCACCGAGCACAGCGTGCCACGACACTTCAATTATGCTCATAATAATGACATTAGGAGTCTCGAAGTGTTTGCGATTGAACATATTCCCAAGGGCACTCTGACTTCCAACAAGAGATTCCCTTTTATGTAAAATGGAGGTCTTTTGGATTTTTATGCTAGATTCGCTAGCCCCCAAAGGGTTAAACGAGGAGATGGAGACAGGTGCCCTTATCTAATCCTTCTCGGTTCATCTGTTTTGGAAAATTGCTATACCGCTAAATATTTTTTCTGTATAGTTTTTTGTGTATTGTTCTGGGTTACTCAACAGAACGCATGATTGGCATCATTATTTACTATATAGTACTATTTATCACTTTTCCCAATTATTTATCCAATCATTATTCATTAATGTTTATTATATTATTTTTAATTTTTTTTTTTATATATACATGTATATTTTTTTTTAATTATTTTTTCTGGAATGTATATATTTATATTTTCTAGAATATTTAGAGTATCTATTTTTTATGACGTGACAGTGCATGCATCAGTGAGACTGTCCCTCTTATTCACATGTTGGAGCACACGCTACGTGGAATAATGGACAGGGCCCTTGAGGCAGAACAGAGGGAGGAAGAGGAGGACTTCCTTACCTCTCAAGGCCCCCTTTATCCAGACAGTGGTCCTGCTTGCCCACCTAGCACACAGGAAGAGGACGAGGAGGAGGACGAGGAGGAGGAGGAGGATGATTGTATCAGCAGCATGGAGGTGGAGCCTAGCACTCAGCATCAGCAGTCTTCAAGGGATCAATTACAGTCCCAAGGAACCCATGGACTTTTACGTGGCTGGGATGAGGTGGCTGCGGATCCTGTCATCCTCAGTGACCCAGAGGACTGTGCCCCGAATGCCTCAGCAAACCTACGCTGCATGGCCTCCCTGATCCTGCAAAACCTGCGTAAGGATCCTCATGTTCGTGGTATCAAGGAGAGGGATCATTACTGGCTGGCAACTCTCCTTGATCCACATTACAAGAGTAAGGTTGCAGAGCTTATCTTGCCGTCGCAGAGGGAGCAGAAGATGAAACTTCTGCAGGAGGCCTTGCAGAAGGGTCTGTGCAATGCGTTCCCAGAACCTGGGGGATTACCAAATCCTGGTCCTGAACAACGTGTTGCTGAGGCTTCGGTGAGTCACAGAAGGAGCGGTGGAGAAGGTGGCCGGCTGAACCAGGAGTTCAGACAATTTTTTAGTCCGCAGCCCCAAGGTCTGACAGGTTCCAGCAGCCATTGCCAGCGTCTGGTTTACATGGTGCGGGAAAACCTAGGGGCAAGATCCGACTTGGACACCTTCCCCACTGAAAATCCTCTGGCTTACTGGGTCTTGAGGATGGATCACTGGCCAGAGCTTGCACAGTACGCAATTGAGCTACTGGCTTGCCCTGCAACCAGCGTTCTTTCAGAACGCACATTCAGTGCTGCTCCAGGATTTGTGACCGATCACAGGGTGCGCCTCTCCACCGACTCCGTCGATTGACTGACCTTCATCAAAATGAATCAGGCTTGGATCAACACCAGCTACCAAGCACCTGATGCTGATGTAACTGAATAATTTTTTTGAAATGTCAGATCCCTTTGAGACTGCCTATGCTGATGCTGAGTGACTGTCCTGTTATGCTGCTGATGGAATATCCTTTTCCTCCTCACTGATTTTGCTGATAGCTAGTAAGAACATTTTTGTTTCTGGGCTCCGCCACCAGTGCCTAAGGCCAAATTTTTCTGCCCCTGTTTAACAGGGGCATCTAATAACAATTTTTGATGCAATACTTTGCATGTGGCTCTTTGTTGCGCTCCAATTACAGTATGACATGGTTCAGATTCTACTTAACAAACCTACAGTCCTTGTCTTGTTTGCACCGCCTGTATACTGCTGTTCAAAGTATATAGGGCCAAAGGGTCTTGTCAGGGCCGATCCTCGCTATAGGCTCACTATGCAAGCCGCTTAGGGCCCCGCAAAGCTGCAAAGGGCCCCCCAAAATACTAGAGGCCCCGCCTGGTGAGAAGTTATTTTCGCCCCCTCACCCCACTTCTAAACTCGCTGGCTCCCCCCGCTTCCCAACTTTCTTTAATGTGACATGTCACTGTCGTCAGCGCCCCCGCTTTTCATTTTTAATGTGCCATGTAATTTTGCTTAGGGCCCCAGGGAGGTCAGGATTGGCACCGGGTCTTGTAATTTTTTTTTTCCACTTCAGACTTAACCATAGCTTGAGACCTGCTCATGGTTATGTTCAATGATTATGTCTCGCCTTATTTATTTATTTATCCCCTTTCCCATCCCTATCTCCCCCATCCCTATCCCACTCCTCCCCCTTCCCCATCTCCCTCTCCCCCCCCCGACCTCCTCCCTATCTTCTTACAAATCCTCTACCGTCTCTCTTAGTTTGGAATTCCTTCTCACATTGTTATTTAAGCCTCCATCATTTCTGCATATCCCATCTTAGACTTCAAGCCTCCCATTTTTCTTCAAAATCTACCCAAGTTTCCTCCTCTCTATATCTTAGGTATTCATTATAGTATATTTCGTCAAGCTTTTTGCCCCATCCTCTTAGTGTAGGACTCTCTTCTTGTTGCCAATTACTCGTGATCTGACTTTTTGCAGCATTGAGAAAATCTGGGATTAATGTCTAAGTATTTTTTAGTTGGCATTCGAGCCCCGTGCAAAACACAGACCCAAATGTCCTCTGGGATATTCATATTTATTATTTCTTTAATTTTTTGTCTGATTTTTGACCAGAAAATTTTAACTTTAGGGCAAGACCACCAGATATGGGTCATTGTGCCCACTTCTCTACAGCCTCTCCAGCAAAAACGCAAATTGATTCCTAGGGATGAATGTATTTTATCTGGTGTAAGGTACCATCATACCAAGCATTTATAATTCTGTTCCATTACTTTATTATTTATAGAGGTAGCATGGACCCTGTTTATTATCTGTCTCATTTCAAATTTGTTTATTGATGAGCCCGTTTCTTCTTCCCATTTGTTGATGAATGGAGGTACGCTCTGTTGTTTTAAGGTATTCAAAATTTTATATAACATCGAAATTATTCCCTTATCGGATTTCCTTATACAGAGTCTTTCGAATGGCCGTAGATTCATTTCAGATCTAACCGGCTGTGGAAGGCTTTCAAAAACATGTCTTATTTGAGCGTATCGCCATTCATCGACTAACACTAAATCTCTCCTCTTTTTCAAGTCCTGCAATGATAATAATCTATTTTGCTCCATAAGATCTTTTAGTTGGATATCATCCCGTCTGATCCAATTACCAAAATAGGCCCAGATTCAGAGAGCCATTACGCCTGTCTAACTGGTGTTAGACTGGAGTAATTTCAAATTACGCGCGTTTTCTAGCTGGTTGAAAACCTCAAACCACGAATAGACGGCTGCGGGCTTCAATTCGACTGGATTACGTGTTCATACGCCTTCGGATCTACGCTGCAATAAAATTGCGGCCACTGGGCGGACTTCCCGTCGTTTTCGGCGTCGGGGTATGCAAATGAGCTTTTGCCGGCGATCCCCGAAATTACGATCTTCAATCGCAATCTCTTACGGCACCTTTAGTCATCTTTTATTTGCGTAACACTATACCAGCTTTTTGCTGCTCTAATATTAGACAGCCCATGTTAAGTATGGCCGTCGTTCCCGCGTCAAATTTCAACGTTTTCCGACGTCTTTTATTTTTTTTAACGTAAGTCATCCGGGAATAGGAATGTTCGTAAACGCCGCTACTCAAACAACGAATGACGTAACGACGTGATTTCGCGCAATGAACGGCGGGAAATTTCTGAACGGAGCATGCGCAGTTCGATCGCCGCGGGGACGCGCTTAATTTAAATGCTTCACGCCCCCTAATCGCGTATTTCGATTACGCAGCGAGAAATAGACTACGCCGCCGTAGCGTACGGGCAAAAATCTACCAGAATTCGGTGTAGAGCCTGGTAAAATACGGCAGCGTAGAGTATTTCGATTACGCAGCGGAATATTAAGTGTATGTGAATCTGGGCCATAGTTTTTTTCTCCCGGAGGGAAGAATTGAGTGTTTTTCAAGGGTATAAGCGGTGAATTAAAACTCCATCCTTCTTTCCTATGAATCTGGTCCCAGAGTGCTAGGGCATGCTTTGTCATGTCATGAACCTCAGGACTTAGTCTTCTGTGCTGTGGTGGGATCCAGATTACCTTCCCTAGTGCAGTTTTACTTAATTTACTTTCCATAGCTACCCATCTTTTTTCTACATTATTTTTTGCCCATTCTATAACTCGTGATAAGATGATTGAATAATAATAGTTTTTGAAATCCGGTGCCCCCAACCCTTGTGACTTATCTTTTGTTAAAAGTGTTAATTTAATTTGTGTTTTTTCCCCCTCCATATGAACTTAAGAAACATTGCTTGCAGTTTTTTAAAGAAGTCTTGCGGGATTCGAATTGGAAGCATCTGAATTTTATAGATAATTTTTGGTAGTATTATCATTTTAAAAATATTTATCCTTCCAGTCCATGTTAATTGTCCTGGTGCAATTCTGTTAAGGTCATCTTTGATGTCATTCAATAGTGGTATAAAGTTGGTTTTATATAGAATCTCTCTAGAATTTCCTAATCTAATTCCAAGGTAGTTTAAGTCTTTTTTCCAACAAAATGGAAAATCTTTCTGCAGAGCCTTCCCCTCTCTTTTAGTGAGATTAATATTCAGTATTTCTGATTTAGTTGGGTTTATCCTAAAGTTAGATAGCATACCATATTCATTTATTATTTTAATTATATTAGGCAAACTTGTCCTTGGGTTTGATATATAGAATAGAATGTTGTCGGCGTATACTGCCAGTTTATGTTCTTCCCCTTCCAGCATTATCCCCCTGATATCCGTACTACGCCTTATTGTATTCAAAATAGGTTCCAAAACGAGTGTAAATAGCAAAGGGGACAACAGGCATCCCTGTCGAGTCCCATTTCTTAGTTCGAAAGAATCAGATATCTTCCCATTAATTTTAATTCTTGCAGTTGGTCTGTTATACAAAGCTCCTATCCATTCCCTCATTCTGGGTCCAATTTCTAATGCTTCTATTGTATTCTGCATAAAGCCCCAGTTTACTCGATCGAAATTAATTAATAAACCTGGGGCTCTACTTCTTTTGATTTCTTCAATGATCAGAAGCGATCTGATTCCGTGATCTCTCCCTTCCCGTCCTGCAATAAACCCTACTTGATCTGTATGAATTACATCTGACATGATATTTTTCAACCTATTAGCAAGAATTTTTGAGAACATTTTTAGATCTATATTAAGGAGAGAGATCGGTCTATAGCTAGAGCATAGGCTGTTATCTTTGCCCTCTTTAGGTACTACAGTTATTAATGATTCTAAGCTTTCCTGCCTCATTTCCCATTTATCCCCTATTCCATTAAAGTAGGTACATCATTTTGGAGTTAATATGTCAGATAGTAATTTATAATATAAAGTTGTAAATCCATCAGGACGGGGGCTTTTACCATTGGGTAGTTCTTGAATAGTTTTTATAATTTCTTCCTCTGTTATGGGCATTTCTAAGGTCTTAACTTTATGTTCTGGTATGCTATTTAACTCTGCTTTTTCTAAATATGTTTTCGTTTTTTCTTCCCTTAATTTTATTTATTTTTTAGTGTTATCCTTATTAATTGAATAAAGATCTTCGTAAATTTTTTGGAAGTTATTGATAATCTCTGAGGTTTTAAATCTTATTTCTCCCGTATTCGTATTTACTTTCCTTATGAAATTTGCAGATTTTTTCTTTTTAAGGAGGCTCCCTAAGTACTTCCCTGTCTTGTTACCCCATTGATAGCGTTCTTTCTTAATTATGTTAAATTCTACCCGGGATTCCTGTTCTATGAGTTCTCTAAACTCGTTTCTTTTACTGTAAAGTTTCTGTAGTATCTCTCTTTGACCTGTTTCTTTGTGTAGGTGTTCAAGTTCCGATATTTTTTTAATTAAGTAACTTTTAGTATTTTTTTTTTTTCTAGATCCTTCTTTTATCAGAATTCCCAGAATAAAAACCTTATTGGTCTCCCAGATTATTGCTTCCGACATACCCTCGGTACTATTATCTTCAAAAAATTGTAACAACTCCCCCCTTATTTTATTTTCTATTTCTTTATCTAATAAAAGTTCTTAATTTAATCGCCAGCTTATTTTCTGGTTGTCTTGCTCACCTATTCTGAGTTGGAGTGAGATGGGGGCATGATCCGAAAAAGTTATAATTTCAATCCTTGTGTCCTCTATCTGCTCTAGAAATCTGTGTTCTACCAAAAAGTAGTCAATTCTAGTGTATGTCCCATGCACAGGCGAGACGAATGTATAGTCTCTTTGATTCCTATATTTTATTCGCCAAACATGTTGGTGCATCTTCTTTTTTAGTTTATTCCTCTGACTCAATTCGCTCACCCGTGCTTGGGACGTACTGTCCATTTTCGGGTCCATGCAGAAATTAAAATCTCCTCCTATCACAGCCTCCCCTTTCTTGAAACTCATGAAATCTTCTATTACTCTTATTAGATATTGGACTGGTTTCTTATTTGGGCAATAGATGTTCGCCAGAGAGATCTCATACCCATTTAAGCTTCCGTTAAGAAATAAAAAGCGGGGGCGTGGTCTGGAGCCGCATGTAGCAGGACGTGCAGGGTGAGAGCTCCGCTCGAGGCAAATCCTTTTTGTTAAATCCTGAGGGATTTCTTCCCCTACATTTGGACACCAACGGTCCCCGGACACCCTAGCCACCCCCAGACCTCATGTCTCCTACCAAAAGGTCCGGGGCAGTAGCCAAACTGGCTCAATTCCGCCATGAAGGGGCCGACACGGAGGATGAAGATGGCGCCGACCAGCCTCGTGGAGCCGAGGCTCCGGCCTCGGGAGATACAGCTAAGGTGCTGGAAGCGATCGCCCTTTGCCAGTCCACGGACATGTACCTTAAGCCAGGGCCTTCCCTGTGCGTTTACTGTGCTGAGAACTGTTTTATTGCTTTATGTCCTACTGTGCTTTGTGGTATGCCTAATCTGCTGTTTATTGTGTACTGTGGTCCCCCCTGGGCGTCCGACTGCTCACATTACCCCCCCTATCCCAGTATGGCTTCCCTTAAGGTACTAACATGGAATGTCCGTGGCCTCGGTGAGAGGGCCAAGCGTGTTGCTGTCCTTTCCCACCTTAAATCCCTCCGTGCAGACATCTCCATCCTTGTGGAGACCCATCTCACAGGCCAAAAACAACTATGCCTGAAAAAGCCCTGGGTGGGCTGGTTATACCAGGCCCCGTACACTTCCAACTCTCGTGGTGTTGCCATACTTATAGCCAAGACGGTACAATTTTGCCTACACTCCCTGCAGTCGGACCCCCAGGGTAGGTCACTGTTTTTACATGCAACTGTAGGGGGCCTCGAACTCGTTCTCCAGAGCTAACTCTCTGAATATATTGGCAGTTTTAATGGGGGCATTTATACCGCGGACATTATAAGAGATTAATTTAACTTTTGCCATCCAATGTCCTTAGGTAGTTTTTTAAGGCTTTCCTAAATTTACTTTTAGAGGTCTTCTCCCTTTGTCCATCCCCCCTCCTTTCCCATCCCTCCCACTCCTCCCCCTCCCCGCCCTATTCCTACCCCCCATTCCCCCCCTCCCTATTCTCCCACCTCCCTTCCCCCCTAAATTTGGGGTTAATAGCCTCCCATAGGCCTATAGATCCATGGCCTCCCTCCATCTGGCCCAGCGGTTCTGTCCCCTTGAGGGTGGACTCGGTTAGGGTAGTTAGTGAGCAGTCGGCCCCCTTGTAAGAGGTTCCCGTGCCCATGACATCCCTTTTCTTAATTTTTCTACAGTGCCTGTGTACTTTATCTGCCCACCATATCCTTCTCCTCTGCTCTGCCCCCCCCAGTCCCCTCCCTCTCCCTCCAGGCCACCCGCCCCATATCCACCCCCCCTATCGTTGTTTCAATACTGATTTATTTTTTCTTTGGCATATGTTGCCATACATGTTGTGTTATTTTGACTTCTTCCTGAGTCCTTTCCCACCAGCCAGGCATATCTATTTCTGGGATATTCAACTTTTTGAAAAAATTCACCGTATCTTCGGGAAATCTTATGGTAGCTGATCGTCCATCTTTTCTTCCGACTAAACAGGCTGGGAAACCCCAGAAATATTGAATGTCCTGTCTTTTTAGCTGCTCTGTTAGTGGTTTTAATAATCTTTTCCTGGCTAGTGTCTCCGCTGCCTGATCTGGAAAGATCTGCAGTGGGGATTCCTCCAGTTTGGCAGGACCTTTTGATTTTAGAAATATTCGGATCTGCTCCTTATCATGGAAATTATCTAATCGCACAATAACATCTCTTGGGAGACTCTCTGATATTCCTGCAGGTTTTCTTATCCTATGAACCCGTTCTAAATTGATTTTTTCCGTTTCGGTTTTGCCTAACATCTGGCCGAATATTTTGTCAATTTTTCCTTGAAGGTCCTCTACCTGTTCCTCTGGGAGACCTCTAATCTTCAAATTCTTCCGTCTGTTTCGGTTTTCCTGGTCTTCCATCTTGTATTTCAAATATCTTTGTTCTTTTAGTAACTCTTTCATCTGTTCTTTTATTTCTTGTAATGACCTGGGGGGAGTGGTGGCGGGGAAACAATTTTTTTCAATGGTTTGTATCCATATTGCAGGGACCAAACATTACATTAAAGCCGCAAGCAGTATTAAGTTTATTTTTTCTTATAGTAATCTCATGTTGTGCAGGGACATTTCTAAACACATGCCACTACTATAGACACAAAGCAGGTACGATATTTAAAGGATTTTTTTATTTATTTTTTTCACTTTAAGCATCATTAAAATCGCCGCTCCAGAAAAAAAGACCATTTAAAAAAAAAAAATGTCCATTGATATCGCGATCCCGCGCGCGTGCCCGACAGGTGCGATTGCCGCCGGGCACCCGCGATTTCCGGCAATCACGTCAGGAGTGTGGATCTGTGTGTGTAAACACACAGATTCACCTCCTGTCAGCGGTGAGGAGATCGATGTGTGTTCCCTGTACAGAGGAACACACATCGATCTCCTCCCCCTACAGTTAGAACATACTTTAGGACACATTTTAACCCCTTCAGCGCCTCCTAGTGTTTTAACCCCTTCCCTGCCAGTCACATTTACACAGTAATCAGTGCAATTTTATAGCACTAATCGCTGTGTAAATGTGAATGGTCCCAAAAACGTGTCAAACGTGTCCGATATGTCCACCGCAACGTCGCAGTCACAAAAAAAAACCGCAGATCGCCGCCATTACTAGTAAAAAAAATAAAATAAAAATGCCATAAATCTATCACCTATTTTGTAGACGCTATAACTTTTGCGCAAACCAATCAATATACGATTATTGCGTTTTTTTTTTTTTACCAAAAATACGTAGAATACGTATCGGTCTAAACTGAGGGGAAAAAATGTTTTTTTTTAAAAAAATATTGTGATATGTATTAAATAAAAAGGAAAAAATATTGTGTTTTTTTTTTAAAATTGTCGCTCTTCTTTTGTTTAAAGCGCAAAAAATAAAAACCGCAGAGATGATCAAATACCACTAAAAGAAATTTCTATTTGTGTGGGGAAAAAACATAATGATTTAATTTGGGTACAGTGTTGCCTGACAATTGTCATTCAAAGTGCAACAGTGCTGAAAACTAAAAATTGGTCTGGGCAGGAAGGGGGTGAAAATGCCCTGAATGGAAGGGGTTAAAAGTCAGCAGCTACACTGTTAGTAGCTGCTGACTTTAAATCCCGCTTTAAGTGCCCAGTGGTCAAGTGGTTAATGAAGCCCTAGAAACTGATTTTGCAATAAGTACAATAAGTAGAAAAATCCTGTTTTTTTGCCTCTGTGGATACACTGCAGATTTAGTTCTGAGAAACCGGAGTTTTTAAGTTATTTTTGCCTTTTGGTTGAACTTGATTGACATATATTTTTTAAATCTGAGTAGCTTTATGTAACAAATAAACACTAAGCTTGGAGAATCATCAATTAACAAAAATAAGTCTCTACTCGAGACAAATAGTGATTCATGTAGTTTACTAGGTTCTCTTAAAATGTATCCAAAACTAGGAACAAAAAGGTAATAAATTGCAGCTCACCAGTCCTTAGATGTGATATGTTTTCTAATGGCTCTTTGTCTCCTGGTTATCCTGCCAGTAACATGGCAGAGTGCTAATGTGTGCTCATGTGTCTATGTTTTTTGTCTATGGTGGTGCAGTATCATCACCAAAAGGACAGGACTACAAAATCATTGTCCCATACTCTTATATTCATAATATAGGTGTAGATTATTTTGTAAACTACCGTTGGGAACAATGGTAACTATATAGATCACATAAAGCAATAAGCTTGCATGATTTCCTTGCAGATTAAACAGATATATTTTTGCATTTATTGAGCGGATATAACAAAATACTTTCAACAGTACATTAAAAAGACCTAGAAAATCAAAGAAGTTCACTGTTAGGAATAAAATACATTAAAACCTGTTATATTTAATGGATATTAAGAAACCCTGAGCATTCAAAAAAATAAACTTTGAACACATCTTATATACAATGACTACTTATACTGTACACTCTAACTTGTTAATTTTATGCACATTTTTGGTATGTCCAGCTCTCTGCACAGCCACATCCTCTATCATTTTGTTTAAATGAATATTTATACAAAAAACAAATAATTTAAAAAACAAGGGCCCAGATTCACGTACATCGGCGCATTATTGGACCGGCGTAGCGCACCATTTTTCCGTTAGACTTGCGTAATCTAGCCGCGTAATCCCACGATTCACAAAGCTTTTGCGCAAGAGATTGCGCAAGCGTAAGGTTTTTTCCGGAGGCGTAAGGAGGAGTAATACAAATTGGGAGGGACGTGGGCGTGTTACATTGAAATGAGCCGTGACCCCATGCAAATGAAGGGCCGGCCGACTCGCGCATGCGCGCGTGAAGGAAACCATGTCAGCTCCGTTGTGCGCATGCTCACAACTCGGGAGCGGCGCAATCAGTGAAATTGGACATGGACTAGGGCAACGTTGTGAACTACGCAGACAGCATAAATAGACACACACAAACGCACTTCCATTGCAAAAGTACATCCCTTTGTGTCCCTTCCCATTGAATCAAGTGCTTTTGCTCTGTTGTTCGTTAGAGTGTGTTTTGTAGTTGTCAGATTAGTGTTCTGTGTGATCTAGTGCTTGTTGGTAGTTTTGTGAAAGTGTGTTTTGATAAGTGTTTTTTGACTGTTTGTTTGATTGATAGATTTCTGAGCGTTTGTTTTCTTGCTTTATTTTTTCATCTGATTTTTTTGTGTCTGTTTCTTGCTGAGTGCTAGTGTGATTTTTGGGTGTTCTTTTTCTCTTTGTGTGTGTTCTTGTCTGATTGGTTGTGCTTGTATTTGTGACAGATTTTTGGTGACTGCTAGTGAGTTTGTTTGGAAGTATGACTGAGAGAAAAAGAAAGCTTAATTTTACAGTGGGGGAAAAAAGAATTCTTGCCCGGGCCATTACCGACTATGGGCGTTTTCTCCACGGCCCGCAGAGTGCCACCACCACCCCGGCCAGGAGGAGGGAGATATTGGATATGATCACGGAGCAGGTCAATTCATCGGGGGAGGGGGAGACACGGACCCGGTCTGGGATTGAAAAGAAAATAAATGACCTCCGGCGTGAGGTGAAAAAAAAAACTGGCCGCAATAAATGCCCATGCCAGGGGCACAGGAGGGGGCCCACCATGCCGGGTTAGATTTACAGCGACGGAGCGTGTGGTGGCCCTGACCTTTCACCGGCATGAAGTGGAGGGCCTGCCAGGCTTTGACACAAGTCCGGTCCCCGCGGTGCCAGGTAAGGTTTTTATTTCTCTCAGGTGTGTAGCATGTGTGGGGGAGGGGGTGAAAGGGAATATGTGGCAAGTGTGTGGATCCTCCAACCTGTGAATGGTTTGTGTCATCCACAGATGTGCAGGAGGGTGCAGGGCCATCTGGCCTGACCGCTCCAACGCCAGGACAGCAGCCTAATGAGGCCCCCCCAACAAGGCCAGAGTCCGCGGAGGAGGAACAAGAGGAGGAGGAGGATCATGCGGAGGACGATCATGAGGAGGAGGAGAATCATGAGGAGGAGGAGTCCATGGCAGGCACTGGCCGTTTGGTTTCTGCGGACTCTTCCCCTCTGGCTGCAAGAAGCCTGCCCTCCCTAAGGGTGAGCCCCCCCCCCCTCCCCCCCCAACATGGCTCCCCTCACAAGGGCCTCCCCTTCTCCCCGGCCACAACCATCAGCAAGAGCCAGGAGGTCATCCCAGAGCACCAGGGGGGCGCCCAATCTCCTGCCCGCCAGTCTGAGAAGGAACCTGGCCACCCAGACCCGCCTTCTGAGACAGCTCTGCCAGACTATGGGGCGGGTGGATCAGAGCCTGTCCTCCATCAACGATAGGCTGGGTAACCTGGACTCCCACTCCCGGGCCTCCACAACCTGCCTAAATGACCTGCAAACTACAGCAGCAGGCGTTGGGCAGGATGTGAGGGCCCTTACCCAGGCTATCCAGGGCAACACGGCAACACTTGGTGCTGCCCTGGACAGAATAGCCGTGGCCTTGGAGGGCAGGCCGCCAGGTGGGCAGATCTCAGGGGCTGCTCCTCCTTCCCCGGCTTTTCCCCTCCCCCATGCGTCTCCCCTGAGGGTCCGGGGCCGTGGCCGGGGGCGCCCCAGGCGTGGCTCAGGCAGAGGGCATTAATTTTTTTTCCCCCTTTTTTTGGTTTGAAAGCATGTTTATTTTTGTTCTCTGCTTTTTTTTTTTCTATGCATTTTTTTTTTTTTTTGCTGACATTTTTGGCATTTTTTGGGTTGTGCATGATGTTTGAATGTGGGGGTGACATTCCTGCTGGAAAAGGGGTGTCATCCTCAATTTGGGTGGAGAAGGGTTCCCCAGGACCAGGGAGAAGTGATTCCCAGGTCCGTGTGAATGGTGTATGAATGTACAGTGACATAATTGGAGCCTTGACGTGGCGTTACTGCTCACCAGTCTTGCATGGTGGACTGGTGCCAATCCAATTTGATGAGGATGTGGGGTGTGTGTGCTAGGGACCATAGTGGTGTGCATGCATGCATTCTCATTGTGCCATGATTAATGTGTGTGTTTAACGTGCAAAGATGCATAATGTGAGCTGGCATGAGATGGGGTCATGAGATGGGGTTCCAGTTCATATGCAGAGTCACCTTGAAGGGAAAAGACAGGAGGATGTTAGTCATGCATGTGCCACTTGTGAGGTGTGCATCACGGGAGGGGATAGTCATGCCTGACTCCCATGTCACTCACCAACCAGCCAGCTGTCCCCATACATGTTCTGTTTGAAATCTGTGGGGATGGGGCTCTGATTGTATATGTAGCTGTCATGGGTGTCATGGGTGGTGCCATGTGTTGGGCTGCTGATGTCCTCCTGCAAGGTTGTGGTAATTCCACGATGGCATGAGGGGTGAATCTGAAGATGCGAGACACCTCAGAATCTCTCATGCCAAAGATGTCTATGCGTGTGTGATATATCAAGTGAAGAGTGAGGGGCTTGTATCAGATAAGAATATTGTATTAGATTAGATTAAATTGTAAATTTTATATAAGCCAAAAAATAAAAAAATAAAACATCTCCCGTGCCCTCCTTAGTGCCATCCTCCGTGCCCTCATCCTTCTTTGTTCATCTAAAGTCAGTAGTATAGCTATGCGCGACGATGCCCCTGGCATGTTGGCATACAGATTGTTGGGCAACACGTGTGACTGCTGAACTCCTCACTAACAGTGTTGCTTTATCTGACAATTAGACTTTTTTTCAAAATTTAGACCAGCTTTTAGGTCCTCTAACTTTAGACAGAACATTTTGCAGTTGCGCACATCGCGTAGCCTGCGCAGCAACTGCGTTTTTTTGTGAATCCCCGTAACTCCCTCATTAGCATATTTGACTAGCAAATCAATGGTGTGTCTAGCGCAGTTTTGCGCGAAGGGAAGCGAAGGTCTAACTCAATTACGCCGGACCAAAAAACGTAGATTTCTGGCATATATTGTTTTGTGAATCTCGTCCAACTATACGCACGCGCACATTTAGACTTACGCACGCGCAACAGCAGTTGTGCAGGCGTAATCGCTCTGTGAATCTGGGCCAAGTTGTTTTACATGAATACTGACATGGCTAGCAGTAAACAGTTGTTCAAATGGGCTTGTTTTCTAATGTTGTAGCTTGTCCTAACAATTCTGTTAAGTACAATAAACATACCCACGCAATTATAGCCACAGGTAACTTGCTCACATTAATCCAATCATATGGAATGTGTCTAGGTAGATGTTGACTTGAGTTCAAGTACTAACATAAAGATAATGATGGTAGGTGCAAATTAACATTAGAACTGAAAAAGCAGTATGGATAAGCTGTGAAATGTCTTCAACATAGAGAATAAATACAGTTGAATGATTAACTACTACCGGGTCTTTGACCAAGCAATATCAATAGTAAAGGTTTTGAAATTGGATGGATGACCCTCAAGCACCACCCTGCTCTACAAAAGTCGATTTAAAAATTCACTTGAGCTGAAATTCACATTAGCAGCCAAACAGTGACTACATCCTATCAGATTCAATTACTGTATTGATATTTGTGAATACAATAGCCAGCACTGGAAATTCCTCCATCCATGGATAGGGGAATTTACTAATTTTCTCTCATGCAGCTGGCGGATAGAAAATGAGCTGTGTATAGCTAGCTTAAAGGGATTGTAATGTTTGGTTTAAAAAAAAAAAAAAAACATGTCATTCTTACCTCCCCTGTGCAGGGGTTTTGCACAGAGTGCCCTGATCTGCCTCTTCTGGTGTCCCTCCTGGCTTCTCCTCTTCTCGAGTGCGCCCATGTAGAAGCGCTTTCCATGGGGGCACTCATGTGGGCATGTTCTTGAGTCTTGCTGCTGGGTCCATTGACAATCCTGCCCTCTGTTTCCCACATCATTGGATTTGATTGACAGCAGCGGGTGTCGAAGGCTTCTACTGCTATCAATCGTTCCAATGAGGTCCTGAGACAGTGGCTGGAGCTGCTGTGCTCGTTCCCATCTCTGGAAAGATTGGGTTCAGGTAAGTAAAATGCATAGAATGGGTGAAAAACCTTGAGGGTTTACAACCCCTTTAACTCCTGCTCTGCTGTCTGCTATGGGTGCCTAGATCACAAGAATGATTTAATCAAATTAATAATAAAGAAATAGAAGAATTTAGATTGGAGCTGAATGACTTCCTCTGGGATACCATCCATTTGAATCAACCTTTAGCAGAACCGACCATAATTAAACAGACTTAGAGCATATTAATGTAGAAAATATTATACCAACATTTTTTTAGTTCAATGATTTTTATTCAGTTTTCAGCGGTGATACAAAGTACAAATAATACTTGTACGTCGTGCAACGACTTTGGGTAACATGCAATAACAAAACAAATCGTAAGCTACGAGTAAGCATCACATGATGTGAAACATGTCAGCCCTGTTCTCCTTGTCCACTCACCGTTTTTGACTGCATGCATTTTGGCTGTTTTTTTCTATTGAAATTTTGTTTGCTTATGCTTAAATAAAGACATCGTTTTCCGAGGAGTGCGGCGATCCAGGATTTTTTCCTTCATCCCTTGCTAATTGTGCACAGCCAGCACCCTCTTGTTTTGATTGGGACGGAAGCAACGGGGATCATTTGTTTTATGGAGCGGTACACTTCTCTAAATCTATGACCTGTGCTATGAAAGGGATCTGATCTGATTTCCAGTGTCTTGTTATGTTGAGTCTGGCTGCCAGGAGTATGTGCGTGGTTATGTGTCTTATAGGATAGGGGATGTCATCAATGGTCAAGTTAAGGATTGCAAGAGCAGGTGAAGGGAGTACTTTAGCGTTGGTAACGTCGGAAATTAACTTGAAGATGTCTGTCCAGTAATTTTGGATGGCAGGGCATTTCCAAAAAATATGTAGCATTTTCCCTAGTGATTTTACACCTCCAGCATGCATTGGAGTTGGTAGGGCTAAACGATGCCAATTTGGTGGGAGTGAGGTACCATCTAAGGGAGATTTTCTGGGTGAGTTCCCAGAGGGCTGATGATTTGGTAGCATTGTATGCTGTTGTAAGGGCACAATGCCATTGGTTGTCTGCAAAGGTGCATGTGAGGTCAGATTCCCACTTGAGATGAGAAGTCAGTTTGGAGAAAGAGCATTAATAGTGGAGAATGTTGTAGAAGTGGGAGATGCCCTTGATCTTAGAATTAGGGTCAGTGAGGTAGTTCCACGTTTTAGAAGGGATGCAGTAAAGAGGGAGAGGTATAGTGTTTAGGCAGTGGTGTATTCTCAGATAAGTAAAGCGCTCAGAGTCTGGGAGGTCATAGTCAGTTTGTAGCTGAGAGAAAGACTTGGGACGTTCATCTTGCAGTAAATTGTGCAGGTGATAAATCCCTTTGAGGGACCACCTTGTCAGTGTTAAGTCAGGTGAGAGGAACTGGATTTATTCCAGAGGAATTTTAAAATGAGATGCAACAGGGTTAGAATCAAGTAGGGAGACTAGTCTTCCCCACGCTTAAGCTGATGCTTTCACAGGCGGAGGCAAGGATGGTGAAATGAGGGTGCCTAAGGGGGTGCTTAGTAACCAGTTCTTCAGGTTGGACTTAGAGAGTGGTTTTCCACTTGACCCCAAGTCTGATTTTTGAGCGGTTGGAACCAACTGGGTAGTTGGGCTAGTATGGCTGCTGTATGGTAGTCTTTAAAGTCTAACCTGTGCCCCCTGCAAATTTGTGTTTAGTCAATATTGAGTGGGAGCATCTGGGTTTTTTTCTGCTCCAAAGATAGTTGTTATACATCGTTTGAAGGGACTTGAAAAAAGAGTCCGGTAATGGTATGGGGAGGGTCCTAAAGAGGTATAGAATTTGGGGTAGGCAAATCATTTTAAAGGCTGCAAGCCTCTCTGACCATGAGAGTTCATGTTTCGCTATGGATTGTGCGGTCTTTTGGACATTGTGTAGTAGGGTTGGAAGTTACAAGGGTAAAGATTTTTGAGCGTCCGTGGTAATTGGATGCCCAGGTAAGAAATGTCATTGTGTGCCCATGCAAACGGGTGTTGAAGTTGTAGGAGATTTCTGGTTGTGGCATTAACGTTGATGTCCAATATGAACGATTTAGTGGTGTTGACCTTGTAGTAAGATACCGAACTGAACCATTGCAACAGATTTTGTACCTCTGCCAGGGGGAGGTAGGATTTTTGAGGATAAGGATGACATCATCCGCGAATAGGCTGATTTTGTGGGATTACAAGCCAATTTGGAGGCCTGTAATGGCGGTATGGGAGCGGACATGTTCTGCCAGGGGTTCCATGAGCATATTGAAAATAAGTGGGGATAAGGGACACCCCTGGCGTGTGCCATTAGTTATGGAGAAAGGGCAAGAAAGCATGCCTTCTGTAAATACTTGGGCCAAAGGATTAGTGTACAGTGCTAAGATGGCATTTAGAATTAGGCCTGTAAAACCGAATTTTTGGAGGACAGATTCAAGGTATGTCCAGTGAACTCTGTCGAACGCCTTCTCTGCGTCCAGAGAGAGGAGCAGTGAAGGCGTTCTGGTGGATTCCACGTGGTGGATCAGGTTAAGCATCCTCCTGGTGGCTTTGGATGCCTGCCTGCCTTTGGTGAATCCCGTTTGGTCTTTGTGTATAAGTTCGGGCATAATTCCTATTAATCGTGTGGCTATGGTTTTGGCATATATTTTGAGGTCGACATTAAGCAGAGATATCGGGCGAAAATTTTGAGGGACGTTTGGGTCCTTCCCTGGCTTCGGTAAGGCGATTATCAGTGCTTTCAAATACTCATTCGGAAAAGAGGAAGAGGAGAGGGAGCGTTATTGAACACTTCTGTAAGATAAGGGGCTAGATCGGAGGATAACTGTTTGTAGTATTCTCCCGTCAGGCCATCTGGGCCAGGTGCCTTACCACTAGTTAGGGAGACAATTGCTCTGCTAATTTCCTGTATAGTGAACGGGCATTAAGCGCTTCTAAGTGTTGTACAGTCAGGGAGGGGAGGTCAATGGCCTGGAGGAAATTGTCAATGTCTGTGTGCGTAGGTTGCGGGGTGCTAGGATCATGTTTTAGATTGTATAGATCACCATAGTATGTGCTTAATGCATCAGCTATGTCCTGGGGGTCCGTCAGGGAAAGATTTGCATGGGGGTGGAAGAGCTGGTGGATCTTAGTTTTGGCACGTCTGCCTTTTAGGCGTTGTGCTAATTTCTTTCCTGCTTTGTTAGAGGTCGAGTATGAAGTCGCTTTTAGTTTCGTCTGGAGGAGTTCATAGGAGTGGAGACGCAGGGTTTTGAGTTCTTGTCTTAGGGATATCAGGAGTCTGTAGGGTTTGTCTTGTGACTGGTTTCTAGTGTCGCTATCTGAGTTGTCAGTTCATCTACACGCTGCGTCCTCTCTTTTTTAAGGCGTGAACTCAGTTTTATGAATATTCCTCGCATATACGCTTTGACCGCAGGGTCAGACACGGAGCCATTGTTTAACTTAAAGAAATCAGTGATCCTTTCACGGATCGCTGGCGTGTGTTTGTTGTTTTGGAGCAGGTAGTTGTTAGCTCGCCAGAGAAATGTGTTTCGTTGCATATTAGAGTCTTCGATTAGTATCGAAATAGGGGCGTGGTCTGACCATGTCGTGGTGTGAATCATAGACATGGTCAGACCATGAATGTCCGGGGCCAAGTTGAAATCCCTGCACAATATCAGATGTTCTTTTTGGACAGGTTTGATGGTGGCAAGCACCTTGCGGAGGAACTTCAATTGCCGAGTGTTCAGGGCATAGATATTCACAAGGGTGTACGGAACTCGGTTAATGGAACAAATCAAAATTTAAAAAAGGCCAGCAGGATCTGCAATGGAGTTTAGCAAGTGGAAGTCTACTGAACCTTTGAGTGCGATCATGACACCCCTAGATTTAGTGGAGTGGGGGGGCATGGAATATGTGTGGGAACTGCCGGTTGGAGCATAGGTGCAAGTCCAATGGTAACAAGTGCGTTTCCTGTATGCAAAGAATGTCGCTGTGGAGATACATAGCAGTCTGCCACAGAGAATGGCATTTGGCAGGGCGGTTCAGGCCATTCACATTCAGTGAAACGATTGAGAGCGGCATTTTGTACGTGGCAGGCTGGTGTGTGTTGTAGGTTAGCACTTACGGTTCGATGATGTAGGTCAAATCTGGCAAAGTACAGCAGCAATAGGTACAGCAGCAATGGAGGTGCAGACCAGGAACCTAGGATCGAGTGTGACAACGGCTCCACATAGAGCAGTACATCAGGTATAACTACAGCAAAAAGAAACATATAAAAAAGGAAAACAAAGAAAAGTAATAAAAATACAACAAAAGGGAACAAGCAATCCCAAAAAAATGAAGCACCAATTATAGGTGAGCGACAACGAAGTACAGCGCGTGTGATAACACGTATGGTACCAAAAAAAAAGAGAGAAAAGTGTGGAGGTGGTGGCAACACCACTATAGCCTCCAATTGGGGGTAACTGAACAGTCAGCTTGGGAGAGTAAAGTAAATCAGAGGTGACAGGTGTCAGATCTCAGGGGAACTGCACTTACGTTATTTGGCTGCCTTTGTCGGTGGTACATGTGGCTCTCAGGTGTGGCCGGGGTCCAAGCTTCTGCGAGGGGCCGACACCCTCTTCTCTGGCGGAGCTCGACGAGGATCCTCCAAGGAGGAGACGCAGGCCTTTGTTGAGATCATTAATTGTGTGGGTCTGACCGTTTCTTACGATTAGGAGGGTGGCCGGGAATCTCCACTTATATTGCACCTTGTGGTTTTGGAGACCTTTGGTGATCGGGCTCAGCTGTTTGCGAAGCTGAAGGGTGTATTTGGAGAGATCTGGATAAAATTGAATTCCAGTAAGAGGTGCAGGTAAGGGTAATTTGGCTTTGACTCCCATCAGCAATTTTTCTTTAATGTGGTAGAAGTGGATCCTCATCAGGACATCTCTGGGCACTAAAGCTGTCAGGTGGGATGGTTTAGCTATTCTATGAATCCTATCAATGACCACCTCCTGTGGGGATGCCTCAGGAACAATAATGCATATTAGTTCCGTGGCATATCATGGCAGGTCTGCAGGTGAAATATTTTCAGACACTCCCCTCAGTTTAACGTTATTTCTGCGGGACCTGTCTTCTAAATCGGCCAGTTTGGCACGCATCCATGACTGCTCATCTTTAAGATCCTCATAGATCCTCATAAAAATCAATGACCTCATTCACTGTGACTGTGCATGCAGTGAGGCCTCTTTCAACATTGTCCACTCTAGCATCTAGTGCATGTAAATCTGAGGTGAGCTTAGTAAAGAGAGAGGAGAGGTCTGTCATAAGGGAGGTCTGTAGGGACAGTAACATGTCTTTTAGGGTGGTGTTCATCACTGGCTGGCCTGATGTGGGAAAGGAGGCCATGGAGTTTAGGGCCTTGCTAGAGAGAAGGGAGCCAAAAGCCTGGGCCTTTATTTGCCCCCGTGGCGCCCACTGCGGCAGCGCATCCAGTCTCATTTTTTATTTTGCAGGGCTGGAGGGGAGAAGATCACCCTCCTGGGGGTCGGGGAGCTGGGCAGAGGTACCTGTGTGCTGGTAATCCACCGATCCGTCATCCGGGAGATCCGTATAGGAGCCGCGCTGCGCGGCCTGGTTGGCGCCATCTTGGGAGATGTTGTGCCTCTCCGCCAGCTTGTAGGCGAATTCCACCAGTTTTAGGGGTGTATGCTCCGTTATTCTTTTTCTGGAGGAGCTCATCGTGGTCTCTGGTGTCTCTGTAGCGAGGATGGCTGTGGATGGAGGCGTACGGGCGGCCTGCGTTGTGTATTATTTCCCCCTGACTGACGAACTGATGGCTTAAGTGTCCATCTTCATCTCCGGCCGGACACGCCCCCCAACATTTAATATACATATACAAAACACTGCAAAACTACTAGCATTAAAAACATATTTCTTGATAGATTGTTTTTCAAATTTCATAAAAATACAGGTGACATGTATAAATAAAATCAGACAATGATGTGCAAATACAGATCCAGATGACATATTTACTTCAACACCCCATTCAATACACTTTGCGTTTTTTCAACTGCTTCTTTGGGATTGGGTCGTTAATATTAATTATTAGGGATGAGCTTCGCGTTCAATGCAAACACATGTTCGCATCGAACATAGCCCGTTCGATTGTTCGTCGAAAACGAACAAATCGGGTCGTTCGCGGCAAATTCGAATGACTCGCAATGGCCCATAATTCACTGCGGCGTTGCGCGCTGATTATTGGCCAAGCATGCACCATGACCCGCATGCTTGGCCAATCACAGCGCCCAAAAAACGAAGAGACCTAATTGGCCAAAGCCTGGGTGCTTTGGCCAATTAGGGCTCAGGGCTTTAGCACACGCCCCACACTATAAAAGGCCGCCTCCCGGGCGGCCTCGTGTAGTGTGTTGCGGCTTGCTTTCAGAGAGAGAAGTCAGATAGACAGAGAGAGAGAGAGAGAGAGAGAGAGAGAGATAGATAGATAGATAGATAGATAGAGACACAGGGGTAGATTCATGTAAAATGGCGCATCGTTGCTCTGGCGTGGCGCATCTTTTTTCTGCTACGCCGTACCCGCGCGGAGAGGCATTTACTGTATTCATAATTTTTTCACTCACCTGCGTAGCGGTTTTTCGACGGCGTAAGGCGGCGGAACTGGAAGTGGGCGTCACCACATGCAAATGATGGTCTGACGGTGGCGCCTAGAGATCTGTATGGTGTATCTTAAACGGCGCATGCGCACTGATGGCACCTGGCTGTCGGGCTCCTGTGCAGTACGGCGCGAACGTCACCACCAAGATCCGCCGCACCACTTCCTACTCGTGCATAAATACGCACACAGAAGCGCCACTCCCTTGCAAAACGTGACCAGCATTTTTTTTTTAATTGCCAGGGCTTTTGCATTTAGGATGGCTGCACCAGACACTGCCGGTGACGGCAGAATGTTTAACTTCAGCCCTCAGGAGAAGGCTGTGATAACCGATGCACTCTCCCAACATGGGTCCCGCCTCTATGGGCCACAGAGTGCCAACACTGGCAAATCGGAGAAGACACGCATTTATGCCGAAATCACCAGGCAGGTAAATGTTGTCGGTGTGGCGGAGAGGGAGCCCAAGCACATCCGGAAAAAAATAAACTATATGCGGAGACTGGTCAAGGACAAGCTTGTGGCAATGAGAAAGCATGCCAGTGGCACAGGTGGAGGACCAGCCACGAGAATCAGCCTGACTGCAGAGGACATGGTCGTGGCCAGGTTGTTGGATAGGGAGCTGGTGGAGGGTCTTCCGGGCTTCGAATCAGGGGATCAGCCTTTGAGGTCAGGTAAGTCTGTTTATCTGCTTTGTGGTGTGTGTGTGTTGCATGGTGGGGGGGGGGGGTTTACATGTGACAAGTGTGTGGCTCCTCCAACATGTGATTGTTTTGTGTCATCCACAGATGTGCAGGATGGAGCTGGGCCGTCATCGGATGCAGGGCGAGCCACCCCATCCATGGTGGAGATCGCCCCTACAGCATTACTTGAGGAGGTTGAGGAGGAGCACGTCGGGGTAGAAGAGGCTGCTGTGTATATGCTGGAGGAGACCCCCATACCTGGCCACTCCCAAACCACCCCCCACTTGCTAGATTCCCCCTCAAGGGACACCATCCCCTTCAGGGATTCTCCCTCAAGGGACACCATCCCCTCCAGGGATTCTCCCTCAAGGGACACCATGCCCTCCAGGGATTATCCCTCAAGGGACACCATCCCCTCCAGGGATTCCCCATCAAGGGACCTCCCCTACACCCGTCCTCCAGCCTCTCAGGCCTCTAGGAAGGCAACGAGGAAAACCCGAGGAGTCCCAGACGAATTTGAAGATCACCTGGCAAGGGACCAGACAAGACAGACCCGCCATATTGGTTCTCTTGCTGGTGATCTGCATCGGGACGCAGATAGCCTGGCGTCCTCGGCCGAGAGCCAGGCTGCTTGCACTGTGGCAGTGCAGGAAGCCATCACCCAGCAGGCTGGCCAGAATACTGCTATAAACGATAGTCTGCAGGACGTTGTGGGGAACGGGGCAGCCCTTCTGTCCTGCCTGGTGGACCTGCAGACCACCACATCTGGCCTGGTCTCCGAGGTCCGGAGCCTGGCAGCTGCTGTCCGTGAGGAGGGGAGGCAGACACGGCGACAGCAGCGCAGCAATACCACCCGCCGGCTGCGGATGCAGGCTGCCACTAATACATACCTCCACCGGCTAGCCGTGGCAATGGAAGGCAGCCAGGCAGCCAGGGAGAGACTGGTTGAGGTTCAACCACCAGCCCCCCCACCTGTGGCTCGCCACAGGCAACTGCGCCCCAGGAGCCTAGGGACAAGAAGGAGCCCACGACAGGGCCGTTGATTTTTGAAAAATTATGTTTGATACTCAGATTATGTGAGGTGAGGAGTGCAGGCTACAGTGTGAATGAGGTGTGAATGTGTGGGGGTGAAACTCCTGCCATTAAGGGGTGTCACCCTCAGTCTATGGTGAGAAATTATCACCACGACACGTGTGAATGGTGTATGAATGTACAGCAACATAATTGGAGCCGTGGCGTGGCGTTGCTGCTCCCAAGTCCCATGTGGTGTACTTCGGTCTAATCCAATTTGATGAGGATGTGGTGTGTGTGTGTTAGGGATCACAGTGGTGTGCATGCATGCATTCTCATTGTGCCATGATTAATGTGTGTGTTTAACGTGAAAAGTAGCCAACCACAAGGACCCTCCTGACTGCTCTTCCCTCAGCAGACGAGGGACCCTCGGGCAGGGGGGGACTGTGTGGTTCGGGGGTCAGGTCATCACGTAAGTCAATCTCCAGGCACTTTCTCACGGCAAAGTTGTGCAGCATGCAACATGCCCCAATGATCTGGCACACAAAGTTTGGGGAATACAACAGGGTCCCCCCAGACTTATCCAGACATCGGAAACGGGACTTCAGGAGGCCAAAGGTGCGCTCCACCACTGCACGGGTTTTGATGTGTGCTTCATTGTATCTTTGCTCTCCTCTGGTTTGGGGATCCCGGAATGGAGTCATGAGATGGGGTCCCAGTGCATATGCCGCGTCACCTGGTAATGAAAAGACAGAAGGATGTTAGTAGTGCATGTGCCCGTTGTGATGTGTGCATCATGGGAGGGGAGACCTGCCAAACATATCACTCACCAACCAGCCAGCTGTCCCCATACACGTTCTGTTCAAATTCTGTGGAGATGGTGCTTTGACGGTATATGTAGCTGTCATGGCTGGACCCGGGGTCCTTGGCAC